>BKCP01001558.1:673252-684245 GCA_008636005.1 Striga asiatica
AAAAAATAACCAAAATAGAAAAAAAAGTAGGTCTATTCTGTTCTATATAACCCACTCCACAATAGGCCACTTTACTCTCTCACTCATTACTTCACAGATTACACCCTTTAATCTCCCAACCCACCATCCATGGCTGCCTCCTACCTCCTCTTCGCCGCCGCCATGGCCGCCGCCCTAATCTCGCCGGCCCTCTCCCAACCGTGCAATTTACACACCCCCGACCCCAATTTCCCCAACTGCAAAGACCTCGGCCCCCTCAACGCCACTCTCCGTTGGGGCTTCGACGTGGACCAGAGCACCCTCTCCGTCAATTACTCCGCCGCGAGCCCGGCCTCGGGTTGGGTCTCCTGGGCCCTCAACCCGACAGCCACCGGAATGCTCGGGGCCCAGGCACTCATCGCCTTCCGGGCCGCTAACGGGTCCTACGTCGTCCAGACGTCCAACATCTCGTCGCTCACCGTCCGCGAGTCGCCCATCGCCTACCGCGTCTCAAACCGGTCCGCGAGATACTCCGGCGGCCGGATCTCGTTCTCCGCCACGCTGCAGCTGCCGGGGCGGCTGGCGTCGGACGAGGTGAACCACTTGTGGCAGGTGGGGCCCGGCGTAGACAGCCATGGGAATCTGAGGGCGCACGATATGGGGTCGGACAACACAAAATCAACGGGGACGCTCAGCCTCAATGGGGTGGAGCATAGCGCGGATGCGCCGGCGGGGGAACCGACGGGGGAGCCGGCGGTGGCGCCGACGGCCGGTGGGAGGAGCGGCGAGGGGAGCCCGGTGGGGAGCGGCGGGTGGAGGGCTTGGGGCGGCGGCGATTTGGGGGTTTGGGGGCTGATTTGGGCGCTGTGCTTTTTTTTGCTCTTTAATAATTAGTGTGTTTTTGGTTTTTTTGTCGATTTTTTTTTATTTGGAATTTCACACAGCTGTAGGAGAATGGTATTTTTGCCAGTTCGAATAATTTTACTGTAGGAAAAAAAAAATATAGCTAATGTGGTTTTAGTTTTTGTTTTTGTTTTAGGGAATAAACTATTTGTGGCTTTATTTACTGCGGATGAATTTTCTTTTGATTTTCTATAAAAAAAAAAATTTTAAGTTTTCATTATTATTGTTATCAATATTAATTATTTGCCTTTTTTTATTGGTAATAAATTATTTGAATTAGTGCAGATATGTTGAATTAGAAGAAAATTGTAAAAGCAAAGGTTAAAAACTATTTATCCACTGAACTACCACATTTTTTTTTTCACCTTTTTATGTAACTTCTTTTGTTTCTCGATATTAAGTCATATTTTGTACATACATTTCATATTGCTCCCGAAACTAAAAAAAATTATGGTTTTGTGTCGAAAAGTCTTATATAGTTATATTTATAATACTTTTTAACTCATATTATATAATAACTTCATAGATTCATTTATTAATTGATAAAAAAATAATTTTCAATTAATACTGATAGACAATTTAATCAAGAGATGTTTAATTTATTATACATATAGATAAAAAAGTGAGAACAAAATACAAAAACTATTAACTATTAAAATATATTTAAAGGTCATAGTACACATGTATTGTAATTCTGACACATACAACTAAGAAGCACATAAAATTAACACATATACAGACTCGAAAAAACCCAATAGAGATAATATATCTCGGCAATGATTTTTACAGTGATAACCATACAATGATTTTTTTTTTTTTTCATTAAATCTATGTATTCTCGTATGTATACATTATAATATATGGTATTTTACAATATACCGAAACCTTACTTTTCTTAATTTTAATAATATCGCTGCTTAAAATACGTTAAATTTTATAATAATAAATAAATGGGACATTTTATAAAAATATTTAAACACACCAAAGCACATATCACACCCACACCGACAATTTAATTTATTCCAAAAGTTGACTAAATCATAATACATTCCCACCAAAAAGCTCCTAATAGACTTTTTTATTATTATTATTATTTTCCTTTGGAATATTTTTTTATTAAACACAACTTTTTAGATCCGTCGTATTACAAATATAATTTATTTATTTATATTCTTTAGTATTATATTTTTATATTATTTTTTATAATGCTACATATTTTGGTAAGACATTTATGACAAAAAATTATATTTGTGCTGGTCTAGTAAAAAAGTCGTTGTTAATTAGCTCACACCACTACACTTTTGTCCTAACCTAAATTGACCATTTGCTTTAAAAAATCATTTAAAAACAAATTTAAACGAGCACATGTTAATGTGAAACCCGACCTGCGAAAACCATCCAGTCAAAGTTCAAATGGATTGAATTCATTTTATATTTTAAAAAGTACATGTCTAAATGGAAAAGAAAAAAATATAAAAATGTTGCAATGAATATTATTTTTGGAACTATAATCAAAGCATTTTTATTTTCAAACGATATTCTTATATATATTTCTATTTTTAACATCAACTATGATATTTGCATGATAAATCTATCTTGACAATACTTAATTAATAGTAAATACTCATTCATTTATTATATTTGATATCCTCCTATATATAATTTGAGAATGAGATAGAGACTACATGGCACACTCTCACGCTTCAAAATTCTATATAGAAAAAATTATGCTTTAGAGTCAGCCTTCGATATAAACTAATAATTTTTATAAAAAAATAATTATGTTTGAATTTCATTTAATGTCTATATATTTCATATTGAATCGATTATGATATCTTCCTCCTTTTCTTCTACAACTAGTATAGAGCCCGTGCGATGCACGGGGTGCACAATTTTAAGGCTATTTATCCAGACTTATAATTATATACATGAATACAGAAAAATGTACGGGATATATATAGTACGTGACCCGTGCGAGACACGGGATAAGATTTTCCATACAATAATAATAAGATTTTTTGTAAAAAGATAAGAAGGAATTTTTAATCTACACAAACTTTAAACATTAGATGTATTTACGTAAATCAATGACTATATAGACATTTAAACCCTTCAATTTAGGCTTGACATCTACTTTATTTATGGGTGACGTAAAATAAGGATTTAATTTTAACCGATTAAATCTTTACTAGTGTGTGCCCCGTGCGATGCACGGGAATAATATTAAATTAACAATATTATAAATAGACCTTGAGTTTGAGTCACTCAATGGCGGAAGTGAAAACTACTATTGCTCCTATTTAAAAAGAGGAAGAAAAAAAAAATAATTATAAATTAAAAAGGAGGATAAACAAATTATAAATTAAAGATTCGGGGTCAAACAATGTAAAATTATTTTGTATAAGAGAATATGAAAAAATTTGATTACACATCATCTCAAAATTATTATTATACTTTTTTGTATGGTTAGCTTATAATATTTGTAAAAATATTAGTAATTAGACCGATGAAAATGAACTTCTTAAAGTAGATAATGGATTTCTAGTAGTAATTATGAATTGATTTCTATTTTATTTTTTTATTTTTTTAATGGTTTTCTAGTAATAATTATGAATTGGTTTCTATTTTATTTTATTTTTTCAAATCTGTATAGATAAGGGATGAAATTTTTTAAACACGTGAGACGTATGCAATGGGATTTTGTAAGAGAAGAGATAAGCTCGTGTAGATTTATACTAAAAATAGAAAAAAGAAAAACAAATATTTATTGTCAAACAACGGTTTTGATAAACTAAAAAACAGGAGAAACAAATCTTTACACAATTAATGAGCCGATTTTTTTGCCTATTCAGATTTGTCCAACAATTACTATATGTAGGATATATTTAATGATTTTAGCGGGAAAAGGTTTCTAAATTTGTAAAAAAATTATTCTTTTTATATAATGATAGATTCATAGGCTTGACATATAAAACTCATTTGATGGGATTTTCTTAACTAAACTGATGCTATGGGATAAAACAAATCTATACTTACATTTGACTTTTCCAACAAAGGTAAAAAAATTGGTTCTGATTTTTATCCCATAACAAATCTTTAATGTCAAGTCTATAAATACCAAAACAAATATGTAATTAATATCATTTTATTTACAGCAAGCATTAATTACCTTTGACTTTTCTGCCTACCATTTCTAGTAAATAGGATGACTTTTTATATAAGTATAGATTTCATATAATGCAAAGACTGAGATCATAAAAAAGAATCCTAAAAACTGAAACAATATATTTGCATAATTTAAGGCCATTAAGAAATCGATCTCTAAACCAGATTTGATTTTCAGAATATGTTTTTTCATTTCGAATTCCATACAAAATAGAATTCTTTCCAACCAATAGATGTCATAGCAAATATTAACTCTTAACTATTAGACTATTAGTACATACCGAGCAAATTGTGTACTGATTTTAGAAAGTTATAATGATTCATGTTAGGTAATTTTACATTTTATGCATGTTGAACGGTGGGTTTTAAAGATTGTTTCATAGAATGTAAAAGTGTATTATATTATTTTTATGAGATGTTGAATTTGAAAATTAATAGAATTCTTCTTCATATGAATTTTAAATGTAACAATATTCTTTGGTATACACTACTAATAAAATCTATATTTAAAGTTTATATTTTTTTTTACCGGAAAAAATTCCTTAATTTAAGGAATCATATATCTTCAATCAGTCCACATATATATACATTCTTCACAATTTTAAATCTTGAATTTGATGAGAATTCGTATCTATGAGTGCAAAACATGGTTTAACAAATTAATTTTTTATTATTATTCCAGCCATACTTCTTTATACGATTTTTTGTGAAAATACAAAAGTAAATTCTTAATTTTAAATCAACCGTACATTAAAGAGTACAAATTTGTTGAAATTACAAAAATAATTTTTTACTTTTAAACAGACGTAAGTTTAAATCAGTTATAAAAAAGTAATATTTGTTTACCATTTAAATATTAAATCAGCCGTAATTAATGTTGTTTGTTTTAGTTGCCACGATTTTCTCCAAACTAAATTAACAACTGCCATGATTTAAGGGCAACATTTAATGCTGCTCTATTTTTAGGAGACATTAAATGTATTTGGCGGGAAAAACTTGCTAAAAGTGTTAAATGGTTAATCTTTTAATATAATGATAGATTAGTTACCACTTACTATAACTATTTTATGTTTCTGTTTTCTACATTACCATATATATATTACATTTTCTTTTGTTATTTAATTCATAGTTCAATTATTATAAATGTTTCTTCTTCTTATTTTTAAAATGTTTTAACTTTTTTTTCTGTATTTTATTTTTCATATATGATATATCAAATAGCTATCTTTTAACAATTTTCGATTTAACATCCATATTATATATATATATATATATATATAATACAAAAAAAATGATATATATTTTTAGAAATAAATTTAGTTTCATTTATCAAACTGAATTAAAATATATCAAATAAAATTATAAATTATCTTAAAAAGTAATAGTGATTTATGTGTATTAACATATCGTAAATAATTATTTTACTTATAAAATATATGTAAACTAAGTATGAACATCAAAGTAATTTAAATAAATATTCCAAAAGTTTACGTCTCAACTTAAATAAAGAATACTTACAGAATGGACATTATAATTGGAATAATAAAAGTAATTATTATATTTCACAAAGGTTAATCTCATCCACATTATATTTATATTACTAAATCTTATAACGTTGAAGTTATTTTAAAAAATATTAGATGAGGCAAAAAAATTGTATTAAATATAAAATATAAATATAATATAATCAAAATTGAAAACAAATAAATTAATTCAAAATCAAATTATTGAGGTGTAAATAGTGTATATATATATATATATATATATATATGTATATATATATATGTGTGTGTGTGTGTGTATGTGTGTGTTGTGGGGTTAAAAGAACTATCATTTTAACAAGTATAAAAATGAGCATTATTTTAAATAATTAAATTTATTATTTTTTATTTTTAATTATATATTTAATTTTTTGTCATTCTAAATATTAATTTATTTACTTCTTTATTTTGATAAAATATTTAATTTTCAAGCACTCTTGTTGTTCACGAGTGTTATATTAACTATCGAATAAATTATTTGTTCTATTTAATTTTTATAAAAGTAAATATATATATGAATATAACAAATAATAATTCATAAAATTATTTTTTGAAATTCAAAATAATACTAAAAAAATATTTTTTAATAATTATTTATAGTTTTTAATTTCCCAAGAGTTTCAATTATTTTTAATTTTGTTGAACAATTAGTTTTCTATGAAACACCCGCGTAGTCCACGGGCGTTGTACTAGTACCTTTTATATGAAATTTACTATTTTATTTATATTTATATTTATTTTCCACGTAACATTTTCAATTAATTCATGTTGCAAGTATACAAAATAGTATTTTAGGCTTATAAAATTGTATGAATTAGATATTTATAGTTTGCTTATACAATAAATACCAATCCCATTAAGTAATTTATTAATTAGAATTAATCTATTTTTATATAAATCAATTGTCAAACCTATATTTTCATTGTAGTAAAAAATATAAATATGAAATCGGTGATCATCAAAATATTATTTATTTTATATATTATATATATGAGTAATAAATAAAAATTTTACTGAGAAGAAAAATATAGAATGTAAGCATATAGTTAAAATACAGAAAAATAGAAAACAAACAAATAAATAGAATATAAAATTAATTCTTATTAATTAAAAAATAAACATAGAATGTTAATCAGACTCATATTTTTGGCATGTGATGTGAAAATTGAACCACATTTGGGAAGTAATTGAACCTCCGAATTTGTGACATGTAGGGTGTATTCAATTAGGATTTCTAAGGACTTTTTAAGATTTTAGAAATCCTGGTGTATTCAATTTAGATTTGTTAAGACTTTTAAGAATCTTGGGGTATTCAATTGGGATTTTAAAAAGTCTTACAAAATTTTGAGGTATTTAATTTATTTGACACTAGGATTTGTTATGACTTTTTAAGATTTGGTGGGATTTCTAAACAAAAAATCTTATACGAAATCCTAGTTGAAATCTCACCTCCAGACTTAAGATTTCACGGAATTTCTCCAAAATCTGGAAATCTTAACAAATCTCAAATCTTAAAAAATCTTAAAATGTCACTTTAAATCCCAATTGAATACACCCTCCTAAATATTTTGTAGTTTTTTATTTTTAATAAAAAAATTTTTGCTGATTAAATAAAAATCAATTTTTTTTTAACAGAAAATGGCTAATACAATTGTTATGATTAGCATCTTTTATTTTTAATAAAAAAATAAATTATTTGTGAAGCGTGTATATAAATTCGAAGAGCCGTATATAAATAACAATTGTAAAAATCAATTTTTTTTATTTACCAGAAAAATGGCTAATACAATTTTTATGATTAGCAACTTTCATTTTTTAAGTGTGTATATAACTATAGCCATATAAGGGATTAGCAGCTTTCGTTTATTAAAAATTGATGAAATTTTGTATTTTCTTTGTTTAATTTTTTTTTTTCCGAAACGATAGAAATACTATAAAAAGCACAAAAGTGCAAAGAGAACAAATTACACGACCCCAACAGGGTAAAATCTAAGACCCCAACAGGGTAATGAGACAGGGGCCAACGGCCCAAACCAAAAACACGCCTAGAAAAAAACAGGAATAGCAAACTGAGAGGACACGCACATGGCGGCCTAGAGAACTCCACAACCGAAAATAAAGGAGAATAAATAACAGAGCCACTGCATAATGCCTAGCCTGTATTCATTTCCAAAACAAAGACAAACAAACACACTGAACAAAAGAAAACGACAACAAACCTAAAGGAGTACACATGACGAACACACTAAACAAAATAAAACGACCCTCTCCCGGAGAAACAACTAAGCCGAAGAAGCAACTACAACTGACCGCAGGATAGGTCCCTAGCCAAGCCCCAACCCCCGAAACTGCCGCAGGCCTAACAAGAGGCAGGGCCCCGCCCCCGAACCCAACCAAAGGACAGCACCCACTGACCGAGGAGAACAGGCCCAGCCACCCCAACCAGCAAAACCCGAACTAGGCTAACACCACTAGCCCTGGTCGAGAATACCGGATCCCACGCAACCCAACATGAGCTGCCCCAGGATAGCAGCTACCTGCCCGAACTCCAACTCCGGCGACCACCACATGAGACACACAACAGCCACCAAAGCCCCACCCAACCACCGCCGACCCTCATCCACAGCCACAGACGCACAGACTCCCTCTCGCCACATCTGCCCCCTACCCAGCCGGAGCCGAGCCCCAGCTAAGCGACCCAATCCCACACCAATACTCAGAACCACTACACCCAAACGGGTCGAATCAACCCCTTTCAGACGACCCCGTCGGAGAAATCTCGGAGCCCCAATTAGAACCCTAACCCCCAAACTCACCAAAATCCAATTCCTCCAGACTAAACCAGATCAAGATAGAGAACTTAACTACACTCCCAATCGCAACAAGCAGCATCGAGGACACCGCCGGATGACGATCGGAACCGCCGCCGTTCTCCACCCACCACCAGACGGGAGACGAGAGAAGTTGCTATGGCTGCAGACCGAGGAAAAACGTCGGCAAGGGAGGATGGGCGGCCAGCGACGGCCGCAGAAACGGCGTCGCCGTCGCCGGAAGAGGTCAAAACGATCGATTGAGCGGAGCGGCGGTTAGGTTAGAGGCCGAGAGAAAATCGCCGAGTGAAAGTTAAGTCTTTTGGGCTTACAAAGTTAAATGCACATGACTTATTGTACGTAGATTCAAATTCAAATTTTTTATACTTTAATACTCGTTTTATATTTAAAAATTCACACATCAATTACCTCCCTCACGTCCTTGCTTCCCGTTAATGCTACCTAGTACCTAAATAGTAATTAATCGCACAAATAAATAAATAAATAAAACTTGTGGCTTTAACATAAATTACGTGCAAAAAATGGCACTTATCACTCACTTTTGTAACTTTATTGCTCGTCCCTTTTTGTGTGGGTTAGTAATATTGTCGTTTAAGTCCACATATTTTAGTAATTATTATCATTCTGATAATTAAAAATATTTTTTATCTAATAAATTAATTAATATAATTTTTATTTATTAATATAATATTTTTTTTAGATTATATTATTTTTTTTTCAAATAAATTAATTAATATAATATTTTTATTAATATATTATATTTTCGTTTTAAATTAAAATAATTATAATTTTAAATTATAATTTATAATTTTTCATTATAATTAAATTATAAGTATTATTATAATTTATAATTTATAATTTTTCATTATAATTTTTTCATTTTAATAGATGTAATTTTAATGAGTTGACAAAACTAAATAAAGATGTGATTGTGATGAGTTGAGTCGCATGATCCCGGAAAAGTAGCAGCGGAAGCAAATATAATGGAGGAGAAAAAAAATAGAAATAAAATATAATTAATTATATAATCTAAATTCAGTTATTACATTTTTAAATTCAAACATTTAAAGGAAAAAATCACAAGCAGATGTTTTGGGTAAATTTTATTTTATCTTGATTCTCATATAATCATATTATCTAACTAAATTTTTTATGATATAACTAATATAATATCTTAACAAATTAATCATTTATCTACCGAAATGTTCTCTCTAACAAACTTGCCACTTTTTTTTTAAATTAAAATGATATGACTAAATTTTTTATGATATAACTAATATAAATATTATTGATTTATCTCTTTAATAAATGTTTATTATTTATTTTTTTCCTTACGTGATATAATCTAAATTTGGTTATTAGATTTTTAAATTCTAACATTTAAAGGAAAAGACCACAAGTAGATTTTTTGGGCACATTTTATTTTATCTTAACTTCAATATAATTACATTCCTAACGAACTAATTACAATTACAATTATTTAACTAGAATTTTTACAATATAATTATTATAATATTTTAACTAATTAAACTTTTGTCTAACCGAATTTATCTAATTAATAAACTTGCCAAAATTTTTGAAATTAAAAATAGTAAAATTATTCTTACGGGTATACTTACCAGAATATTAAACACTTTAAAAACTTTTTGAAAACAATTTTAATTATTCCGTCTTCTACTCTATTTGAAATTCAAAATTAAAATTTTAAACATATTCATAAACAAGCTAATTAGTATAAATCGTATTTCTTAAAATATAGTTAATTTAATATTTTAACTATTTAATTATTTGTATAACTTGATTTAACACATTAATCAATTTTTTACCTACGAACGTATGTTCCCACGCTTCGGGACAAGCTCGTTCTCCTGAGTCGACCAGTCAGACTCTCAGGAAAACGAGCCTGTCTCGAAGCATAGGTGTAACACCCCACCTTTTCTAACTTTTACTTACGAAAAATTGAGTAAAATTTTCGCGTTTGTATTCGAAAGATGCCGATACTGTTTTCGAAAAATACTTATACTTAACTAACTCACGGGATGTTACTTACTTAATAACATCCAACATAAACATAAACCTAATACAGTACGGAAGCGTAAATAAAATACAGTACAGAAGCGTAAATAAAATACAGTACAGTCTGAAAATTATATCATTACATGCCAACATAAACATAAACATAATTGAATGTCCAGCTGCCTTCGGACACCACCACACCACCGCTCCGACTGGACTCCGTCACCTGAGAAAAACATAATGGGAGCGTGAGCAAAACCACTGGATTCTGGCTCACGTTTGTTTAGTGGATTTATTCAACTTATTATTATTATAATTTATAAGTATTATTATAATTATTACAATTAATTATAATTATATTGGAAATAATTATTATAATTAATTCTAATTTAATTATTACTATAATTAGTATAATTAATTTTAATTATTATGAAAAATTATTATTTTAATTATTACAATTATAATTTTAATTTATTATTATAAATTATAAAAAATTATAATAATAATTATTATAAAAAAATAAAAAAAAAATTGTCCGGCCGGCTCGTGACCGGCCGG
>BKCP01001558.1:691129-743346 GCA_008636005.1 Striga asiatica
TGAAAAGAATGCGCGTGTTCCCGTTCTTGAGAAGACAATCTACCAACTGTGTTTTAGGAAAAAGCACGTAATATTTCAAAAAGGATCACTACAGATAGAAAATGGAGGCAAAAAAGGTTATGGGCATGATGAAAAAGATGTAAATTTATAAGTAATAAGTGGTGTGTGAGCAAAACTAACATAATACAATGATAATGGGGGGACCAAAGACTTTAGATTCTACACTTCTAAACTCAGAATAAATTAATTTCTTTCTCTCTTTGTGTGCCACTTAAAAGTATATATACTTCCTCAATCTTAAGTTTTAACCGAATTAAAAAGTTTGCACTAGCAAAAAATCTATTAATCATTGAAACTTGTAAATGCCAAAGAGTTGAAAGTAAAAGGAAAATGAGAATAAGGGATGGACAAGTGTAATGGGTTCACACAAATTTCTATAGTGAGTGGGTTTCGTATAGACTTGTCCACCCTTCATATTTATCAAACAAATTCTTATACTTATATTGTAAAATGATATGTTTTGTGTTGTTTTTATTCAGTATAAAGTATTTATATGTTGAAAATGTATGATTATCTAATGGTTATGTCTGTCTTTAACATATATAACAATTAGGGTGACTTGTATAAGAATAAGTGATATTATTGGAACAATCATTAATTATTACTACAAGCATTATAGAAGCTCATACTTAGATAAATAGATAACCTCAAGCAAATTCATAGCCTCTTTATCATCTATATCTGTATTTATTGATAAAATTAAGTTATTGGAATAATCTAAAATAGTATCTTTGACTATGTAATTAAATTAGTTGACTTAATATCAAAGGAAATATAGTAAAAATAACTTTAATATATTTGTTAAAAAGAAAATTATACCTACCTGTTGCAAATATGTTCTCAGGGTCGAAAATGATCCCGTAAAGTGTAAGTTCGGGTAGTTTTGATCTCGTCTCCGTGGATTTTGAAAAGCTTCTGTGTAATTCTGTTAATGGAACAAATTTCTATATAAATAAAGTGGTAGGAAATTTGAACATTATTTTTTGATAATTATCGTAATAAAATTCGATTCTTTTTATTAATTATGAATCATTGTAATTTCATATTATTTTGGTAACCGACCATATACCGTAATTTTCTACAACATATCTTTAAAAAAGCGACTATTAAATAAGTCTTGGTTGTAGAAAAATATTATTTGAATATGCATGAGAAAATTACAAATATAACTACAAAATAAAAGTTAAAATCAAGGCAAAAATCCAATTTTGGTCTGCTAATTTGTCCATTGTCCACTTTTGGTACACTATCTTTCCCCTCATAAAAAATGGTCCATTATGTTACATATTTCATCAATTTTAGTACGCTACTCCAGTTGGCGAGATTACAAGATGACGTGAACCAGGATTGGAACTACGTGGAGGGATAAGATATTGACGTGGTAGGATAAAAATCTGATTTGGCATCTCGTAATCCCGGGCCACGGGATTAAAAACTGATGAAAAGTGTAACATAATGGACCATTTTTTATGAGGGGAAAGATAGTGTACCAAAAGTGGACAATGGACAAATTAGCAGACTAAAATTGAATTTTTGCCTTGAAATCAATTATGTCGACCTGACATGAAAATTATTATTAAAAAAAAAAAATCTAAATATTTAAAATATGTATTGTTACAAATTATGATAACAAACCAACCGATCTTTTGTCGAACTATCCATTAACTTAGGAAAAAAACAAAAATTTTGCAATGTATATTGTTATAAATTATAGTGATAAACCAACAAGTGATCTATCGAACAATGATGTAATTAAATTGTTAACTTAGAAAAAAAAATATTTATAATGTATATTGTTATTGATTATAATGATGAATTAGTCGGTGTGGAACAGTCATATATAAATTAGATTAGAAAGAAAATTTAAAATACTTATAATATACATCATTATAAATTATAAAAAATAAAATAAAATAAAATAATATTGATGTAAATAAAAATTATTAAATTTTTAACTTCAAAATAATATATATTCCAGTCTTTTCAATTAATTGTTGGTTTAATATTTGCATATTTTTTTAATTTTAGCATACCTTATTTTGAAATATAAATATTGTAAAAACGTGTATTAGTAAGGGGATATAGAGAGATAAGTATTTTGTGCGTATTATTTATTGATAATATTTGAATATGTTATATTGTCATTACCCTTAATTCTAAACAACAACTCTAAATGACAGCTATTTTATAAACATATAAATCATATATTAAATTATTATATACATAAAATAAAAAGGAAAAATATTAATATTCAAAACTATTTTTATACTAATCAATATTCTTTTGTTGCTTTAATACATACAATTTATAATTATTGTCCCGTGCATCGTACGGGATACGTACTAGTGGATTATGAAGTGTTGAATATTTTAAATATCAGATACTAATGAACAATCATTCATTATTACTACACATTTGCCAAAATTTGATGCGATCATGTGCTTATACACAAATATAAATAAATTATTTTACATGTTATATGCGTGTAGTATATCTAAAATCAGGGCCATTTCCAGAATTTTGGAGGCCCCAGACAAATTTCGACAAATTTTTAAAAGTGGCCCGCAATTGTATTTCTATATTTTAATTTTTTTAATTGAACAAATAATATTAAACATATTAAATAATAAACACAAAAATACAATGAATATGAGAAATAAAAGTAAACTAAAATAACAAAATATTACAATCTTCTCGTGCTCTTTTGTGCAAAAATTTTCGATCAAGTCACTATAATCAAGTTTCAATCTTATTTGGTTTTCCACATTCGGCAAAGATCGTTTGTAGAGTTTATCATTGTAACTTCTACCTTTATCGTTAACATGATACACGACATTAGTAACTCTAATCACCATTTATCGACTAAAAACAATAAGTTTAGGGGGCATATTATCCTCCCAATATCTAGAATCGAACAAGTCATCCAAATTGTCACAACTAATATCTAGGTTATCATTCATATTTTCGATATCATATACATTGTCTTGCTTATTATGTTCTTCTTAAAAACTTAAACCTATCTATCATTATTATCTAAATAAATCTGATAGGTTAAATATCGATCAATTTCAAGTAGGGATGTATAAGGTACTTCCTGCACAATTTCAATAGGATCGAACACTTTAACTTCTACTATAGAAGTACTAGGTTTTACGTACTTATCCATACATGGCGAGAGACTTTGTAAGTATCTCTTATTTTTCTTTCTTTTCCTTTTCGAACATCTAGAATCGAATTTGCGTTTGCCCGTCATAACTCACATAAAAAATCTAATCGTAGAATAATATATTAATAAGTGTAATAACACTAATAATTAATAAAAGTATAAATTATAAGAACATAAATATTTAAAATATAATTAGTACAAAAAAAAAAAAATCAAATCAAAATCTTGAAATTTCTAAATGTAATACGCTAAGTTAGTAATAGTATGCTCCAAATATTAGTGATTTGAATCAAGAATTAATATGCTCCTTAATGTATTTTATTATCCTCTTGGATGAAACTTGAAGGTGAGAAGAGGAACCACAAATATTTTAATATCTCAAACTCTTAATTAACTTCAAAAATTATGTAAATGGGCCAAGCCCAACCAAATACCTACAATTAAAAAAAATAAAATAAAATAAAAATTGTGAGGCCTCCCAAAATGGAGGCCCTAGGCAGCTGCCTCTATTGCTTGCCCCAAGAGCCGGCTTTGTCTAAAATCATAAATTAGATAATGAGTATATTAGAATTTATAAATTTTATCATTAATAAAAATAAAAGATATAAATATAAAACTTACATATTAGTATTTATTTATAGTATAATTTTTTGCAATCTCAACTGATTATGACTAATTATTATGATCAAACAATATTTAATTTTTTATTATAGGACTAATTATTATGATCAAACAATATTTAATTATTTATTATAGCAATGGTGTACGGATTTTAAGGTTTTGATTATGCCATAAAAAAATAAGTACTAATTTTAATAATAGTACAAAAAACTTACTTAATGAGTTGAATAAAAAAACTAATAATTTTAAATAAATATATTTTTTTAAAAAAAGAACAGAATATCATTAATTGACTTTATGACAAATTAATAGTAGCTATTATGTAATAAAATAAATATAAAAATATTATTACTTGACTAATGTAATGAAAAATAGAGGGAAACGAAAACAATTATCATATTTTTTTTTTGCCAAACAATTAACCCAAAAAAGAGGTGAGTGAAGAAATAGCACACTAGCTTCATCCTGATAATGTGTCTCTAATTACTTGAGCCATAAGACATTATTAGCCATCATGTGCCTAATGCCTGCACAAAGACTTGCACACAAAATCTCATATCAATCTTCCATGAAAAAGGTAGAAAGAAAAAAATAACAAAAAAATGCTTTAATAAGCATCTGCAAAGTGAGAGATCAAATTTTCACATACTGCAGGACCATTCATAGTACCATATGAATTAATAATACCCATATATTGCTGCAATGGAAAACAAACTACAAAAAGAAAAGTAATAAAAAGAAGAGCAATCCCATTCCATATTAATATACACCGATCGAACAACTAAAAAACGTTACTTTAATCGAACGATAATACCACACATTACATCACATAAGATAATTGGATGTTCAATAATATATCAATCACTGGGGCTTGTTCGACTGATCGGATTTTTTCCTCCTTAGAACGAAAACCCAAGTGATCGCCTCCAAAAATACAAAAATACCCCCCAAAACCGAGATCAAGACAATATACGCAGTTCTCCACTTGTTCTCGGGCTGTAAAATGCCGAGACCTTTGAACACATTGATGACTCCAAGGATTAGAATTGTATATCCTATCCCGTGGTGGTAGATATTCCAATAAAATCGAATTTTGTGTTCTTTGTTGGGTCTCAACAGCAAGGCAAATATCTATGTATGATGATGCCAAACATAGAACAAAACAACCACATATTAGCAAAAATGGGACCACCATATTCAGAAATAAAATGGGCTTAGAGTTAAAATGATCTCTAATCGTCATTCTATATTCAAATGATTCAATTAAAAGCAACCGAACAAACATAGCCTTCAAGAACCCGAGATTGTATTCAACTGAGCTTGTAATTTTTTTCACAAAATCGACCCGTTCATTTTTTCTTGAAGTTTTTTTAGCACAAAGCTGCCGAAACGAACACCTTAAAAGCTCCTTCCTCGTAGTTCTATCCAAACACTTCAAACAACTCATTTTCAAACCAAATTCAGAAATAAAATGGGCTTAGAGTTAAATTAATCTCTAATCGTCATTCTATATTGAAATGATTCAATTAAAAGCAACAGAAAAAAACAGCTTTCAAGACTCCAAGATTGTATTCGGCTAAGCTTGCACTTTTTCCACAAAATCGACCAGTTTAAATTTTTTTTAGCACAAAGCTGCAGAAACTAACACCCTAAAAGCTCCTTCCTCTTAACTCTATCCAAAACACTTCAAAGTTCAACCAACTCACTTTCAAACCATCTCATAAACTATATCAAGAAATCTTAAAAAAAAAAAATAACAATCAAATGGCGAGATATACCTGCACGGTTGCTATAACAAAGAGTGTAATCCCGATATTACGGTGAGTTGTGTACGTAATACCATGTGACTCACTTCCGAGTTTAAGGCCGGTGCTCCAGCCGGAAACTCCAATGGCATAGCTGGAAATTTGACAGAAAACGTGCAAATAAAACCAAGCTGGGTCGGCTGATCGGAATACCTTAAGGTATCGTGCGATTATGATCCCAACTGGAAACATAATCCCCCAGCTAACGATGTTTAGCACTCCATGAATCTGAAAACCAAAACCAAGAAGTTCAGTGTTCGAATATTTTCAAATTCGTCAGCTGAAAAATATATTTCAATGTAGGCTAAATTTTCGACAAAACCGATCAGTTCAGTGTACAGTTCAGTGTTCGACTATTTTCGAATTAGTTAGCCGAACAATTTATTTCAATGTAGGATAAAATTTCGACACAAGCCCACAATTTTTTTGTAACTGCTTCATTTTTACTTTTTTTCTCCTTGGCTAGATAGAAGTTCCTCTTCAATAAGAAACAGAACAGTATATTATCAACAGCTATACGAAAAATAAATTAAATAAATATTCAATAAATAAATTAGGGAAACTTACATTTCTCTTCCTGGTTCTGGAGTCGCCGCCGGTGGGACTGGTGGTCTCTCCACTCTCTCCCCTCAGCAAATCGAGTCTTCCCTTGGCGTTCAGATTCGCCGGCTGAAACTCGTGCCTGACCGGCACACCGCCTGCGACGGCGGGACCCACCTGCCAGATGTGGTTCAGCGAGGTCGGAGCCCCCTCCGGCAGGACCATGGCGGCGGACAGCCTCATTTGCCCGTCGGAGAATTCAGCTGACGAGTTCAGCACCCGGAACCAGACCGTGGAGTTCGCCGGCAGGGCGTAGCCGGTGATGTTGTAGGTATGGACCACCATCCGGCCGGAGGGGTCCCGGAACGCGACGAGGGCCTGCGAGCCGGCCATGCCGGTGCCGGTCGGGTTGAGGGCCCACGAAATCCACCCGCCCGGTTCGGCCGGGGAGACGAAGGCGACGGCGAGGGTGGAGGTGGGCCGGTCGAAGGTCCATCGGAGGTAGGAGCCAAGGGTCGAGAGGTCGATGCAGAGGTTGTAGGCGCGGCGGTTGGTTAGGGTCTGTGAGGGGCAGGTGGCGGAGTGTGACGGTGAGATTAGGAAAAAAGCGGCAGCTAATAGGAGAGCGGCGATGGTTAGAGGTGACGGCGCCATTGCTGAAGAGAGAGAAAGTTGTTAGAGAGAGGGATTGTGGCGGACGGAGCGAAATTCCGGTGAAAACTCTGTTGGGGAATATATATAGACGGACGCAGTGGCGATTGGGAATGTGATTTTAAGGCTGTGTTTGGGAATCAAAAAATGTATTTTTTGGACTATTTTTAGAAAAACTAGTAGGAATCTCGTGCGAAAAATATTCATTTATATTTATAAATTTAAATTTTTTATTAAATAATATTTATAAATTTAAATATGAAATAGATATATAATACAATTTACCTATATTAATTTATTGAAATGTTATATGAATTTAAATTATGCAAAATTATATAATATGTCTATTTAAAATTAGTACACAACTTGTATGGTGCACGTAATTGATAATAAATTACATTTTATTCATTTCAAAATAAGTGTCATTATAAAGTTTGTATTCATAAATTTGATTTGACTACAATGTGATTTCATAAAATAATTATTTAGGTAAAATTTATCATATATTTAAACATCTATGAGAATAATAAGTACAATTAGGAAACTTATATTGTTCCATTAAGTAAAATGAATATATTTTTGTATAAACAATCCAAATTAAAAAATTTAAGTAGTTAACTAATTTATTAAACTATAAATAATTTACTATTTCACTTACATCCAAGTTAATATTGATCTGTAAGTTATGAATAATTACTTATTTGACTTTTAAATTTAAAACCCAATTATGGATTACCCAGTAAATTTTCTAGATTTGTTGTCGTGTACAATAGCGTTCAAATTTATCAATTAATTCTATATTAAATCATAAATTTTAAATTTTATTAACCAATATTGTTTAAATATCTTTTATGTAGGTGATATGATTCTCGATCTTTATTACAAAATTATATTAACATATTCAATTAAGAATTTTATTATATAGGTGCAATATTCTAAGTCAATAATTTTAAAATATTGTACTTTTTTAATGATTTAGTTAAATAAAGTTGATATAAATGATGTCCTTACCAGCCACACTCTTGCAAATCAAATATATTGCAAAAAAAAGTAAAGTAAATAATATATAAATCAAACATATACCAAAGAAAATTGGCATAACTATAATTTCTATTTTATTTAAAATTAAAATTTTCATATTTTTCTTTTTTTTCCCCCCTCTATTTAGTATATTATTTTATGTACTATATTTTCCCCTATTAAAATTGTTATATGTAATGTTATATTAATTACAAATTCTGAATATATTACGAATTTAAATAATTTTGTTAGCTATTTGGCCTATATGTAATGTAATATTAATTACAAATTCTGAATTATATTACGAATTTAAATAATTTTGTTAGCTATTTGGCCTATATGTAATGTAATATTAATTACAAATTCTGAATTATATTATGAATTTAAATATTAATGTAAAACTATTTAATGTATCTGGTCATTATCTCTTAAATGGTAAAAATTATATTAATTTGAAGAACAATTTATTTTTTATATTTAATAAAATAAAGCTTAAAAAAAAAATATATTGGCAAAGATTAATTCACCAATTTGGCAAAGCTTAAAAAAAATTCTACCTAACCTGTTACGATTTTTCATAAATATTTTTGGATAAAAGTGAATTTTTGTGAAAAAAAAATTATATTATGGTTAGAAATTAAAATATGGTATAATATTTATCTTGACCAAAATATTATCAACATGGATCATGGAAATCAATTTTGTAATTTATGATAATTAATATCAATGACAGTATTACAAATATTAATAAAATAATATTTATTTGACCAAATTATTATCACATGAATTACGAAAAATCAATCTTCTAATTTATTACAATAAATATCAATGAAAATATTGCAGATATTAATAAATTTATTTAAACAATTTTTTGATCATACTTTATTTGGTCTTATTTGAAAACGTGTATATGGAAGCAATTAATGCATATATTTAAAAAATTTCCTAAAATGGTATGCATTAAATGTTTCCTAAATTTTTGGATACTATTTTTAGTAAATGGTAGTAATTCTTATTATATATATATATATAGATAGATATAGATTTTCAAAAAATTACTAATAAAGGAAAAGATGAATTATTTAGGCTGGATTTTTACTTCTATTTCAGGTAAATACCAAACATTTATATATATATATATATATAGGATGTGGTTCAAATGAGAACCAAGTCCTAGTGTGAGAACCGTGAGAACCGCTATTTTTAATTATATGTAGTGCTATGATTAATTGTGTTTTAGTGCTATTTTTAACTAGGATGTATTTGATTAAAAATAGCAACAAAATTTTTATTAGCATTTATGAAAATGATAGCACCATGTAATATTAAAAATAGCATCATACACAATTAAAAATAGCATCAAATATGGTTCTCACGGTTCTCACACCAGACATAGTTTTTATTTGAACCAGCCCCTATATATATATATATATATATATATATATATAACTTTTATTTTTTGAGTAAATAAAAGTGTAAAGAAGTGTGACTGGATCTAAATACTTTTGATAGATAAAAAAGGATCGAAAAAATGAGTAAGATAATGGAAAAGCTGATGTGATAAAATATAATGTTAAAAGCTGATGTGATAGAAAAATAATAGAATAATTAATATAAAAGTATGATAGTAATTTTTTAGTAAATGATTGATAAGTTTATAATTAGTTACTTTATATTTTGGTCTCTTAATTGTAAACCGATTTAATAATTTCCTAAATCGAGTATTTAGTTGGATTTTTTTTTTATTTTTTGATGTTGATTTTTTTATTTTTGCTAAAAGTATAGTCCTTTGATGAGTTCTCATCAACCAAAAAAAGGTATGCAACGTGCTGTTAAATTATAAGTAAATATACGACATATTAAATCTATATTATTAATTGATAAATATTATTTAATATTTCTTGTCCGCACTTAGTTTTTTTTTTATTGGTAAAATAAATTTTATAAATCAAAACTAATGTTACATCGATCGTCACAGACATATGAAAGCAAAGTGAGCGGCTACAATCCCGGCTCCTCACTCGCTAATCATTTCCGCACTTAGTTACTACAATATGTAAGATGGTATATTAAAAAGGAAAAAAAAAATAAAGTGATAATTAACTTTCGGTACTTATTCAAGGAAGAAAGGAGGATTAAGTTATAATTCATGGATTATACTTTTTGCTTTATTTAATTATTTTATTAGCATTAATAAGATGGTATTAAATTGATGTAAAAAACTAAAGAAAGGTGCTTGTAATCACCCTTCAAATTATAGAGTAGATTATGGTCGGCGGGCACCTTAGCACCAAAATGAATGTTACTTTATTTCTTAAAACTCATAATTTATATGTGTAAATTCCAAATCCCCATATATTGGACTCTAAATTTATATATTCTTAGTAATAATACAAACATTCGCTTAATACAAGATTGTTAATTGAATTGTTTCAAAATTCTAAAAATTGAAAATTTAATTTCAAATACTCCTTACAAAAATTAATTACATTTTTATTTAAAATGACTCTAATCACTTATAAATCCCACTTATCCTATATTATAATAAAATTTCTAACTTATATTGTA
Organism: Striga asiatica; assembly: GCA_008636005.1. NCBI lineage: Eukaryota > Viridiplantae > Streptophyta > Magnoliopsida > Lamiales > Orobanchaceae > Striga > Striga asiatica. The sequence goes on from BKCP01001558.1 coordinate 701,561, forward strand.
TGATATTATTGATAGACAAACTTGTTTAATTAACAAATAATAATTTAATTATTTTACAATTGAAATTGATGAGATAATTTTAATCATAGAAGTACGTCAACCCAAATAACATCAAAAGAAGATGAGTTTGATATATCACATATGAAAAAAAAATAATTAATCAAAAAGTTTTAAATTTTAAAATATATTTATAAATTAAATTGATAGTGTTATAATTTTAAAAGTTCCAGAAGAAAAATATGATCAAAAGTCCAAATCTATATGAACTACTATAAAACACAAAAATTTGATGCATAGAACTACGAAGCAGAAATCCATATATTCATAACGAATGTTATTTTTTAACCCTGAATATTGAATTAAGGAACAAAATAGAGAAAATATTATCAACTGATAATTACTAATCTGAATCCAACAATTAATTTCCGCAGAAAAATAGTTTCTTGACAAAAAAAAAAACTTATAATAACGTCACAATTCCANCGACAAGTTCACATCCACCCGATTTGACGAAAGCTCAGCTTTGTACGAGTCTGAGTTCAGTATTTTGCGGCTAACCTTATCGTAAATCTCTCGAATCACAATCTCAAATGCCTCTTTAACATTAGTAGAGTCGAGGGCAGAAGTTTCTATGAAAAACAATCCTTCTTGCTCTGCAAAAGCTTTTCCATCGTCTACATTCACTTCTCGAATATTGTCCAAATCACATTTGTTCCCCACGAGCATTTTCGCCACCGTGGTATCACAATGAGCTGCGTATAATTTTTTTATTTTTTTTATATACAAAACAAAAAATGTTAAAGAAAAAAGAAGATAAATTAAAGTCATTTTCAGGTTAAAAAAAGAAGAAACAAAGGCTTTGGATTCATGTATTAGTTGTATTTTCTTTCATCAACAGTAACAAATCCATTGGACTGTTTTGAGTGATAATGCTCCAATGATTTCAAGTCATTTTGAGTAATCCCAAAAGATATGACCCTATATTATTCGAATTCACTTTTCCAAATATAAAATTTCATGTCCAACAAACTTGGCTAGTATTTCATTAGAGAGTAATTTGACAAATTATACAAAGAAATGGGCGAAAATGATCATTTATATGTTTCTTAAATCTGTTAATCAAAGGTGCTAATGAGGTTCTTCCATACATTTAGACATAAACAGTTCAATCGAGCAAACAAGTCGAGTCTCAAGCATCATTTCAAGAGGCTCGTTAGCTCGACGAGCCCCTCGACTTTTTTATCTGCATAAATATCTTATATAGCTTAATTATTAATATTAGAACAGCAAGGCCAAAATTGTCAATTTAGATTAAACGTCCCAATGATTGACATATATATTTATTGATAGAAGCTTGTTATATTTTTCTGCTTGCAGCTTCCTAACTGCCCGTCTTGAATACCTTTTATGATCTCTAAATTTCTGTCTCTATCGACTATTGGTGCAAATGTTTATTAGATAACCTTCATAGTCTTTTAATCGCTATCTTAGTTTATTGATCTAACACAACAATTCTAGTGTTCACATTACCAACACACACACACACACCTAAAAACTAGAGAAAAATAAGAAGAAAATAAAATGAAAGAGTACTTAGTTTAACAAATGAAAATTGATTTTTACTAAACTTAGATATATTATCCAGAATACAAGTTTCCAAATAAACCAAACACGAACACAAAATCACGTTCGTCCCAATCCCGATTATGAATATATCTGTATGCGGTTTTGCTATGGAGCCAACAGTTGGCTCCATAGCAAAACCGTATCTGTATGTGTTTGTACAGAAATATTTCTATTACCACTTACATGACCAAAAGCAATGCCATAAAACATATTTAAGCAGCTTATCTGAAAACTAGACCAAATTTAGGAAGCTAATATTACTACATCAGTTTTCAATATAACAACCAAGATTAATTTAAGCAGCTTATCTGAAAACTAGACCAAATTTAGGAAGCTAATATTACTACATCAGTTTTCAATATAACAACCAAGATTAATTAGAACAATAAAAAGGTGAATATAATCAGAAATGGGCAACGACTCTATCAGTCGACATTGGTAAAAACCGGCAAACCAAGATTATAGCAATTCTGAAAATAGCAAAATATAGTAAATTAACCCCCCAAAAAAAAACACACACACACACAAATAAAGGAATGTACATACGAAAAAGGAGAGCTTTTTAGGTTTGAGTTATCCACGTTCGAATATGCTTAAAAATCCACAAACAAAGTCGCAACTTTAAGCTGCGGTGATCGTTGGATTTAAAAATAAATCGGCTTATTTTCAAAACACCGTCTACAGAGGTCATCGGGTCACCAGAAATGGAAAATTACTGAGAAAATAAAAACCAAAAATCTACAGTCCATTTTCCTTGCTAAATTGGATGATCTGCAGACTAATCTCACTTAAGCAAAGTCCAAGAAAATTGATAATTCCATGTTTGCTAATTAGATGACTAAAATGACAATGTAGTATTTTTTAAACCCCTAACAACAGATGAAAAAAAAAAAATCAAACAGAAATTGAACCAGAGGCAGATCCAATTTTTACCAATACACTCACTAGACAACAGCAAGATCCAATTTTTAGCACATTCATTATTACCAACACCATCAAAAACAGAAGATGGAACAAGGGCCAAGAACAAATAAGAAAGATCCAGCGAAAAACAAAATAAAAATGTCAAACTTTATTAGGGTTTTAAGGAAAAGGGTGAAAAACAAAAGCTTACTATTAAGCTCATCAAGCCATCGTTGGACACTTTCGAAGGTAGATTTCCTGGTGATGTCGTAGACGACGAGGGCCCCGACGGCGCCGCGGTAGTAGGCGGAGGTGACGGCCCGAAAGCGCTCTTGCCCGGCGGTGTCCCACACCTGGGCCTTAATCTCCTTGCCGTCGAGCTCCACGACCTGGGTCTGGAACTCGACGCCGATGGTGGCCTTGGAGTTGTGATCGAACTCGTCGCGGGCGAAGCGAGAGAGCAGATTTGACTTGCCCACGGCCGAATCTCCGATCACCACTATCTTGAACAGGTACTCCTCGCCGCCGCCTTCGCCGCCGCCTTCCTCCGCCATTGTTGTTTTGCTTTCGAAACTAATTTTCCTGTGTGTGTGTGAACTGTGAAGAGATGTGGGGATGAAGGAGATAAATAAAAAAATTATATAGATTTTTTTCTATTTTTGTTCTTTTTTTATTGGTTTTTAAGGAAAAGTAGTGGCCGCACACACTCATTGCGTATTTCACGGGTAATAAAAGCACCTCCCAATATTATTTATTTATTTATCTTTGGCATTTACCTATTTTATTTTATTTATTCATTTTGAAACTAATTACACAATAAATTACATTTACATTTTCGTATATAAAAATAACCATAAATTCTATTGTGACGGTCGACCCTAATTACAATTTGAACAAAACAAAAATGCACAAATACTTCATATTTGTGTATTTCCATTCAAATAGTTTTTTAGAACATGATATTTTACAATAAAAATATATATCTTTAATTATTTTTTAATTAATCTAAGAATTTAGTTGTTTCTGTCTGTTCCACGAGAATACGAAGTGATTTTTCTGCGTCCATTATTTTCACTCAAGATTATGTCTTATTATTATTTGAGAAATACTATAGATATATAATATTGTACATAAGAGTGTACATAACACTTAAATTGAATGGTACTCACAAAAAAAAATGTTATAGGTACATAATAGTGTACATAGAGATGCACATAACACTCACATTTAGTGGGTCCTGCCAAAAATAAAAAATCAAGTGAACTCACTCCATGTGAGTGTTAGAGCATCCACAATGTTTTTGGTCTCTTTTTGCATATGTGCCAAATAAATAGACTTAAGTCTATAATGAAATGGACAAACTCAAGCTAAAAAATCTAAAATCTATCAAATTCAAAAAAAAAAGTACTAGGTCTAGAATACCTAACAACCAATAAAAATATAATAATAGTAAATGATTACTATTGTAAGGTTCACACTTGAGTCTAAAATAGACTCAAGGGTGGACTTTGTCTCTTTTTTCTATTGCCACATAAGCTAGACTAGGTCCACTTTTAATTGCATTGTGAAATATTTTTTTTATAGATTAGGTCTATTTTCTATATGTCATGTGATTTTTTTTAAAGAGACCCAAAACATTATGGGTGCTTTTATGTACATGTACATTTATTATGTACTTTTGGTATTTTTTATAAAAAAAAATCAAGTGGACCCCACTCCATGTAAGTGTTATGTACACCTCTATGTATATTTATTATGTTCTTATAACATTTTTCTTATTATTTTGTTATTTGATCCGAAATTAAACAAATTGAGAATAAGTCATACTAAAGTACTAAGCTATGTTTGCTATAATTAACTTATAAGTTAGCTAATAGGTGATTAAGTGATTTTCGAGTTTATAGCTTATAATTTATAGTTTATAGCTGAAAAGTTAACTTATATAATAAAAGTGTTTGATAAAATTAATTGATAAGCTAGTTGAAATAAAAATTTTAGCTGAAAAGCTTATCTGATAAGCTAGACAGCCGTTAAGCTACCACTCACGGCACACAAACTATATTACTGGATCCGCGTGTTCGTATCTTCGGGTTCTATTTTCGTAAAGCACCTGTCGGACATGCAAGATGATGGACTTGGAGAATAGTTTTGACTTGGTACATTTTCGGACTCATGAGGGAGGTTTGAAGAGGGAAGAAACTAGCTTAGCTTTTTATTTACCAACAAGGTACAAAGGAGCGACCGAACGAAGGAGCTTTACCAGACCAAAGGGCATGTAAGACTGAAATGACATTCTACTGCGGAGGCCTCTTTCTTGGTCTCACGCAAAATAAACTTGCTCTTTCACCTAGATAGGCAGGTGTCGTTTAGAAAGATCGGCAAGTTCGCCTAGTGTTGGTACCTCCGATATCAGAATCAGCTATAAGTTATTTTTACTTTTACCAAACAGCTTATATATCAATTAGAAAAAAATCAAAAATGTATTTTTTGTTTTATATTTTAATTAATAATTAATTGTTGGTTTACCTTACCATCACGGCCGGTTTTCACCGCCTGAACCGGTAATAGAAGAAAAACCTAATAGTCCGCCGCCATGGTCAATCCCTAGAGGTTTTAACTCCATTTTCCTTCCCATTTTCGCCTTCGCAGCTCTTTTCTTCTCGCCAACCTCGCCGCCGGCCAAACCACCACCTTCACTAGTCGGAGAAAAGGCTAATGCGGCTGTGCCGCCGACGTCAAGAAGCTTTTCATCCACGCTGTCTTTTGTAGCTCCTTTTTCTGCCGGAGGATTCACCTGATTTAGCTCAGCTTTCACTCACTTCTCATTCTTCTTACTTTTATCTGTGTGCTGTGATGTCGTCGGCGATTGGATGTTCTTCTCTCAAAACTACTCATCAAGGTATTTTATTAGATTGTTCTGTTTCGCCAATTGATTTCCAAAATTGGCGATTTTTTCTCTCTTAGAAAAAGGGTGGTGATTTGGTTGTTTCAAGATCGGTTTTAACCCTCAAGATCGTTTTTTATTTTTTGAGTGAAAAAGGTTTGTTTTTGTATTCATTTAAATGTTCTGCTACACTGAGATTTATTGAGCTGATTTTAAACTGATCCTCTGGTTGATTGTTGGTTCATATGTTTACGAGCTAATTTTCTGTATTCTTGAGGTATATAGAATTATAGATACACAGAGTCTTGTATGAGCTTCATGTTTGTTCATTTTGTTGCACAGCAGTTTAGAAAGGTGACAATTCTAGCGTTGGAACAGTCTTTGAGCAGAGTTAAAAAATAATGAACAGAAAAGAATGTAGAAAATGTTAATTGATCTTGTATTTTTTTCCCCCTCTTTTGTCATCTGAGTGAGTTTTTTTCCTCCTCATAGAAATTTGTATACCCAGCTGTTTAGTGCATTGTTGGCTTTGATGCATTGTAATGGATCTTGAATGGTGACTGTTAGATATCGAGCAATATGACTAGCTCAATTCAAAAGCATGTTCTTTTATTATTATTAATTTTATTAACGAACATTTTTACGCAATGTACTGATGTTTTTTTTTCATGTTATTGTGATGATGCAGTTAGGGTGCAAAAATGGAGGTCACCCAGAGCAGCTGTGGTGTCCGATTTCCATCTCCCAATGCGTAGTTATGAAGTTAAAAATAGGTAAATGGTTAGCCGAATTTTTTATTAAGCGATACTAATTTTCTTCAATGAGTTCCTGCAAGATTTTATGGGATTCATAGCAAGTTTACCTTTCCTTTTTATAGTTTTTCTACGAATCTCACGTTAGTGAAGGAAATTATTGTGGCATGATAGATGTAGAGTGTACTAAAGGTTTATAATTTTCTTGAATTATAGTCACTTCTACTCTTCAAAAGGAGTCGATTTTTTCCATTTAGCGATTCTCACTTTCTCTCCACTTCGTTTGAATGTGGTAGTTAGAGCTGTCAATTTGGCCCGCGGCCGGCCGGCCCCGCCCCGCCAAAGGGGCGGTTTGGGCCGGGATTTTCTAGGCCCGCTCAAACGGGCCAGCCCGCGCGGGCTGCGGGCCAGGGCAGGGCGGGGCGGGCTAGCCCGCGGGCTGGCCCACATTATTTAAAAAAAAAATATATATATTATTAATATATATATTCTTACAATTCTACATGTATAATGCCTTGCTTCCTTATAATTNGTCCCGCCACGCCGGCCCGTTTTGACAGCTCTAGTGGTAGTAAGACATATGTAACAATGTTAAAAGTTAAAACAATGTATTGACATTTGATTTGCTCGGCTTCTGAATGCTGACATGAAAAGATTTATGGAGAAATTCGATAAAACAATTCAGTGTAGATGTCTTGTTATGTGTCAAACGTTAGAGGTGTGATTGGATATAAAAATTTTCAATCCAACTCAAAATCTAACTCAGCTTCAACTCAACCCCATTATTCTCAACGTTATCAATATAACTAAATAATAATAATCAATAATTCTTACACGTCACATCAACTTTAATTCACTATCCCTCCGCTCACGTAATTTTAACTGTCCATCACTTCACATCATCTCTCTCCTACTACTTTATCAACTTTTATTTTATTTTAAATACTATTTTAATAGAAACTAAAAATCCCCCTAACAACTAACAACGACCTTCTTCCAAATTAACCTTGGTTTAGATAAAAAAAAAAAAAAACTCATTTTGAACGGATATATTCATATTTGTCATTGCAGGACAAACGTGGACGAGATAAAGGCTCTCCGCCTAATAACGGCCATCAAAACTCCGTACCTCCCCGACGGCCGCTTCGACTTGGAGGCGTACGACACGCTCGTCAACATGCAAATCGAGGGCGGAGCCGAAGGCGTCATCGTTGGCGGGACCACCGGCGAGGGTCAACTCATGTCGTGGGACGAGCACATCATGCTCATCGGCCACACGGTCAACTGCTTCGGCGCCTCGGTCAAAGTCATCGGCAACACCGGAAGCAACTCGACCCGCGAGGCCATCCATGCAACCGAGCAAGGCTTTGCCGTCGGCATGCACGCCGCCCTTCACATCAACCCTTACTACGGAAAAACTTCCCTCGACGGCTTAACCCTCCATTTCGAGAGCGTCCTCCACATGGGCCCCACTATATTATACAACGTACCCTCACGAACGGGTCAAGATATCCCGTCGAGCGTCGTTCGGGCCTTGGCCCGAAGCCCGAATCTCGCGGGCGTGAAGGAGTGTGTGGGACACGCGCGGGTCGACGAGCACGTGAGTAACGGGCTCGTCGTGTGGAGTGGGAACGATGACGAGTGTCACGACTCGAGGTGGGATCACGGGGGTAGAGGCGTAATTTCCGTCGCGAGCAATTTGGTGCCGGGGTTGATGAGAGAGATGATGTTCGGGAGGAGGAATTGGGAGTTGAACGAGAGGGTTTTGCCGCTTGTGAAGTGGTTGTTCGAGGAGCCGAACCCGATTGGGCTGAACACGGCCCTGGCCCAACTTGGGGTCGTGAGGCCCGTTTTCAGGCTGCCGTATGTGCCGCGTGCGATGGAGAAGAGGGTGGAGTTTGTAAGGATTGTCGAGGAGCTCGGGAGGGAGAATTTCATCGGGGAGAAGGAGGTTCGGGTTTTGGAAGACGATGATTTTATGTTGATCGGCCGATATTAGACTCGTGTTTGTTTGTTTGTTTGTTTTTTTTTTTTTCTCTCTTTTTTTGGACATGAATGTTTTTCAGTTTTTAATTGTCAGAAGCATTCATATATTTATTTTGGCAGCTAGTTGGCATATATTTGCTTGGAGATTTTATAATCTCATGTTTTTCATTCTAACATGTGATTTTCCTAACATAAAACTAAATTTCTTAAAAATGGGACAATTGTGTAAGCGCAAATGGGACACGAGTGTCATGGAAGACTATGGTATTGAAGAGAATATTCAATTATTCGATTTGAATTTATGAAAATATTTAAATAGAGACTATTTGTATTCAATTTGTTATCGAATTTAATTTGAGACTCGTATTCTATTCTATTAAGATAATAGAATATATTTGATTTGATTGGGAATTCGTTTTTGAAAATAATTAGGAATATATAAATATATTTATATAATTTTCTAAATATATTTTTTAATATAATATATATGTATTAAAAACATAACAATACTTTTTATATAAATTAAATATGCTTTTTTAAATATAAATATTTCTTTTGTGTTTTGTAAAATTTAATATATTTATATATATTGAATTATTATTAATTAACAGAATGCTTGATAATTTTGAATCGAATATGCATATTCGAATCCGAATTCAAATAAATTTCAAATATTAAACATTACTCTTATTCAAATTCAAACTTTTACGAATACAAATCATGAATCAAATCGAAAATGTTTGATTTATTTACGATCTGCCTACCAACAAGACCAAACCGAACACAACTTAAAAACGCAACGCAAAAATTGACTAGTCATTCACTTACATATTCCGCTATTCATCAATTTCCAATTATTTTTTATCATGTTTTTTATTTAATTACATTTCCATAAAATTTTCCATTCACACTCTCAGAATTCACCATTCTTAGAATTTTGTTACACTTTTATTCAAACTTATAAGGTGGAGCAAAAATCTTCAACAAAAATTCCATATCCTACAGCACGAACACAACTCCAAATTACATGCATACATTAGAAACACATAAATAACCTATCTATTTACATGAAATTGTATTATCAAGAAAATCAAATGCGTGCAGAATAAAGAGAAACTGCAAAAATGTGCTTTTGATTGAACACTCAAAATGTTGTAGCAAAAGTAGCAGTGAAGAAAATACAGCTTCAAATTAAATATAAGCATTCGCAAATCTGTTATACGTTAATAAAAAAAAATGAGTTAGATTCAACAAATTAATACAACAATGCTGAGAAATAAATGAAAAAAATGCATGAATGCGGAAAGTGTAAGGAGAACATAATTTTACAAGAATTAAGTAAAAGAATAACATTCAAGCATTTGAAGAAAAAAAAAAAGACAATTTTGGCTTTGGTAACATCATATTCTACGAGGATGAAGGTGAAGATGGTGATGATGACTGCGATGATGTCATAACAGCATGATAAGACGATGATGCAAGTTGAGCCAAGGCTGGAATCGAGCCACCTGTGCAAAATTAAGCCGGTAAGAATACACGAAATGCATCGTCAGATAAGATTACAAGTACATATTTCGTAACGATGGTTGGATATACAGTTAAAAAAAACACTTTTATCATTAAAAAAAAGTGGCTTATACTTCCATATTTCAATGAACAAACAGTTAACCCCTCATGTACACTTATCTTACTGCCACAAACCATTTTGCTATGTCTCTCAATATTAATACCAATTCGCATTGTCGTGGTATATATTCAGCATAATGTCAATGAACTGAGTGAAAGAAAAATTAATAATCATAAAAAATGTGAGACGCTCAGAAAAATCGAGATGAGTTATACGAACTCAGATGATCACATCATGGAGAATGCTGGTGGTTGGATTAGGCTATAGTGATTTCTTGGAGAAAATAGAATAATTCTTGTTTATCCTTTACAACTATCTTATTTGGTCCTTTGTCTCACCTGCTAATCCAGCACAGCCTGATGAGAAAATAATGACTGGTGGGGCCTGCAACAATAAAACATAATTCATTAATTTTCAACAAGGAAACATGCAAGGAAGAAAATGAATGAAGAAAAAAGGTTTACAATTAAAAAAACCGAGACTAGCATTTCGATATGCAAAACCAAGATAGCGACTAACACAAGAAAGTTGCATATACCATCCGGGTGTTTAATCAAATATCAGAATATGGTTCTATTACTTCCAATGAAACTAGAGCCTAAGCTGATACAGATATCATATTTTAAAATCTTAAACAATGCTCAATACTATCCCCACCTATCAAAAAATAAATAAATAAACAATAATAATAATAATAATAATAATAATAATAATAATAATAATAATAATAATAATAATAATAAAGAAGGAATAAACAGAGAAACGAGAAAAGGCAAGCAAGAACTTACACCAACAAGAAAATGCAGCCACATTGGCCCTTTAATCCACCTCCTAACAATCGGCATGGCTGCAGAAACATTTTAGACAAATAAGTATGAAGTGGAAGAAAATTTTCGAAAAACTCAAATACAGAGATTATGGTAATTAACTGAACAATGAAGGAGTGGTGAGAAAACATGTTAAATGACTTTCAGTCAGCATGATTGACAAACAGATTAGTTGTGTATACATCAAGAACAAACGTTGTAATAAAGGAACTTTCTAGCAAAAATGACATGATAGGCATTGTGTATATGTATGGATGTCCTTGTTTAGCATATGGATCTCATAGACCGAATGCTAAGTGAAGTAGTTTATACTCAGGTTTCCAATAATAAATATATACAAAAAATGCAAATATTCATTTCATTTTTTTAACGTTTTTTTTAAGCCTACCCCAACTTGCTTGAGACTAAAAGGCTATGTTGTTGTTGTTGTTGTTGTTGTAACGTTTCTTGGTATCCTTCAAATTAGTAGCTAAAAGAGAGACACACACACAAGAACATTCAACAAGCAAAAACCAGGAGATATAACCAGAAAACCTATTTCTTAAAAAGAAAACACAAATGGATATGAAACAAATCACACGAAGTAAATGTAACTAATGGAACATATATATGGCCACTCAATCCTGAAAGAAATTATATACACAAACAATACTTAAAAGTACTTGAAACACAAGCATACCATGGTTGAAGCCGTAAAAAGCACCAGCCGTGCCACCAACCGCGGATCCTATCTAAATTAATGACAAAGAAAAAAAAGGAACACACGTTCATATCAAAATCACAAAAAACTAAAAATAAAAACTATCTGGAATAGTTAAAACTATGAGCTCAATCATAATTCACACCATAGAAAAGCTGTCTCTGATGAGCGGTGGTACAGTCCATTCACTTGTCTCCTACAAATCAAATGAAAATTCAGAAAAATCGGAAAAAACGCTGGCTAAAGATTCAATTTTCTTTTTTTGGATTTACCATATCCTTCGTGAGGGGTCCGGCGCAGTGCGGGCAACGTATAATTCGAGCATCGGATTTTCCTTCTTTGGAGCTAGGGTTTGGATCCCCCATGGCTGCAATTTAGTGGGTACCAGTGCAGGTTAAAAAAAAAAATACTCTTTTAATATTAGAAATGTTGTGACATACAAAACAATATGATGGGATTTTAATCCATAAATTCAAGACATATTAGCAGTTCGGATATAGATGACACAGCCACTCTACTTTTTTCCCTCAACTTTTCACTTTTATTCTTTTCAATTTTTTTGGAGAAGAAAGAGGCCATGAGCTCCTCTGTACAAAATAACTCAGCTACAATCCAACATCACAATATCAAATCAATATAATCTGAGCATCTAACTAACCAGACTTCCTTCCAATTTCCATAAATTGACAACAAAATAATCAAAACAAGAGGAAAAAAACAGAGAGAAATTCGGATATAGAAGGGAATTAGAAAAGGGAATAAAATAGCAGAAGAACAAAATATTTGTAGGGAACCTACTTGCGACCGGAGAGAGCTTACAGACCCCGGCGGCGGTGAACAGTGAGCTCGAAGTGGGAAGCGATGAGGAAGCGGTGGCAATAGCGAAGCGGCGAATTCTTTGTTCTATCAGTGAGATATGCGAAGAGACTAATAACGTAATGAAAAAAATAACATTTTTTAACATAAAAATTAAATTGTCAATAATTTTTTAATGGATTATAAAATTTATCTGCAATAGCTGTTAAGGCAGTTCTTAAAATGCAGACAGCTCTTAACAACTACAGACAACTAACCAAGCAACTACAAAGAACTAACCTAACAACTACAGAGAACTAACCTAGCAACTAGTAACCTAACAACTACATAAAACTAACCTACCAACTACAAAGAACTAACTTAGCAATTACAGAGAACTAACCTACCAACTACAAACAACTAACCTAGCAACTACATATAGCACCCGTAGCTATGGTCCTCCCATCTGTCACCTCTCTTATGCGGATGACATCATCATCTTCACCCAGGCGGATGATGATGGACTTGTCGAGCTTATGCGCCTTCTGGAGCACTATGACTTGGTCACCAGTCAGCTGGTCAGTGTGCAGAAGAGCACTTTCACCCTCTCCTCTTCCAGCACGGACAGGTGGGCTCAGCGGGTCCACAACATTACTGGCTTTGCGCGTGGCGACCTTCCCATTACCTACCTTCGTGTCCTTTTATATAAGGGTAACCTCACCAGAGCGCTCTTTGTGGGCGTCAGGCAGAGGATGATCGACAAGATCTCTGGTTGGTCGCATAGACATCTTTCTTTCGGTGGTCGGCCTGCGCTGATCAAGAACACTCTTAGTTCTCTTCCAATTCACTTGCTTATGGTCCTCGACCCCCTAGGTCTACTCTTGACGAGATTGACCAGATTATGGCTCGTTATTTATGAGGTTACGAGGACAGTTCTCGGAGGGGGAGACGTACTCACTGGGTGAGTTGGGACTCTATCTGTCCCCCCCTCCCCGAGGGTAGCCTTGGCATCCGCCGCCTCAGAGACATTGTTACAGCTTTCTCCTACAAGCTGTGGTGGCGCTTCAGGGAGGGAAAGTCGCTTTGGGCTCAGTACTTTCGCGGCAAGTACTGCCCTAGACGTGCCAACCATCCTTGTTGGGTGACGGCAGTCGATCATGATAGCAGACAGTGACGGCGCCTCACTAGGGTCGGTAGGCGCGCCCAGGATCACATCTTCTGGGTTTTGGGCGAGGGAAATGTTAGTTTCTGGGATGAGTGGTGGGTAGGTGATAGGCCGTTGTCTAGGGATAGGCAGGTGTCGCATTCCCCCTACCTGCTTGTGAGCGACCTTTGGACGGACGGGTCGTGCGATAGGGGGAAGCTAGATATGGAGTTGGGCTCTGGGGCGGGTTTTAGCGAGCGTTTTTTAGATCAGATCTAGCAGATCCCCATCTCGGGGGACGGTTCGGATGGCATGAGGTGGAGACTTACATCATCGGGTGTGTTTTCTACTACCTCGGCTTGTGAACAGATCAGACTGAGAAATCGGCCTAATCTTCTCTTCGGGGCCATCTGGAGCGACCTTTTCACCCCTACCATTTCGGTGTTCCTTTGGCGCCTCCTCTTGCGCCGGATACCCGTGGATACTGTGTTACACGCGAGGGTGATCTCCTTCCCCTCTCGGTGTGTGTGTTGTTCTGAGACTGGAAGCCATGAGACCGAGACCTTTACCCACCTTTTTCTAGAGAGTGAGATTGTGTCGAGAGTGTGGGAGCATTTTGCTACTTGGACCCATATATCCCTACCCACCACAGACAGTTTATTTGAGCTCCTGAGTTTTTTCTCACAGAGCACACACCTTAGACACGTGGGCTTCCTCATTTCTTGTCTGATCCTTTGGTTCACCTGGACAGAGAGGAATAGTGCAAAACATAGGGATATTACTTTTTTATTTTCTCATATTGTTTTGCAGGTAGAGAGACATATTTCACTCCTCATAGCATTGGGCAGGCTCACGGCCCGAGACCGGACAGGTTGCACGCCGCCACACCGTTACATGGTGGCCACCCCACCGCCTGTTCGGCCTCTTCGGGCCAGAGCTATTGTTTGGCTTCGACCTGACTCTCCGTGGGTCAAGCTGAACACTGATGGCTCGTTTGATCATCATACCGGAGTTGTCGGAGGAGGAGGCTTGATTCGGGACCACAGCGGCGCCCTCATCACCGCCATCCACGCGCCCCTTCAAACCTCCTCGAGCAATGATGCAGAGATTCAGGCATTACAGATCGGCTTTCAGATTGTTGTCCAACTCTCTAGCCATATTTGGATCGAGCTAGACGCTGCAGCTGTCGCCACCCTTTTGACTTCGGGCCACCAGGGCTCGTGGCAGATTCAGCACCCGCTTATGCGTATTAGAGCTCTACTCCAGTCTGTCCATCACAGGATCACGCACATTTTCCGTGAGGGGAACAGACCTGCTGACTACCTTGCCAGCTTTGGCGCCACCATACCAGACACATATACATTTCAGACCAACACTGCTCCACTCCGCCTTCGCACACTTGTTTGGATGGACCAGCTTGGATATCCATCGTTCCGTTTTTAGTAGATTAGGTTTATTGTTGTCATTAGATTAGATCTTTATTCCGGATATCTGTTAGCCCGAAGACAGACTTTGTATTGTTTTTTCTAGTTTTTTCGTTTTTTTTTTGTTTTTGTTTTTGTTAGTGAGAGAGAACTAACCTAACAACTACAGAGAACTAACCTATCAACTACAGACAACTAACCTAGCAACTACATAGAACTAACTGAGCAACTATAGTCAACGGATTTCGTCGGAAGTCAACGGTCAATGCCGGAGTCAACGGGTCAAAATAATATTTAAATAATTAAAATAATAAAAAGAAATAGTAAATCTTGGCCACACATGTACCAAATCTTGTGGCTAAAAATGAGTCTCACGTCCTCACTTTAAGTAAGTGGATGCATTAGAACCAATTCGTGTATATATATATAAATGTTCGAATTTACTAAAAACAATAGGTTTTGCCCCAAAAGAATTATTGCTTACTAAATGAAGAAATTTTTTTAAACATTATTTTTTACCTTCTTTTTTTTTGTTGTTATTTATTTTTCTTTATCATCATAGTGAGATTTTTATTATTATTTTAACTAATGTGATATAAATAATTGATCTAAATTTATTGATTAACTTCTAAAAAATTAATTAATTATTTTATTTCTATTTAATTTATTTTAATTTTTATTTTAAGTAGTGCGATATCAATAATTTGAATTTAAATTTTTAAACCTAATTTATAATTAATTATTCAATTTTCACCTAATATAGAATTTTATTTGATTTAAAAAATATAAATTGACGAATATAATTATTGTTGTCGTGAATTGGTCAACGAAAAATATATAATTCTTCTTTTTGTTTATCTCGGAGTTGCCATTAGAATAGGATAAAGCGTGAAAATAAAATAAGAGCTCGGATGGCTATTCAGCTCGTATGAATTACCTATTTTCGGCCATACTTATAAAAATATCACGAAACCTAATTATTACAAGAACTTTTGTTTACTTGTAAAATTTAAAAAATGCAGCCCCTCCCAAATTTATTTATTTATTTATTTATTTTTATTTTATTTTTATTTTATTTTTTTATTTTTATTTGTTCACAAATGAGAACATATTTAAGTACGTGTATATGATATAACTCATGCAATCAGATGAAAATCTAATTAACATGACATTCCACTACATTTTGCTCCCCTTGAAAATCAAGAAAACATAATGATCGTCTATAAATCGTGTTTCCTAGGTTGAGTCATCATTCATCAAAACACTCAAATGAATATCAAAACATTTGGATAGTTATTTAAATTAGTTTATTAACAGAGAAAAAAGTTAATTTATTGTACATTTAGTGATAATTTATTTTGATAAAAGATAATGTAATTTCCTTTTATTAATAATCAAGACGTAATTTACTTTTGATAGGTATACCAAATAATTTATGTTTTCTTATTACATCTATAGTAGTCTATTTATGAACATAGGTAATTTTCAAAAATTAATTCTATAGTTGTTTTTTAATTAATACGGATAGTTCGTATGAATATATACGGAATTTATATAAAATAATAGTTGTTTATGAATAATATTAACTTATACTAACACGTGAACTTTCTGATACACGTCATTAGGTTGCTCTAAGCTCTTTTAAATTAATTTTATTCCAAATAAATAATTTAATTAAAATAATTTATCAACCTCTAAAGTTTCAATAAGTGTTATAAATTCTAAAGAGTATATATATATTCGAATCACAAGCGTGATATTTTATAATGAGTGGGGGATTTGAAATTGGATTTTGAAAATCCAATGGGCTGATTAGTCATAACTCATAAAGTCGGTGTTTGGAATCATGCTCACTTTGAAAAGAGGATTAGTTATCACTTTGAAATTGGAGTATTATTTTATTAACCGCCTAAATGCGGTGCTAATCACGTTTACGTATATTATCATTAAGCCAATAAAAAAAAAACATAAATAAATAAAATAAAAGAACACTGACTGTGGGCCCCACCTCATGACAGCGAGACACGAGTCTCCCAGAAATCGAGACCATATAATCCCATGTCGGTTGGTCTCTATTTTTTTCCAATGCATCTGAAAAAAATTAATTCGCAGATGTAATATTCGGTGTTTTTTGAGCTTTTATTTATTTTTAATTGTTGATCAACACATTTGACTTGATTCAAAAATTAAAATATTGATTATTGTGTAATCATTGATAGGATAATTCAATATTAATGTTAGAAAATTGTAACCCGGTAATTTTATCAGTTACTTAGTTATCTCAATTATTATTTTTTGGCATTCAATTTGGTTTTAATTTTATGTAAATTTCATCTCTCGAACTTCATACGATAATAAAGGTGACATATACTTACAACACAAGAGTAAGATAAATGCTTGGTCAATATCTCAGTCAGTAGTCAAACTCATTGAAAATAGCTCGCACAATGTGCTTTACATGAACTACTGCGTGGCCCGTGCAATGCACGGGAAAATAATATTACGATTGTATTATAAATTAAATATATAAATAACATTAATCATGATATATGTATTGTTTTTACATTAAACCGGGTTGGACACAGTCCGACCGGATGGACCGAGAACCGATTTATAACCAGTCTAGTTCGCTTGAATAAGATATTTGCTTTTGAATCCGTAAACACCAGTCGGTTGGATTTGTAGGATCGACACGATTTTTTAAATAAATTTTATTATATTTAAAATTATTTCAAATAAAATTACATATTTAAATAAAATAGAGATTTATAAATTATTTATCAATTAGTTTTAACATTTGAATTTATAAATTTTTTAAATATCTAAGTAACACATTTTGTTTAAATTTATTACAAAAAATACTATATATATATATATATATATATTAAAATGTTTATAAATTAAAATCTGAACAAACCAGAAATGATTTAATAAAATAGCTTGATCGTTTCGATGACGGTCCAGTTCTGAGAACCTTATATTTAATGTACATTAATAAATATTATAATAAAATATTTTTTTTTTCACATAAATATTAATAAAATGATATATAAATATTCATAAATCATTAAACATGTTGTCATAAAAGTATTGTTAATACGATTATTTGAAATTTGGACTACATCACATTCATGTAATAAAATATTTTCAGTATAAAATTTATATTTAGGTTCAATAATCGATTTTGTGTGATCAAACTGATTCATAACTTAGTCACCTGAGACCAACCAAGCCAACCAAGTTGTGTCAAGTTTTTTAACTATTTTAAATAATACTTAAAAGTAATTCAATCAACCTGAGCAGTACCCTAATTCAATCACCTGATTGATCTGAAGAAATTTTCTTATTTTCTTTAAATATATTTAATTTTATGAAATAAAAATATTTTATGATTCATATAATAAATGTCTACACCAAGTGATAGTATATTAAGATTATAAATTATATATCTTAAGATGAATTAATTATTTTTACTTTATGCATATTAATGAAAAATAAACATAGTAATTTTTAAAAAATTAAGATGAATTGATTGATTATGCAATTTAAAGAATATTTTTAGCTTTCAATTTTTTTTAAAGGCACAAATATAAAGACCGAGATTCTAAACCTTTTGTTATATTTTGAATTGAGATTTTATAAATATAGAGACCGAGATTTTAATTTTGTTCGTTGTTTCTAAGAAAAAAATAAAAATAAAAACATACACACTTAATAAATCTTAGCCGGATTTTTTCAATAATAAAATAAACTATACCCCGAAATTTAAGGTAGCATTTAATGCTGTATGAATTTTAAAGAAAAAATAAGAAAAATAATAAAACTTACTATTTATAGACTGCATTAAATTCTGACCTATTTTTTTGCTACTATTTTTGGTAAATGTTAATTCTTATTATATATATATAGATAACGATAACTTATATTGCATATATATTGAAATTTGAAAGATAATAAAATATATTTTATAAACAACATTAATTGGAAAATAAAGTTATATTACTAATATTCATTGTAATATTATTTTTTTTTATCAATCATAATTCAAATATATATATATATACATATATATGGTTGTGAATTTTTTCATTGTAATGTAATTATGTAAATGGGAAACAAACACCTTTTATTTTTATTCAAGGTCATAAAAATATATTTGCGCTAGCTAAATATATACAGGCATTTATGTTTTTATTTTATTACTTTTAGATGTACATTTACGTTACGTTTATAGTATTATACTTTAAATTTTAATAATTAAAATATATTTTATGTATAAAAATTAACACATGTTTATAAAATAATATGAAAATAAAGTCGGCTAAACGTTTACAAACGTGTATAGACAAAATTGTGGCGTCTAACACATTCGACATCTGACTCGATTGTAGAACATTGGGGTTGATTAGATATAAGTTATGATGGTTTTGATTGAATTTATTGGTTAATTAAAGTTAATTTTTAAAAAGTTGATTGAGATGGTTTTGAATGAGATTTTGAAATGTATTAATATAATATTTAAAATTAATGATTAAAGTTGATTTGATGTAATATAAAAAAATGAGTGATTGAAAGTGATGGACAGTTAAAATTATGTGAGTTCGTCGTGAGTTAATAAATATAATATGAAGATGATAAATTGATATTATTAATTATACTAATAATATTAAAAAAATAAAATTAAATTAGATTTTGAATTAAAATTGTAAAAATAAATATTATAAACCATATGGCCTAATTTTTAATTTTTTATGTTCACAAAGCAATTTACGGACTCGTGAGGGGTAGTTTCGTCATTCTACAACAAACATATGACCTAGAATCAACCCGGTATAGCCGGTAGCCCGTAAACCCCACCGGCACTAAAACCTTTTTATATACCAACAAACCTCGCCCACAAAAAAAGTTGGATCAAGCAAAGTTAACACCCCGTTTGGCTTTTCGCTTCTCTCTCTCAAAAGTTTATTGGCGAAAAATCCGTAAAGAGTGAAAAACAGAAGAGCAAGAATGACAGGAGCCAAACAAGACGCAGGGGAAGAAGAGCGAGTGACTCTGGACCTTCTCAAGAAGAAAATGGATGATTTTGCCAAGGAAAGAGACTGGGAAAAATTCCACAGCCCCAGAAATCTTCTTCTGGCTTTGGTAAATTCATATATAATTTAATTTTTTTTTTCTGATTTCTATTTATTTGTTTTATTATGAAGATTTCCCCCCTGATTTATGATGATTCTGGAGATTTTTATTGCTTCCACTAGAAAGTACTAAAATTATTCTATTGCTGATTATGTTTTAATTTTTTTTACTGTTTTTGGGCTTTTTATTTTTTTCTACAAATCATTTATATTTTATTTTTACTTACACTCAAAGAAAAAATAATTTCAGAATTTGTAGGAATTTATTGTGAAAATGTTTGGTACAAAGAATTTTTAGCAACAGAATAGCATAAAAACAGTCCTTTTCACTGTTTCCTCTTATCCGACCTTATCCAGCGAACCAAATATTACTTTTTTACGTGTTAGTTGGTCACTCGATTTGGCAGTTTTTTTTTATTATTTTATTAATTTATTATTCAATAAATTTCGATCAAAACTATTTCTAATTTCTCACACGCTTTCACTATGACGCCCTTAAATGCAGTTTTAGTCGATTTAGCTCTCTAATTTATGATTTTGCAAGTCTTAGTTCAATAATGATTTTTCTAATGTTTAGATTTGGACTTAGTCAACGCTCCAATTTTTTGTCCCCTAGCTCTTTAAGACATGTCAGTGTTAGTGTATATTATAGTTAAGTATTTCAACAATTAACTGTCTTTTGAGAATCACTAATAAAAAAATCTTGAGATTAGCGTGTTTGTTAAGCGTTATTAGTGGTACTTTGAGAATTACTAATAAAAAAGTATTAGAGGGGTTCGTTGAGCAGTTTATTTTAAAAATAAAATAAAATAAATCAATTGAAAATTTTTATTTTAGTTGATCTAATTTCACATCACACTTTTGTTAGATCAACTAATTTTTCAGCATTAGCCATTATTTATCAGTTATATAAATTTAGCTCAAAATTAGCATTTCAATCCATTTTATGAAAACAAAAAAGAAGAAACCCATCTATTTATTATTATTATTATTATTATTATTATTATTATTATTTAATATCAGGTTGGAGAAATTGGGGAGCTATCTGAAATATTTCAATGGAAAGGGGAAGTCCCAAAAGGGCTGCCTGATTGGAAAGAAGAGGAAAAGGTGCATCTGGGGGAGGAGTTATCCGACGTTTTGCTATACCTGATTAGGTTATCCGACATTTGTGGTATTGACTTGGATAAGGCTGCCCTCCGTAAGATAGAGCTGAACGGGGTGAAATACCCGGTTTGCCCCTCCAAGGGCGCCGCAGACCAGAGCAAGGATGATGACGTCAAGGAGTGAGATATGTTAATGGGCCCAAAATTTGGAATTCTAAGTTTTAGACTTTTAGTTTTTGGTGTGGTTTTATGTTTTGCTAAAAAAGGGAAGGTTTTGTTGTTATCCTGGCTATTTTGTATTTTGCTAGAAATGGAAAGTGGTGGGGAGGGGTGGGGTGGGTATTTTACTAATTAGTGTGTAGTGTGCTTTTGGGTGATGGGAAAATCTCGAAGATTTTGTGATTTTGTGGGCAACAGTTTTTCTATGAAGCATGTGGATTGTTTTTATTAAGGAGTCATCGGCTGAGGTGGCATTTATATGGCATGAACAATGGCACTAAAATAAAACACACCTGTCATTTACCAGTCATCATTAGCAACAATCATATCAAAATACTAAAAAGTAACAAAAATAATTTAATGTCTTATTATACACAAAATCGTTCATTTAAAAAATGACTAACTACTAAAATAAACATTTCACATATCAGAACAACTAGAATTTATTTTTTTCACATGTTTGGACGATATGAATCATCTTCAAGGTGAATGTTATAATTGGGACATTTGCGCTTGTCATGGCCCTTCTGCCCACACAAACTACAAAATCGAACACTTTGAGATATGGCTTTCTCTTTACTGGACTTGAAACGTTTGCCACAACCTTTAGTTCGTATAGGCTCGAGGTCGCATACAAGAATTGTCTTCTCGCCTTTGTTGTTACACAATCGCTTTCTCATGCATTCTTTTTCATCAATCTCACCAACCTCCATTTCAAAACTTTGAGCTTTTCCATTAGAAACTTGCTTCTTGCCTCAGTCAACGATGCATCATCGATGAGTTCTCTCGTTATTTTCATAAGCACCCCATGTTTACTATGCAAAGATTCACCTACTTCAAAATTAAATGGTATATCATAAATGAGGTTACTCTTGGCATTCTTCGTCCACCTTTTCTTCACGTACTTTCCGGTACTAACATAACTTGTTCAACCCTCATCCAACATAGCATGTGTCGACAAGGATACCCTTCAAACTCAAATTTTTTACAACTACACGTTATAAAATCTTTCGGGACATCATATGTCAAAATTCGCTGACGTCGAGTATTCATCTCAATGTCAAACCGCCAAACTTCATAAACTCGAGAATCGTTATAAAATTTTAAGATTGATTTTAACGTGGTCATAGGAAAAACAAAGAGAAATATATGATTCGTCTCTGCCGACGATTTAAGACGTTTGTCCGACAATTTTTATCGATAGAGTGGCTCTCTCTAGGGCCGCTTTTGTATACAGAACCTTTAAAGGCTGGAAGGACAAGAAATGCAAATTAAAGTTCAGAGTCAAAAGAGAGATTACAACATAACTTGTTCTCTTTAGGGGCATTTCGGAATTGTTAATGATATTCAAGACCTTCGGACCCCTCTTTTTATAGAATGAGAAGCCATTAAAATATTATTTCTTCATGACAAGTGGCAGCTTCTAATTGGATACATGGTGACAGGTATTCGACAACTTGAGCAAGTGGCTTATCTCTTTAGGCTGTGGGAACTAGTTCCGGGCAGTAACCCGTTTTATATTTATTTAGGATTGTGCTCGGACGGGATGAGATCGAGTGAGGGCGACATTCCTTCTGGAAGAGCTCGACGTGTATGCCTCCTCGTAGTTGAGAATGAGGTTGGTTTAATGATGTCTTCCTGATCGGCGTCTTTCTTTCTGGCTAGAATACCCCTAGTCATTTGGACTAAGGGGAAGATGCATGCACTGGTCTAATGATGGTGCCATATTTATTTTAGGTCTGACAAATTGTGTATCAATAGGACTTATAAGGGTGTGTTTTTTCTCAATTCATACTCAATTTATACTCAAAATATAGCTCAACTTTAACTCAATTCCACTATTCTTAATATTATCAATATAATTAAATAATATCAATCAATCATTATTATACACCCAGTTTCACTATTCTTAATATTATCAATATAATTAAATAATATCAATCAATCATTATTATATCTTACAGCAACTTTAATTAACTATTCATCCGCTCACATAATTTTAACTAACTATCACTTCACATTATCTCGCACGTACTTTTACATCAAATCTACATTAATTATTTTATTATAAATATAATTTAATATATGGTCACAATCTCACTAACAATTAATCATACTACAATTTTCACAATTAAAGGTGTATTTGTTTATAAATTATCTCAATTTATACTCAAACCATACTCAAAATATAACTCAATTTTAACCCAACTTCACTATCATCAATACTATCAATATAATTAAATAATATCAATCATTCATGCTTACACATCATATCCATTTTAACTAACTTTTATTCACTCGCATAATTTTTACTAAACATCACTTTACATAGTCTCTCTCATATTTTTATACAAATTAACTTTATTTATTTTATTTTAAATATTATTTAATATGAATTCAAACCTCACTAACAACTATCTTTTTTTCAAAATCAACCATAGTTAACAAAAACAATTCCTTTTGATCGGATGTATTTGTATTCAAGCACGCCCTAACCCTATTCCCCAAAAAACTCATTTTGACCAAATATATTTGTAATCAAGTACGCCATAAATACTTTGACTTGGCTGTGGTAATATTTTAAATTATCTTTTAGTTCCTTTTTTTTTTTTTTTATTTTTTTTATTTTGTGTACCATACTAACTGTTGACGGGCGTTTCCGGTCAACGGTTAAAAAGATAAATAATGAAAAGGTAATGAGGAAAAGGCAAAGAAATACGATTTAATTATGATTTTATTAATCGATCACGAGGTCGGCCTCTCGTACGAGGTCGACACTTGCGATATCCTTACAAATCCTTACAGAGGTTTCTTACAAGTTTAGAGAGAGAAAATGTAGAGAGAGTCAAGACAGTTGGGATTCAACAACCCAAAATAAATGCTCAAGACTTCTATTTATAGGGTTCTTAAATGTGATACTGTTCGGGTACTGTTCATGGGTCTTGTCGTACAGTAACTCGGCAAGACAGGCCAGCGTTTCTCTGATTGATTGGGAGTGATTTAGGGATCTTCCAATCATTACCTGCAACGCATTTAATGTTGGTATGGGCTGCATTTAATGCGGACATGCTCCTCGGCCGGGCTAGACGTCCTAGACCTGCAGGCTAGTCTGGGATGTCCCATCGGCAATCATTGATTGACAAGTGGCCTCATTTAATTGTTTTCTGGATCTTTAACCCCTACGAGGGCCAAGGAGGTAGGGTCTCGAGCTGGGCTATGACAGTCTGCCCGTCCTCCGGTCTTCCAGACCCCATATCCGAGCTGGTCGGCTCCATAACGGGAGCGCTGAGGTGCCGACCTCGGGGTATGACGTTGTCCGCCTCCAGTTGACTTTGACTCACTCTGTAACGCCCCACTTTATTTTAAAGGATTTATCGAATTTATTTAATAAAAATCACAATAACTTTTTCGCAAACTTTAATTTAATTAAATACTCAGTGAGCGCTACTCAAATTTACCAAAAGCCTTTAACCAAAAATGCAAACGTATCAAATAAAGACAGCATGCACAAATAATAAATCATAAACCAAACTGGCATTCATTAAGTTCCAAATCATAGAGATAAATCACAATTCCAAGTTCAGAACGACACAGTCATAATATCTCAACATAAATGAGCGGAAGCAAATAAATAAGCGATAAATAAAAGCATGACCACCACCCGTCTTGTCTCGTCACCCGCCGACTGCTTAACCTGCATCAGTTACGAGCAGGTGGGAGTGAGTACAGTTAACTATCGTACTCACACTATGCATATGAATAACATAATAATGGTATGGTCGCAGCATGAACATAAACAATAAAATCATGTCACATCTCTAGCCACATCAATGACTATAGTCTCATCAAAGACTCACTCATGTACATCTATGCTCATCAAAGCTAAGCCATGCCATATCAGTGAAACATGGGATAAATGTAAGCCCAACAGACTGGCTACTGATAACAACTTGGGTCTAATCCTTTTCACACATCTTAAAGGAGTATTCGTTATATTGCTCTGTAAAACGAAGGCCGGGGACAATACATTGATGATAGAAAGTGAGGAAATCACATGAATTTGTTAGAGTTGTGCAATATGACTTTATTTGATGGTTGATACTTGATACAATATAAATCCCCCCAAAGTATTGACCATAAACCTCAAATAAGTCTTAAATTTCATTTGAAGAGTAATGTCTAACATGTTAGAATTTTATAGTTCAATTGTTAGGCCTCACAATGAAGACCTCATGTCTTAAATTTCATTTGAAGAGTAATGTCTCACATGTTAGAGGTTCGTAGTTCAATTGGTAGGGCCTCACGGTGAAAAGCAAGCGTATTCTTTTGAATTTTTTAAATACTTTAAAAATACTGATGTATTTAATTTAAACTTTTTAAAAATTTTTTTAAAGTATCGAGGTATTAATTTGAGATTTTAAAAAGTCTTACAAAATTATGAAGTATTTAACTTATTTGAGACTAGTATTTGCAAACATTTTTTAATATTTGCAGAGATTTCAAATGAAAAAACCATATACAAAATTCTACTACGTACAAATCTCACCTTCATATTTTTTTATATGTTTTGCAAATTGAAGAGAAATATCATATATGGAATTTTTCATAGGACATGTAATAGTCATACGGGTAGAACGATTATCTATATATATTGAAAAAGAGAGGTCAATAAATCATTTGTGGAAACTTTTAAAAAATTGGTCAACAACCCCATTGACTTTCCATTTGTAGAAACTAATTTAAAAATCCTTTCAAAATATATAGTTTTTTTTTCCTGTTTTTTAGGGATGGATATACCTTTAACGTGATAAGATATATACATCTTATTGCATATTTTGTTGTTGCATCCCAAAAATCATGGTATTTAAAATCTATCCAAATACAATCCATAATTATCTTATCACTTTTGTTAATAAAAAATTGTATAAAAGGATATTCACTACCACCAGTACAACTCATCATTCACGAGTTCAGAGAAAAAAAAAATACAGAGAATAATTTTTCATCGCATATACAATATAATGCTTCCAGGCTGGGGTAAACTTGATATATAATGCTTCCAGACTGGGTACGTTAACAAAAGAAACAAACCTTTTTTTGGGTCTGAGAGCAGTCCGCATTATTGAAACCCATCACGAACGGGAGAGCTATAACGCATTTTCATGATGAACAGGTAATATTTACCTTTTTTATTTCAATTTTATATAATTTAGAAAATTATTTTAATTAATATTTATAACAAACCTTTTTTGCGTCTGAGAGCAGTCCGCATTATTGAAACCCATCACGAACGGGAGAGCTGTAACGCATTTTCACGATGAACAGGTAATATTTACCTTTGTTATTTCAATTTTATATAATTTAGAAAATTATTTTAATTAATATTTATAAATTTGTATCGTAGGTGCTTTCATTAAATGCATAATACATTATCCGAATATGAGAGCAACAAACTTTATATAAACTGAGAGCAGTCTAATTTTTGTAAAATATGTAAACTTTAAACGTATTTTATATATAAAATTTTATATACTTTTAAACATGTTAGTTGGGCAAATTTTAAGGATATATATATATGTGTGTGCTAACTTTAAGTATATATATTTTTCTTATAAAATAGTCTAGACAAAATTGAGGTAATTTCACATTTTTCAATAATAATATAAAATATTTTAATACTTTCACATATGTTATATAATAGTCTGCGTATTCTTAATGTCTTTTGGTTGTAACACTGTTAACACATATAATATTAGATACTTTTAAACATATTTAGATATTTTTTTTACTCATTCTTTAATATCTATGTGCATAAAAAGAGAATAAGATTTATAAAAAATTTTCCGGCAATATACTAAATGTTAGATAAAAATCTCATTTTATTTGTTATATAATATTTCGAGTTGCATTAATTTTGATTTGTATGTGTAAAATTGATAAATTAAGCGTATGAAAAGGAACGTACGAATTACTGTAAAGATTTAAAAAATAAAAAATAAATCTAATTTTTGAATATTTTCTAAACGAATTTATGTCATAATTCGTCATAATTTTCCCACATCATATCAATATTTATTTTATCTATACTAGGTAAAAGGTAAATCATTATCTCAATATTTATGCTATATATTCTAAGTAAATCTTCTCATCTATCTCAACAGTCCGCAGGTAGTATTTCATACTTTTCTATTCATAATCAAATATACCAAACCTTCACAAATTTTACTTCACAAAGAAAGTGTTCAATAATTTATATTTTTTTTCCTTCTTTGCAATCTATTTATTTTTATTACATATATATAAATTATATTATTTTTAATATTTCACACGGTAAACATTTCAGGAAAATATACCATCCCGTGCATCGCACGGGTACTGTACTAGTTACTTTTTAATAAAAGTACATATTTATGTTACGAAATGTTATACTTCTATTTATATTATTTTTTGTAATATGACATTTTGTGTGCTACAAAATTATATTTGCATTCATGTTATTTTGTATAATATAACATTTTAGTATGTTATTTATTATAATATAATATTTCAATTTAAAAATAATAAACTGAAAAAGTATCACAATATGCACTTCCTTGAAACCTACCCACCAACGGTCACTGATTTTGATGCAAAACATTATAAATTACCAAATTTAGAAACGAAGATTAATTGATTGGATAATTACCATACTAATTGTGAGATTAAATTAATTTTGAATATTTATAATAGAGAAAATAAAATACCAGTCGTTGGCTCGTTGCACCCCATACACAATCAGAACTCTTTTTCGGCGATTTTGTTTGGTGGTGACGTGCGCAAAGTTAGAAAAAGTCGTTCGTGTGTGTTGTTTTCTCGAAGGCCTCAAAAAGTTTCATTACCCACACACTATCTTATTCACCAAAACCGAAAAAATTCACATTGGATAAGTGTAAGATACGAATAGTGTGTTAAAATATTAAACCAGTTGGACTAGTTAAAGTTCGAATTCGGCTCGAGCTCATTTAAAATTTGTTTGGTTAACAAAACAAGTTTGATTTGACTCGATAAAGTTTAAAAAAGAAATATTTATATAATTTTTATAGTTTGATTCGTTAAAGTTTGAGATTCAATCATTAATAGTGATAAATGGGCCGAATTTGGCTCGAATCGTTTACATGCCTAAATACAAATAAAGTTATAAAGAGTGCTATTTTTTTTAAAAAAAGAAAATTAAATCAAATTTTATAATTTTTTCGCAGTCCATTGAACTTTCAACTTAAAGACCAAAGCTTAAATTAATGTATCAATGATTCGTCATGTGTTAATCAGACTTAACCATTAAACGGACTACTTGTTTCTCAAATGTACACACTTTTATTAAAAACTATCATATTTTAAAAATTACTGTGCAAATAAGTATGACATTTGATAATATAAGTCTTCATTTTTATTTACACGACATAATTATTTCATTTTCCAAGAGCTATAGTAGTAATAATATACGCTTCACAATTATTCACACGACATTAAAAAAAAAAACCGTATTAGGGATGCAAGTGGATACATACTTAAACTTACATGTAACGAATAAATAAAATATACTATTCATTTATATTATTTTTCTATTTTAAGTACTCATATTTTTCAAATTAAAATTCAAATCATTATTATACATGTATCTATTAAAATTTATTTCACTCATATATTTGTAACTACCAAACACTATTTTACCATCTTTTTATCACATCACAATTAATTAACATTTATTTATATCACATCAATTTATATTTAAAAAAAGTAATCCCTCCATTATGTTTTTTGACCAAGCCAAAAAACTTTTAACCAACAAATATATATCCAATGTCATTTTTTAAAAATGTTAATACTACAATACCATAATCCGATAAAATTGATAGTTCGCCTAAGTCCTATCACAGAGAAGTTTAAATAAATAAATTTTTGTACTTCTAAAAAATATTAGTAAAGATATAAAATTTAATGATATAATTAACATTTTTGGTCACACGGACACTGTTTAAACTTTAAAACTGACTTGCACAAAAAATTAAAATAATTGAAAAGTTATCTAGGATTGCAGATTTGTAGGAGAATCTCCCAAACCCACGTTTACTGTTCGGCTTCGGCACATCACATTATATACACCTATACATACACAACACAACCATTGAGCAGTGTTTGGTCACAGACTGGTAAGGCGTTTTGAGGCATTCATATGATGTGTGTACACATTCTTGTTCATTTCAAGCCTGTACATTTTTATTTTTTTATTTTTTTTCGCTTTTAGCTGTTATTTTGCGTGCTCTCACCATTTTCTTGCTATTTTGGCAGTAGAAACAGAGTTACAGAGGTTTTGTAAGAAAAGCGGCAATGGGGGTGGAGACTAAACGGCCATTTTTGAAGCCCTTGTTGCTTTTAAGCTGTCTTATGTTGTGGGCTGCTTTTGCAGAGGCTGAATACACGAAATACAGAGATCCCAAACAGCCCCTTGGTGTTAGAATCAAAGACTTGATGAGTAAAATGACCCTCGAAGAGAAGATTGGGCAGATGACTCAGATTGAGAGGAAGTTGGCCTCTCCTGATATCATGAAGAAGTATTACATTGGTAAGAAAAAAAAATGCATTTTTTTTTTATTAATTTGTTTGGGAATTTGTCAAAATCTTGTATTTTTTGTATCTTGCTTCTTTTCTAGTGGGGTGAAATTGGTTTATATGATTTTGGGTTATTTTGTTAGAATAATAAGAGAAGTTCTTGATTTTTGGGTGTGACAAAGTGGGTTTTGCAAGTTGATGAGATTTTTCTTGTGTTTGTCAAAATTCCTTCTTTATTTGGTGAAATGGGTTTGTGGGGTTTGCATTTCTTCGTTCAATCAGTGAAAAAAGGCTGTATTTTTAATCTTCTTGAACGAGGGAGTGTATTTTGAATTCCTACTGAGAAAGAAGAAGCTTAGCTTGGTATCCTATGTATTATCTCAACGAAAAGTAAATGATATGGTTTTGTTTTGATAGGGAGTGTGTTGAGTGGTGGAGGAAGTGTACCATCTCCCAAAGCTACACCAGAGGATTGGGTGAATATGGTGAATGATTTTCAAAAAGCCTCCCTTTCTACTCGCTTAGGAATCCCTATGATTTATGGCATTGATGCTGTTCATGGCCACAACAATGTGTATAATGCTACTATTTTTCCTCACAATGTTGGCCTTGGAGTCACCAGGCAAGTATAAATCGCGATTTCTTCAATATCTAAGTATTTGAAAAGAGCTCCTTCTTCATTTTATTTGGTTGTGTGTGTGAAATAGTATGTACTCTAGAAGTGATTGATTCTTGTAAATCAATGGACATTATTTTTATTTTTAAATATTTGCATTGAGGCAAGGGTATTGGAATTTGGAAGAGGGTTTATTTTTGTCTTGTTTAGTTGAGCTAGATAATTATTTCTGTTTTTTCGTGTTCAAATTCTATTGAAGTTGTATTTATTTACTATGCAAGGGTGTTGCATCCCTTTTTGACTTTTAGCTTGATCTTATGAGATATATCTTGTTTTATGATTGTCAATATATTTTCTTCAAGCAGTTGTTTAAGTCAAATGGTGCAATAATTTGAAAAATTGAAATTTCTAGCAGTATTCTTATTATTTTCTTTTTTTATGCATTTTACGCAGAGATCCCGATCTTTTGAAGAGAATTGGAGCTGCAACTGCACTTGAAGTTAGAGCCACAGGAATTCAATACGCCTTTTCGCCTTGTATTGCTGTAAGAAATAATTCAAAGCCCACATACTAGTGTTTTAATTAGTCGTGTTCTTTTAGTCCTTATTTTCCATTTTTTTTTTATTTTTCTTTCTTACAGGTGTGTAGAGATCCGAGGTGGGGTCGTTGTTATGAAAGTTATAGTGAGGATCATAAAATTGTTCAAGTCATGACCGAGATTATACCTGGTTTACAGGGTGAACTCCCGTCTAATGCTCGAAAGAACGTTCCTTTTGTCACCCCCGGAAAGTAAGATCTATATTATTTATATCTATATTAGTTTGCACTAATTTTAGTTTAATATTCCTGGATAACATGTAAAAAATGCCTCCAAAAAACTTGAAACTCATGAAATGCAAATGTATTTTTCATTGTGTGTGTGTAAATTTGGTGCAAGGAATATTAGTAAGTTTTTTTTTTTTAAAAAAAAAATTTAAAATGTTACATGGATTCAAGAAAGTTTCTCTCAAAATAAATGCAATTATTTTAATTTACCTAATATTTTTTCCTTTTTATTTTATTTTATTTTTTTACCAAAGGACCAAAGTTGCCGGTTGTGCGAAGCATTTTGTTGGAGATGGTGGCACGGTTAACGGGATTGACGAAAACAATACGGTAATCGACTATAAAGGTTTGATGAGCATTCACATGCCCGCATATTTCGACTCGATTAGTAAAGGTGTGGCCACTGTTATGGTGTCCTACTCGAGCTGGAACGGCAAAAAGATGCACGCAAATCAAGAACTTGTAACGGGCTTTCTTAAGAATAAACTTAAATTCAGGGTAACTAACAACAACATCAAATTTATTTATTTTTTTCTTGATTTTTTTAGTTGACATGTTCAAGAAAGGAACCAACTTTCTATTAATAGTGACTTAACTAGTTTCGGGTTTATGAATGTAGGGATTTGTTATATCAGATTGGCAGGGTATTGATAGGATCACAAGCCCGCCACATTCGAACTATTCTTATTCTGTTCAAGCTGGAATTCTTGCAGGAATTGATATGGTTAAGTTGATAAGTTGATTATAATATAATGCACTTAAAAAAAAAGAACTATTATATGACCATATGCTTATCTTATTATTAATACTTAGTTTCTAATGTAGTTAGTTAGTTAGTTATTTACTCATTTCTTTCTTTCAGATTATGCTTCCCGAGAATTTCACAGAATTTATCGATGATCTGACTTTCCAAGTGAAGAACAAAATCATCCCCATGAGCAGAATAGATGATGCCGTTCGAAGAATACTAAGAGTCAAATTCACCATGGGTTTATTTGAGGATCCTATAGCTGATCTAAGCCTAGCAAACAAACTCGGCAACCCGGTTATCCTTTTTATTTTTTATTTTTTTATTTTTATTTTTTTTATTTTGGCTCTATATTCTTCCTAGGGATAATTGCAAAAGGTTTTTTTGTTTATGAAGGGGACCAATGTAAATTGATATAAAAGATCAATTCAAAACTAGAAGAGTATTTTTACTAATTGTATGAACTGCATTTTTGTTTATAGGAACATAGGGACTTGGCAAGAGAAGCTGTGAGAAAATCGCTCGTCCTTTTGAAGAACGGCAAAAGAGCTAATCGGCCATTGCTGCCCCTTTCAAAGAAAGTGCCGAAAGTTCTAGTTGCTGGGACTCACGCGGATAACTTGGGGTATCAATGTGGAGGATGGACTATCGATTGGCAAGGTGTTCCGGGCAATGATCTTACAGTTGGTAATTGGAAAACTCCATGAAAAGTTTAATCTTTATCAATATTTAGTTCTATCCTTGAAGCTTGTCAAGCTCAAAATTCACTAACTAGAAAATAAATGGCAAAATTGCATGTTTAGTCCTACTGGTTTAGCGCCATAGCAATTTCAGTCCCAAGGTTCCAACATTTCGCCTTTTAGTCCCGTGATTTAATATTTTGCTACAATTTTGGTCTGAAATTGCAATAAATTCCCAAAATTCTAGATTTTCGATTAACAATTTAAGTCCTGTAGTTTAAAAAATTTTGTTGCAATTTCAGTCCTTGAAGGATTCAAATTGCACCAAAATATTATATTATAGGACCAAAAGTTGAAAAGTTAGAACCTTGGGACTATAATTGCTATGACATTAAACTAACAAGATTAAAAATGCATTGCTTTGCCAAAATTAAATTTCTTCAATTTCTTACATGCATCTAATATCTACAGGCACCACAATACTCAGCGCCGTGAAAAGCGCAGTCGAGCCTTCCACGCAAGTCGTCTACTCGGAAAATCCCGATTCAAATTTCGTCAAGAACGGGGGTTTTTCTTACGCAATTGTTGTAGTCGGCGAGGCCCCATATGCCGAGATGTATGGGGACAGCTCCAACCTCACCATGATCGAGCCCGGCCCAAGCACCATAAAAAACGTGTGTGGTGCCATTAAGTGTGTTGTGGTTGTTGTTTCGGGCCGGCCCATTGTGATGGAGCCCTATCTTGAGCATATAGATGGGCTTGTGGCCGCTTGGCTTCCAGGGAGCGAAGGTGGGCTGGGCCTGGCTGATGTCTTGTTTGGGGACTATGGGTTTAGAGGGAAGCTCGCTCGAACTTGGTTCAAGTCGGTGGATCAGCTGCCCATGAATGTTGGGGACCCGCATTACGACCCGCTTTTTGAGTTCGGGTTTGGTCTTACCACTAAAGCCAGGCATGAAAATTGAACTAGTTAAGAGAGGGAAAAAATTAAAAAAAAGGGGATAAAGGGGGAAAAAAATATGTTTAAGCAGCTGCAAGAGGGCTTCTTGGGGGCTAATTTTGGATATGATGAGCATTTACTAGTGTTTATAAGACTAGTTTAATGTTGAAACTGGATTTGTGACTTGCTGCTGGACATGTATTGGTTGGTTATCAATAGTGCTGTTAAATTAAACGAGTCTGGCTTGGCTTGACTGGTTAAGGCCCGAATTCGGTTCGATCTGTTTGATAAACGAGTCGTGCTCGAGCTTATTTAAAGCTCGTTTGGTTAACGAGTCAAGCTCGGCTCGGCTCGATAAGAGAATTTTTATATAATATCTATAATTGGGCTCGTTAAAAATTGAGATCGATTCGTTAAGGCTCGAGCTCTACTCGTTATTAGTGATAAACGAGCCGAGCTCGGCTCGACTCGTTAAGAGCTCGAGTACTCTGAGCTCGGGCTCAACTCGGCTCGTTTATAGGCCTAGTTAGCAATTCATACTCAAAATTTAGTTTAATTTTAACTCAACTTCAATATTTTCAATATTATCAGTATAACTAAATAATATCAATCAATCATTCTTACATATTACGTCAATATTAATTCACTGTTCGTTTAATCACATAATTTTAACTAATTGCCACTTTACATTATCTTCATCTGATTTTTATATTAAATTACTTTAATTATTTTATTTTAATATAAATTCAAAATTTTAGTAACCACTACAATACCAACTTTTTCAAAATCATAATTAGTTTTGGTTTTTAGTTTTATAAAAGTGTTATTGTTCGAGAAAAAAAAAAAAAAACGATTTCTTCACTCGCTTAACGGTGTGGAGTGGTTGAGCAAACACTCGAGAATATCATCTCTTCCCCACACGTGTCACTACTGTACCTACTAGCTAGTGGAAGACCAAGCAAATATACAGAGTTACACGTGTGTGTTTCACACGGAAATTCTAAGTTAAAATAAACATATTTGTTTAAAGTGATAAATAAAAATATTAAATGTGAGAATCATGAAAAAAGAATATATAAAAAATAAAATTGGTATTAGCTCAACTCATATTGTAGCATAATGATACTCCCCGTACATTAATAATATAATATTTTTAAATTCATACATAAAATGTCAAACAATTTTAGGTTGTAGACTTGGAGTAGTTGATTATTTCAAACATGTATATATATTTTGAATAAAATGATATAATATTTTTTAATAAGTATTATATCCTATATTAGATGAATTATTCTATTTATAGACGTCGTAATAAAACATATACAAAATAACTATTGAATAAATAATTGTATTTATTAGTTTTTAATAATAAATTTAAGTTTTATTTCATAACTATAGATGTAAATATTTTTTTTATATATGCTAGATGAGTATTAAGTCGAATACTAATCAAGATGAATGTCTAGTATGGTACAAATGAAAAGTAGCGAGTAAATTAAATAAATAGAAAAAAGGAAAACAAAAGTAAAAGAGGAACTAGAAAAAGGGACATATTGTGAAGAAAAACAAAAAGGAAAAGTCCACAAGACTTATTGCTATTCTCATTTTTTCCTCTCTCTCTCTCTCTCCCCAAATTCCTCATCAAAAGTGTGTAATCTGTTTCCATCTCTCGCCATCTCCTTCCTCAACACACTGTAACAATTCTTCCTTTATCCAATTGCTCTAGACTTTGTTTGATCTGCTGTTGTTGTGTGAGTTTTCTTGGATTTCAACCCAGCAAGAAACAACTCAGAAGAGTCTTATCATGGTAATTCCTCTTTTTCTTTTGTTCTTGATGTTTTTGACGCTGTAAATTTGATGGGTTTTTGTCGGTTTACCTTTCTGTTCGTATGAATTCATTCTTTGACAGTGTTTTTCTGCAAAACCAGCTGTTGAGCTGTGTAAAAGATTGTCTTTTTATTTTTTGGGCGATTAAAACAATTGAACAATAATATGAAAGGGATTCATTAAAGTTTCTAGTTTTTTAAATGGGTTCTTCTAAGTCTTGACTGGGTTGTTGATTTTTTCTTCTGGGGTGTGGGTTGGCTTGAAGTTCTATCAAACTCTAATGTTTGTGCGTTCATTTTAGTCGATACCCTCTTGAAATGAAGCTTAATCACTATAATTAGTTAAATTGATTCTGTCCTGATATGTTTTGGAGTGCTTTGGATTAGTTGCTGAAGGTTACAATTTTTTTTTTGTTCTGTAAGATGACACTTTATTAATCTTTGAAGAGCTTGTTTTTACAGAGTTCAACATCCAGTGGCATATCCAATGCTCTTGAACTACCTGGAAAATCATCTGAGGTATGGCTTTTAAGAAAAAAAGTTAAAGGAGATGCTTAAGGTCCCCAAAGTTTCTTCGATTTCCAATTTTCTGCTGTTACACAAGTTTTTTTTCTTGGATAGCTCCTCTTGGCAAAAATGCATTAAATTGCTCTGATTCGATCTTTCTCACTCCAGTAATTGAATGTATGTATGTATCTAGAATTTTGATAGATCTTTCCATTTAGCTAAAAACTTTTGATTTTGACAACTGAATATCATCCACCAGCCCCCCGTTTTTCTTCTTCTTATTTATTCATCAAGTTCAGTTATGTAAAAAAGTTGAAGTGCCTCAATACTGAATTTTTATCAGTAACCTTTTTTTTATTCTTTTTTTTTTTTATAAATAAAAAGATTTGCATTTGTTTTGCCAGATGGAAAAGGGGCAAGTCTCTGAGAGCAGCTTGACTTCTGCTGCTGCTTTTGTCGAAGGAGGAATTCAAGAAGCATGTGATGATGCTTGTAGTATTTGCCTCGAAGCTTTTTGTGATAGTGATCCTTCCACGGTACTTATAATGTTTATTGTTGTCTGGTAATTTCGAATTGAGACTTAACCTAATTTATCACTTGATCAAAATTAATTATTGCAGGTGACGAGTTGCAAACATGAATTTCATCTTCAATGCATTCTTGAATGGTGAGAAAGTGTTCACACTTCTTCCTATGATTTTTTTTTCTTATATTGCATTTTATTATTATCACTATATGGTGTCTATTGTATGCATGTGTGTTCGTGTGTGTATTTATTTATTTTCAGATTACATATCAGTATGTAATAATAGAAAAACATAATTATCAAATGCTCGAAAGCTCAAGATACTTGTATTGTCTTATCTGCTAGTACATTGTGGTGCCTAAATATTACTATGCACTACAAAATTGATAAAGCTATGTTGCCATATATAAGGCGCAATGAAAAGTTATATGCACAAGGTGAACATCATGTTACTAAACGTGGAACGCTTATATAGGGCTGTAAATAAGTAGAGCTGTTCAAGGTTTGGATTTCAAATCGAAAAAAATATTCGTTTGGGATCGCGTGTTAAGCTAAATGAACTGAGCTTGAGCTCGAATTAAAATTTCAAATGTGCGGAGCTTGAGCCCGGCAATGTTCGGCTCGAAAGCTTGCGAACATATTCTATATTAGGCTCGAAATCTTGCGAACATGTTCAACCCCAAGAAAACTGTCTGTTTTTTCATTTATTTTTATCTTTTTAACCTTGTATGTGGATCTTAACAATCTAAAGTTTTAGAATTGAGCATTTGTGTGATGATGAAGCAATTATTATTAATTATTAAGTTTATTAAAACCATAGGTGCCAGAGAAGCTCGCAGTGTCCGATGTGTTGGCAGTCCATCGGCTTGAAGGATCCAAGCAGGTAAGTTCTTAAATCAATTTATTTATTTATTTTTCTTACAAAGATTTCACGTCATATTTTTACGGGTTTTATTTGTTGTGGGATTCTTATTCTCTGCTTTGTGTGGCAGCCAAGAACTGCTTGATGCTGTTGAGCATGAGAGGAATATGCGTATGAATCCACCAAGAAATACCACTATATTTCACCATCCAACTCTTGGAGACTTTGAGTTGCAGCATGTTAGTGCTTGGTTATTCTTATGCTTGCCCTTTATTTTCATTATTCCATTTTGGGGATAATTACAAATAATTTCTGAAAATTATATATGCTCTTCCGTTCATTGTTTTAGAGAAAATTTCATTATTTTTGAATTTTTAGCCCATCAGAAAGTCCTCTTGCACTTGATTCAACTCGAATTAGTTTATTTTTCTGTGTTCTGGTGATTATTGTGATGGGGGGTTTCAAATAGAAGATTTTTTTGGCTCTATATCAAAGAGAAGTGCAAAATCAATTATGATCAGAGATTTTTAATGCTGTTCTCTTATATATCAAACCTCATATTGTATATTATGCGGTCAAAAGTGCTAAAATTGAAACAAAAAGTGTATTTATCTCGTTTGTTACAACTTATGACTACCTCTGTCCCAAAAAGATAAACTGAACACAATTCCACACAGTTTAGGAAAAAAAAAAAACACAATCATTGTTGTTCGGAAAAAAAATAAAAAGAATTTATTCGAAATTTATTGGTGCAGTTACCGGTTAATGCAACCGAATCCGAACTTGAGGAAAGAATTATTCAGCACTTAGCGGCAGCTGCCGCAATGGGTCGGGCCCGCCAGCTGGCACGGAGGGGTGGGCCCCACAGATCCTCTGCTCAAGCTCGGCCTCAATTCTTGGTTTTCTCGACTAATCCTAATGGAAATAATCCCTCTCCTGCCTCGGCCCATACGCAAGAGAGAGAAGGGAGTTTTGGGCCTCCTGCTGTGATGATAGCTGGCCCGAATTCTCCTTTGGTTATTTCAGGTGAAGATGCTTCACGGCCCGTTGGGCCACCTTCACCTGTCCAAACAGTGGCAAATGAACATGGAACTTCTTCTGGCTATAGGTAATTCATGTAGGATAAGCACAATTCGGAATATTTTTACAAAAAAAAAAAACACTTCTTGAGGTTTGGTTCCGTAATTACAATTTTACCCCCAATCGATGGTTGGCATTATTGGAGTATGAAAAATGCTGGTTTTTATCAAATGTTTTATTCTTACACCCACCTTCAGTTTTTCTGAGTACATTTTAAGTAGACCCAAGTTTTTGTTTACCACAATCAGAGAAGTTCAATGGAAGTTTTTGATAAATTAAATACTCGATTGGAGATACTTTGTGATGTTTAGAACAATTGAGGCACTTAAAAAAATGTATAAAGTAGGTGTCAAATATGCAAGACAGATATTTATAGAGTGCTCCTTTTGTAATTATCCTGTTGGTTTACTAAGTAAAAAAGGAAACAACTTTTTTCAGTGTACACACTCCTTTTGACGAATCAAAGGGGTGATATAGGTAATTTTGAACAATACTTGGACCATTTTTGTAATATGTTAANCACTTATTTTGACTACCAATTGGAGAACCCATTTGTCCACTAACAAAAAGAAGTAAAAAATTAAATAAAATATAAGACAGTGGATAGAAAAACAGTGCTTATATACTGAAGATGGTAAATTTACTGAATTTGTTCATTCTTTTTTAACAGAATTTGTGCTGCTTATTAATTGATTACTTATTTTGACTGCCAATTGGAGAACCCGTTTGTCCACAAAACAAAAAGAAAAAAAAAATAAATAAAATATACAAGACAATAGATAGAAAAACAGTGCTTATATACTAAAGATGATAACTTTACTGAATTTCTTCATTCTTTTTTAACAGAATTTGTGTTGCTTATTAATTGATCACTTATTTTGACTACCAATTGGAGAACCCATTTGTCCACAAACAAAAAGAAGTAAAAAACTAAATAAAATATAAAAGACAGTGGATTAGATAGAAAATAACAGTGCTTGTATATACTAAAGATGATAACTTTACTGAATTTCTTCATTCTTTTTTCAACAGATACAAAGAATCGATCACTAAGAGCACAAGGGGTTGGAAGGAGAGACTTTTTGCTCGAAATAACTCAACGCCCGAAATGCCCCCAACTACTGAAGTTCGTCAAGAGGTGGCCACTGTGTCCCGTATGATGGATCATCTTGAAATAGCTGAAGTTGGTAGAGCTAGTAATGCTTCTGTGTCGATAAATCTCGAGGATAGCTCGAGTACAAATGCTACTGAACACCAAGCAATTGAGTCGAGCAATTTGAGTTTGAGTGAGGACACATCATCACAAGTTCCGAGGGCTGCCGCTAGTTCAGAATTACAGTGAGTTCTCAATTAAGCTGTCTTATTTTGGGATGCTTGCTTTTATTGGTAAGTGTTTTGTTTTATTATTATAGAAATTATCCATGAGATAGAGCCAAAGAAAAAAGAAACTAAACACCTATTTTGAAGTGTTAGAAACACCTCGTTCAATTTTGAGTGAGGAACTATCGATGATCTTTTGCGATTTTGAATTGTCTGAAACTCAGTGGGGTGTGATGACTCAGTTATTATAATGAACCATTGTTTTTACTTTTTTAGATTTCTTGCAGAGTGAATCAGATATAAGATTTTGCTTCGTCTTTTGGACATTTTGAAGCTCTTAACTGTTCGGTTTAATCTGACATTATTGCTCTACATGATGCTTTGTTGTAAGATCTATTAAAGACAATTGCGTCGTCTTTCGATGCTGAAAAAAAAAATGTGGCATAAATAGCAGTTTTTGGAACATTGCCTTTATTGCATTTATTCGAATTTTGATCAGTTATTAAAATTATTCTTGACCGATTGATTGCCTGTTGCTATCAGGTGAACTTCCGTCCAAAAACCGATGCTTTGCTGTTGATTGAGTCGAATATTTCATTTTCCGATGAGGGTTTCAGTAAAGGAAAGTACTCCTTTTGGACACTGGGAAAAAATAGTTGTATGTAATGTAATGATACTTTTAATGTTAAAATTCCATTTTCGAAGTTTTTTTTATGAATGTTTATGTAGCAAATTATCTCTGATCAGACCAAATTGGGAGTAAGGATTGGAGCAATTTAAGTCTCCCATTCTGAACAAATGTTTGAAAGGGTCTCTTTTTTGGGTTTGTTCTTTTTATTACTATATATAATACACGTTTGCGTGCAGAATGTTTGGTGGATTATTTGTCAATTTTTTTTCTTCATTTTCGTTGCTTAAGAACCTAGAAAGTGATTCAAGTTTTCTACAAAATGTATTCCCTCATGCGTTAGAGTAAAACTTTATTTATATCTGGAATATTTTGATCGGAAATTTTGCTTTTGGTGCTTCAATCATCTTACAAGCCAGTTTTTGGTTCATTGTAATTTTATTTATATATCGCATAGTTTTTCTTAGTAATGGAATTCAAAGTGTAAAAAAAACATGTCAACATTTGGTGCTCTTTAATTATATGTATCATTTATTTTATACTATTATTTTTCTGTCAATTTAATTTGTTGTTCAAATCTAAAATTTTATTCATAAAACTCAAATTACCAACTTAAATTTCATATATACCTACACAGTATACGTGTGTGTGGGTGTGTATATACTTTGAAAAAAAAATATTATTAATTTTTTTATATATCATATATCAAATATAGTTTTTTGAGATACACAACATTGAGTTTAGTGATTGTTTTAGAGCAGACCTTAACGTAGGCCCCTTCTATCTGAACATTATAGTTTTTTTGCCACAAATGCTTTGAAATGAGAAGATTTGGCATTTTATAACACATTCAACCCCAAGCACACATTGCAATTCACAGAACCAAATTAAAAGAAATCACAAGCAGCATAGCAGAACATAACATGTCCATACCAAACACAATCAAATAGCAAACACAGACATCCCACGGAAAAAAATTCCACAAATCAGGTTATAAATATTTTCCCCTCTCGAATATTCGAGCTATTTATTATTGGTATCGCTAAAAATGATTTCCCCTCTGCAGACAAGCAAACACAAAGAGTAATCTTCTTCTATTCAAGCCCTTTTCTGCAGCCACTCGTAAAATTTTACCTGTGAAGCCTTTGTATCCAACCTATACAGTTGATACCAGTGGCCGGCCGCTTCAAGCCCAAGTGTGGCCCCAACGACACCCCCGAGTGCAAATGACAGAAATGCCCCTGTCGAAATACGTAGATTTATCAAGTAGAAAATCATATATCTAATGTGGCCAAATAAGTCAACTAGAAGTGTTAAAGGTAGTTTTAGCGCGAAAAAACATTTTTCTCATCAGGTATCATTATTGTTCAACAGATAAAAGATATGCAGGAAGAAAATAGTAGATTAAAAGTTTTCTGGAAGATTAAAGAAGCTAACTTTGAGGACCCTTATGTGCAGTTTGCAAGAGAGAAACAATTGTGGGGCTATGCACCACTATGGAAAATTGCTGGGGTTTG
>BKCP01001558.1:743372-769230 GCA_008636005.1 Striga asiatica
ATGATTAGTTTTTGTAATTTAAGCTTAAGTGTGTGTGTGTGGTTTTGTCCTACACAATTCAATTGTGCATATATATGTATACGGTGCTTCAAAATCTTTTTTTCTTTGAGTTCAAAAAACAGAACGTAATATCAATGAACAAACTACTTATCTACTACATTTTGATTAAGCTAATAGAGTAACAACAGTTATATAGGTCATGTTTGGTCAAACTTATCACGTAATAGCTGATAAGCTAGCTTATAGCTTATAAGTGATTTTTGAGCTTATAGTTTACGACTTATAGCTGTAAAGCTAACTTATATGATAAAAGTGTTTGGTAAAATTAGTTGATAAGCTAGCCAAAATAAAAATTTCAACGAGCTTATTTGAAAAACTACCCAAAGAAGCTTATGAGATAAATTCGAGCTTTTAGAAAAGCTCGTCATACCAAACGAAGCTTATTTGAATACAAGAAACTTATGAGTTAACCAAATAAGCTACTAATATAGCCATAATATTTTGTTCCGAATATCCATTTCTTGCAAGAGTTCTCTTCGTATATCTAAGTAAGAGGCTAAAGTGGGAAAAATGATACAAACAATTAAACAATCTTCGTATATCCATTTATATTTCTACACATTTTACAATAAATTTTCAAAAATTATACAGAACAATCTTCTCTAAACCCAACATTCCCAAACTTTACACTCAGAAAAAACATCCAAATTAAAGATCATGCACGTTATCAACCAGTCATTTGTTTTACAAATAGCCTAAAACCGAAAAGTCAACTAGCTGGAATTCGATAGGAGCCTGTCGAAAGGAATTTAACCACTTATGTGAACAAACTTTGGCAATTCAAAATTAAAAAAAAAAAATGTACGGAAAATTTCCATTAAGCTGCCTTATCAAAAAAATTAAGTGCTGAATCAAAAGAACACAATATCACAACATACCGTGAGGACTTTTCGACCACTTCCAAGCAAGTCCACCAGTTGAAACTGCTCCAATAGCAGCTCCTAAAACACCAAAATTAGCTGCATCTCTTGTGGCTTTCAGCTGAAAAAGGAACAAAAAACAGATAATGAGTTACGAATTGTGACTATATATCGATAGTTTGCCAAATCAAGCCTTAGAAAGATAAAATAACACTCTTCTATTCCATCACAAAAGTATAGCGAGCAAAATGATAAATGGCATCAATTCAAATGCAAGAAACTATTAAGTTAAACTTATATTAGAATTACATTGCAAGAACATTTTTATATACTACAGAACATTGGGTAAGCCAAGCCATCAGTTCATCACACAATGCAACGAAAATCACATCAACGAAAAAATGAAAATTACAACAAGTGCCATTCATGGATTATACACTGGTACAATACAGAGTAAAATAAAGATTGGCAAGCAAAATAAGAGATGGCCCATTAAACTTATTCGGCAACTAAATAAACAAATCGAAAAAAGAAGAAGATATTTTCAGCAAGACGAAGACCCACAAGAATTAATGAATCCCAAACCCTCACACAAATAAATAAACACCACAAAAAAATTCGAACGAATTACAGTAGGGCCATGAACGGGATCAGATGCGACGAACTCCTCGACAACAGAGCTATCCCAATGGGGCAAAGGCTTCTCGGAGATTATAAATTTCGAGTAATTGTCGAGAGATGGGAATCTCTCAGCCCAGAACTCCTTGTACCCTTCCCAGTATCTTCTGAGGAACGATTGCGATTCATGGGATTCACTCATTCTCTTACAATTTTTGTTCTCTTGAGGCTTAATCGATTGATTTTTGGAGTTACGTGAACGAAAGAGCTTTGTATGTGCGGAGTAGCTCGATAAAAATGGAGTCTTTGTTAGTGTTTTCTGGATTAATTGTGATTGTTGGGAGTAATCACCTACACCGAGGTTTTGAGACATTAAGGTAGGGACTCGCCTGAGCCAGTATTTGGCTACCACGTCACCTAGAATGAAAAAAAAATAAATAAATAAATAAATCATTGATTTATTTAATTGAATTTCTCATATCCATATATTAAAAATAAAGGTTACACAAATTTTATATTTTCAATTGAAGTATTATAATATTAATAAAATTATCAATTTCATAATATAAACAATACAATTTTATTATAAACGTATAATTAGCCAACTCGGTTATGTATTAGGCCTTCACATGAAGCGCGCTAATGTTGACACAATGGACTGGTATCGATGTTAATGGGACGTGTAGTTCATGTAGGAAAAATATAAGCCATGGCACGATATTCAACTTATGTACTTGAACGGGAGATTTAATTTTGCTTTTTTTTTTCTTCGTACACTACGAAATAGGATTGCAACCAAGGAATGTGCAAATTAAAAGCCTATAGTAGAGCGTTGGTTAACCTGACAACCAACCCAATCAACATAAGCACCAAGATCAAGTGTTGTGTAGGAAATAAGATGTAGGCTAAGGTGAATAGTACCTTTAACATAACATACGATACAACAAACAATTTTTTAGATGAGATGTGCAAAATTGATGCATAAATTGAGATGCATAGTTAACGCATGTAACCGTGACAGGGGAATCGTCGTCCTTGGACTGCACATGACCATTGCTGTTCGCAAAGAAGCACGCTTGAACTCCCCGGCAATGCAAGCGAGCCATGTATACTGCCTTCACGGCGACCTCCAATCCTTGGAATGTTTCCTCTTCAACTCCATGGATCGAATATTGGATTCCAAGGTCTTGTTGTAGTCCTGTGTAGTAGCGGCAAATATCGGCTTGTCACAATCGGCTCGTGAGGAGGACGAGCCATATAAAAAAGCTCTTTTATTATGAAAGAGAAAGAAATGAGAGAATTAAGGGAGAGAGATAGAGAGAGACAAAAAGCAAATTTTGATGTGGATTGTCTGGCAACCTTAGCTCACTCATGTCATATGGACTGCCAGAGATTACTCACT
Organism: Striga asiatica; assembly: GCA_008636005.1. Taxonomy (NCBI): domain Eukaryota; kingdom Viridiplantae; phylum Streptophyta; class Magnoliopsida; order Lamiales; family Orobanchaceae; genus Striga; species Striga asiatica. The sequence goes on from BKCP01001558.1 coordinate 746,313, forward strand.
GCATGATGCTATTGGTGTCGCTCATCCACGAAATGTTACTATCTAGAGGTCTAGGCTTCAGCCCCCTTCCTTTCGNAGAAGAAGAAGAAACACAACTAAAAAAGATATAAGAAAGAGAGAGAAAAATGTGGGAAGGGTTAAGAAATCAATGAAATTATTTTCACCAAGTGTTTTGAAAAGGCGTGAAAAAAAAATCAAATAAGTGAATTTGGCTTAATAATATATAGGCGCATTAATATAAACTAGTACAGCGCCCGTGCGATGCATGGGGTGCACATTTTTAAGACTATTTATCCAGACTTATAATTATATACATGAATAAAGAAAAATATAGAGGATATATATAGTACGTGACCCGTGCAAAGCACGAGATATATTTATTTGGAGAATATTATATTATAAGATGCAATATTCAATAAAAGTTTATAATACGCAAGAAAATTGTACAATGTTCAATAAAAGTTTTATAATATTCAAGTGGAGTCTTAAAGTCTCTTGTACATTAAGACTACTGACAAAATAATATTTTAATCAATGAGTTTCCTTTCCTTGTAGCCAAATTGTGAATGTGATTTGAGGAGTACAACAAATCGATATATAGCTGAATAGCTTTTTTCATTGTAGTTTTTTTTTTATAATGAATTTAAAGATATTCTAAAATATAGCAAAATTAATTTATTTATTACAATTAGGAATTTTACTAAATATAAACTCTCAATCTATGGTGTTAATCAACGTTTAAGTCTAAAAAATTAGGAAGTTTTACCTCTTTTAATCAACATTTAAGTCTAAAAAACAATAGAGTTATTATAATTTTTTTTTCTACATCTTTTAAAACATTAAATATGAGCATGTTAGGGCTAACTTGTAAAATAATTAATATATTATCTCACTAAAACATTTATAGTAATAAAAATTTGATTTTAGCATATAAATTTATCCATTGATATAAGAGAAAGTAACAGTTTTACTTATTGTTGTTCACCATATAATATTTAATTATTATTTTATTATATAATAACAAAAAAAATTGTTAAATAGTGTAGTAGAATTGTTATAAAATTATATGATTTTTTTTTTACAATATGGATTTAATATTTTTTATGATTTGATAATATAAACAAATCTATACTTAACTTTGACAAATAAAACAAATAAATACTTTAGTAACTATTTAATGTATATACTAAATAGGAATATATTTGGTATAATCAAATACCAAATATAATCAAATAAGTCAAAGTGTACATTTTTATTTGGTATTTGATTTTTTTATTATTAAAATATTTTTATTATACTTACATTTTTAAAATAAAACAAATAAATCAATCAATTAAATAAATATAATATTATAATACCAAAATAGTAATAGCATTTAATGCAGTTGGCTTTTCTAGATAGTAAATGTAGTAAATAGAATCTCCTTTTATATAAGTATAGATTGTATAATACGGAAATAGTAATGCAATAAATGTTGTTGACTTTTATTTATACTAAATCTGGTAAATGGTATACCTTTTAATATAAGTATAGATAATTTTTTAAAATAGATAAGAGATTTCATTATTTATATTATTATTTTCTTTACCTAAATGGGCCGGCCTTATGAAGCATGGGCCATTCAACACTAGAAACTTTATGTATCCCTCCCTTGTTCTCAAATCCAATATTGGTTTGCTGACATTACTTTTATGCAAACGAAGCTCATTCATTTGGCCATAATCAATATATATCGTAGACTTCGTAGTTATTTTTCCATGCAAATGACTTAGATAAATGAATAAAGATAAAACTTTATGACTTCTTTTTTATGTCGTTCTCTTTCTACCTTCAGTTAATAGTTAATACTCCTCTTTAGGTAAATCCAATTTTTAGGTAAATGAATTCTGCAGGTGTAACACTGTCCACATCACAATCTGAGCTGTCAGATTATATCAAGGGTGAAAATTANACAATTATTTCATTGTACTCAATATTACAACAGACTAGTAATCACACCATGCACAAATATAAATAAAATATTATAAATTATATTTGACTATATTGTTAAAGTATTAGCTATTATTTTAAGAAAAAATCGCTTCTTGATATACAAACTAATAATAAATAATTTTGATTAATTTACAATATAGAGTTTGAACAAAAATATTTGTAATGTAACTTTTTTATACTTGTGTAATTTCTATATAATATTTAGTGTAAATTATTTTTAGTTGGTATGAATATTAACTATTATATAATATAATAGTAAAAAATATATGATTACACTTAATTAAAATAATTGTATCAGTTTTCTACTATAAGTAGCTAAAAGGCGGGAAACGTTACTAAATGAAGTTGAATAAAATAAAAGGAGAAAATTTGGATTAATGATAAAATTTTGTAACGTATTTTGACGAGAAACAAAAAATGTCTTTGTTATTTTCTCTGCCAGCAATTTTATATATATATATATATATATATATATATTTGCCTTTTGGGCCGGCCATTTGGAAATAATGCAATTTGCATTATAATACTATTATTATTATTATTATTATTATTTGTAATGCCCGTAGTCATTCAATTATATATTTTTCATTATTTTTATTTTTTTACATTTTCAAGTTTCTCAAAAGAGAAACATTTCCAAATATTTTTACCCATCTTGTGTGGAAACTTATGATAGTAAATGGTACTTTGTTTATTTTTGGAAAGTGGATGACTTGGTTTTAGTCTTTTATAGCACTATTCCTAGGTTGACATAAATGTGCTCAAGTGTTTTCTTTTTGAGGTTAAATAATTTTGTGGTCCTAAAATGTGGAAAATCAAAAGAATAAATAAACAATATAAATTATTTTACGAGTTGATTTAACAGTTAGACGGATAATCAGTCATACTAACTGAATAAAAATGTATATGTATACCTAGAATGCCATATTTATGTTGTTATTAAAGTATTTCGATCGGTTATAAATGAAAGTATGTAAATTAATTTGTTAAGAAATGTATTTTTGTTTTATAATTAAGCTTACATAACAGCAATCTAGCTTAACGATAATAAATCATATATCAATATTTCGTGTAACCTATGCTTATCATATATCAATATTTCATGTAACCTATGCTCAGATGTAGTATAAGTCTTGATAGGAAAATAGTGTCCAAGTATATTAATTATTTAATTGAGATTGGTTCGAAGTGAAATAAACACAACTTCGAATGCCATAATGATAGTTTCCATAAAAGTAGTGGCTGATTTACAAATTTGAAATATTGAGCATTGAATTATGGTCAAAATTTGCAACTATTTATTTCATCGCATTAACATTTAATTTCTAACGTGCACTGATGACTGATCATTCCTGTTTTCTAGGTCGTTGTTGTGTTGCATAGAAATTCCTGTCCGAAAAAATAATACACGGAAAATTGTGGGGCAAAAATGTAAAATTTAATTATTAACTTCTCAGAAGGATGGGCCAATGAGCATATGGATATCTGCGTGATCATGTCCACCAAATACTTGACTTTTGTTACGTTTTCTCCTATGATTTATATTGGATTTTTTATTGCTTGCTGTCAAATTTTCAATTATTATATATTAAAGAATAACATAAATAAAAATATGAAATTTTATAATTCTTATAAAATAAATAATATGAAGACACTGATAATACATGGAATATGTATTCAATCATTTTATTATTAAATAAGTTCATATATTGAGAGAAATAGGTTGACAGCTCATGAAAAAAATGATTAAAAGATAATTTAGGGCTATTCTATTTGTAGCTAAAGAAATTACGCCTAAACACTTCAGCTATTTTGTAATTTATATATTAATTTTGCCAATTGTATTACTTTTATCCATTTTAATCCTAAATGGAATTTGTAAAGGTGGTAACTTACGCAAAAACTGTGACATCTTTTTAGTTTTGCATACATATTAGTGTAAAAATTCCAACATCCTTGTTAATGTGTGTTACAGTGATTTGTAATATTTTTTTAATTAGATATTTTTATATAAAATAATGCACGTAAATAGCAGATGTACGTGCACAATATTAAATGAAATTATACATGTATTTTATTACGTAGTTATATTATCAATTTATTTTATAAAATAAATAATTCTTAAAAGTGATTAATTTATGTGGTATATTAAAATGAAATTATACATGTATTTTGTTACGTAGTTATATTATCAATTTATTTTATAAAACAAATAATTCTTAAAAGCGATTAATTTATGTGGTATATTAAATTTATATCGTCCAATAATACATTTATATTTCTGATTTTTATACTATTATGATTATTATTAATATAATACTCAAAGTGATTATGTGTATACACACACTATCAATATTATCGATTTTATAATATAAATATAGCCATTATATATATTATTTGGAGACATTTTTAACACAAAAAATTGAATAATTACAATTCTTTTCAATTAACTACTTTTATAATTTTGTAATTATTAATATAAATGTATTTATACAATTCTATAAAAAATGATTAATGTAATTGTTCATTTTAACTTACATTTTGCAATTTGGTTAATTTTATTACTATAAGCAAAATAGTAAATAAAAATTTCTATTGTATATATAATTTATAATATTTTTTTCATATTATACACGGTGCAAGTGCATGCACGTATGAGAATTGTTCGCTTCCTACGAAAATAAAATAAGGAAACTATCTTTTTTACGCATAAAAAATGCAACGAACAAATGTGCCAATGTTATTAATGAGACATGTATCACGCATAAGTCATAACTACCCAAATTAAGAAACGGGTCACCCCATACAAGGAAACTTCCATAACTCTATTGAAATAATTATTAATAACATCCCAAATGAAAATATTTCTACACTATTCAAAAATTTGTAATGCGGATCATATTACAATTTACAGTTTCATTTAAATCCCATTATTCTTTTTATTTTCTTGTTTTTTTTTTCCATTTCCTTTTTCTTTTTCTCTTCTTTTTTTTATTTTTATTTTTTTTTTGGTAAAGCATGTTTTTAATTATTTAATCCTCACCCTATTTTTTTCTTTTATTAGACAAAGTGAAAATTCGATATTGTACAGAATTTTAGTATACCTATCAGGTTTTTCTTCGTTGGATAAACGTTGTTCGGGAAAATCGAGGAATGTGATTGCAAATTCGGTTTATGATGGTGCATATTGTATACAATTAGAGCTGTTAAGTAAAACAACCTACTCGTGGAACTCGTTAGAGCTGTTAAGTAAAACAACCTACTCGTGTAACTCGTTTTGGCTCGAGTTGGATTTGATTAATTTATTTTATGAGTCAAACTCAATTCGGCTCGTTAATGCTTAATTTTTTTTCTAATCTTATTTTTTATAGTTTGTTTCGTTTTCAATGCTAAGCATCTCCAGTGTACTAAATGTCAATGTTAAATGTTCATGCCACATGTTTGTACTTAATTGGATAACTGATTCCTTCAATATCAGCGTTGACAGTAAGAATAGGAACAGTCAAAATTTTTCGTACAATGCACACACTTAGGGATTATGTTAAACTGATTTTTAAATGCACCACTCTTGTAATATATTGAATGAGTTTTTAGTACTTGTTATTGAAATTTTGTTAATAAATTGAACGAGTTTTTAGTAGCATTGAATAATGAGTTCTCCTAGTGAGTTTGTTATTCCATATAAATACACCAAGGTTGAGAATGTTAAATGATAACCTTAATCTGATTATTGTTATTCCATATAAATACACCAGGACTGAGAATGTTAAATGACAACCTTAATGTGTTTTAAAAATATTTAGAGACTCATTTTAAACATACTTGGAGACTCATATGTGTTCACGTATCGTTCGATCAGGTTTGGTACAATTTTTTTTTTACTAGATTTTAGTTACTTTTATTTATATATATAATAGTTATTTCTATAGAGTTATACATCTTAAATATTTACATAAATGTATGTATATATTCGAATGGATGATTATAGTTTTATCGCATCCAATCCAATGGTATTACTAGTTTTGTCTATTACATTACTGTGTAAATATTCGACACATTATTTGTAAATATTTACAACTGCTGATTTCCATCTCCAATGCATATTTTCATTCTTGCATATATTTATTTTAAAATATATAAAATAAAATAATAAAGTAGTTTTTATAAGACTAATAAACAAAATAAAATGATAAATTAATTTTTAAAAAACTAACTAAATTCACTGGATAAAACATATTAACAAAACATACGTAACACTTAATTTTTTTTTTAAGAAATATTTCAAGCACAAAACATATCAACACACCAACAAAAGATCATTTGAAAAAAAAAAATAATAAAATTGAAATACGAGAAACTACAATTTATATTATTTCAAATTAAAAAAAAATTACTTTTATCTCCACAAAATAAAATAAACAATAATATAGTTTAATTTTTTAAAATGTTGAAAGTGTAATTACTAAAACAAATATTAAAATTAAAATTTTAATTACTAGATTAATTATTTTGAATTTAAAAAGATGATTTTATCTATAAAAAATAAAATAAATTATATTAGTGATTTTTTCTCAATTTTTAGTTGTTTCGTTGATGAGTTGTCCTGTTGAAACTTTCTATGAGTAGACAATAGCCTTAACGAGCTTAACATGTCTACACATATCTACTTTTTCTCCTGTTTTCATTGGAGATGCTCTAAAGTTTAACTCAAACTCAAATCCACATATACAACCTTCCAGAACAGGTCAGTGCCCACGTGTATGCCACGTCATCTCTTCTCCTTTTCCACTATAATAAAACGCAGAGACCTCGACTCCAAATTTCTCTCTCAAATCTCTCTGAACTTTCTCTTTTTCCATGAAAAAATCTGCAGATTCACTGTCTCTCTCTCATCGCCATTAAAGGTGAAACCTTGACAGTTTGCCTCTCCTCGCAAGTCGCAACTAACCCTTCACATGTTTTTTGCCTCCTTTTTTTTTCCCCTCTGCAACTTTGAAAATCGAAGACCCAAACTTTTTCACGAAGAGGGCTCTAATTTGCATGCCCCTCAGTATTTTTTTTTTTTAAAAAAAGCAAGAAAGTCCTACATTAATATACGGGTACGTTCAAAATATTCTTCTTTTTGAAACCACTTCCTTTTTTACTGTTTTTTTTTGTGTCTTTTGAAAAAAAAAAAGGAGCGCATTGGAACAATCTTTGAACAGTTGCTTGTGCAGTTTTTGCCTTTAGATCTGTTGATGTTTTATGGGTTTTCGATTTTGGAGTGATTATTGGGATTTGCTTTCTTCTGGTTTTCCAATTTGGCATTCAGTACACTGAATAGCATAATAAGTATTATCATTATTATTACCAAAATCAAGAAACAGAAAAATTAGATCTAAAATTGAAGAATGCCGAGGAAAAATTCGAATTTGGATGGGAAAATTGGAGGAAGGAAAAAATGCAGAGTGAGAAAAAGGGGTTGCTCCTCATCATCTTCATCTTCACTGCATAAAAAATGTCGATTAAAGCGGGCTTTTGTGGTGGGGAAAAAGACGGGCTCTAGCACTCCTGTGCCGAAATGGAAATCGATGGGCTCACCGGAAAATGATGGGCCGTTGAAGCTTTTAGCGGCCTCAAATGGCGGGCAAAGGGCTGAGGAGGGATTATCGGTCTCGGCCCGGAAGCTGGCGGCCACTCTTTGGGAGATCGATGGCTTGCTGAAGAAGGGAGAGAATTCGAGTGAGGAAGTTTGTGAAGTTGGATTTTTCAGAAAAGAAAAGAATTTCGAGCATTCAAAATTGGGATCAAAGGCTCTTGCTTTGAATGATCTAATATCATATAGTCCTGTTTCTGAGGTGGNCAGAAGTGGGAAGCCATAGAAGAAGAGCATCAGCCGGTTCTCATAAAACAATGCACACTGATTGTCATTTGGGAGTTGGCAATTCTATCCATGATTGCTTGGTGGAGGTATTTTTTGTGAAAAATTGTTAAGTACACTATTTTTTTTTATTTTCCTTTTTTTTTCTGTTAAAATGAGCTTTCTCCAAATATTTTGAGCATCTAATTTTGTACGAGGCGGCCTAATCGTTAATAAACAGATCGGCTAATCATATTTTTTTTTTAACAAAAATGCATACTTATACTACTACGAGATGCCATATTTTTGTTTATATTTTTTTTAGAGAGTGACATTTCAATTTGAAAGTATGTATACCTGTTGAAAAAGTATGATTATCTAATTTTTACATTATCTAACAAGTAACAACAACAATTATAAAATACATGGATTATGGATGGAAAATTTTATTCATAAAAGAAGCTATGTTATTGTATATTCTTTTTCTTTATTCTATTTCTTACTATTGAGTATCTAGCTTAATGAAAGGTTTCAACTTTTATTGTCCTTTTCCTAAATTTGTTTGTTTTTATTGATCTTTATATGCTATTATTGCTTTTTGGAGTAACCCTTGATTAGAAATGGACAAAAAAAATGCTCTGTTAATAGGTTGTTAATAGGTTGGTTGGGGGCAAAGAACATGGTTTGGTTCTCTTATGGGCTACCATCAAACCCAACATGCCCATATAATTGTCTCCTTATAGTTGTCAAACTATACACCTTTTTTAATACAACTTATTGTGTTATTTCAAGAACTTTAAACACTAAATTGAGGTTGATCACTTGCAGAATCCGGCCCGAAGCCCGTATAAAAACCGTTTGAAGGATATTCACAATGGGCTCATGACCTCCAAAGAATTACTCAAAGTGATGGCCCGAGTTTCTCGTCTCGACCACCACAACTCAACGGGCCTATCTCTCTTCTCGGCCCTCAAATTCGAGGTCGACCGCGCTTTTTCCCATGTCGTCAAGTTAAGCCAAGAACAAAAGCAAAAACAAACCGATATCGAAGCTTTATGCAAACACTTTCAAGAGGAAAAAAAATCTCTCTGGAATAAATTAAGGCAACAACAGGACAAAACTCGTATGGAGCTCGATAAAGAAAAGAAGTATCGGCTACAAACCGAAAGACTCAACACGAAACTCGGGAGAGACTTATCCGAGACCAAAGAGTTGCTTCTGAAAGCGAATAAGGAGCTCGAGGGCGAAAAACGGGCCCGCTTGATGCTCGAGCGAGTTTGTGATGAGCTGGCGCGGGAGGTCGAGGAACTAAAGAGGCAATCGGGTAGAGTTTGTGAAGAAATCGAGAAAGAGCGGGAAATGTTCCAATTGGCCGATATTCTTCGTGAGGAGAGGGTTCGGATGAAGCTATCGGAGGCTAAGTATCAATTCGAGGAGAAAAACGCGATAGTCGACAAGTTGAGGGGCGAGCTCGAGTCCTATTTGAATAAGTCGAAAAAATGTGAAGAGAATGGATCATCACCAAGATATGACAAGATTAAGGAGCTCGAGAAATATTTACGAGAGACTTTGCCGTGCACTTACGAATACGAAGAAGATGGAGTGAAAAATGATATTGGGATAGTAAATAAAGTCGAGGAGGAAGATGAAGATGATTGTGACTCTGACGATAGCGATCTCCACTCGATCGAGCTAAGTGTTGATGATGACATCAGCGAGAATTTAGATGCTTTCGAGCAAAAGGGTCGTTTTGAATTCGCGTCACGAGCTTGGAAAAAGGAGGTGGTGGTGGACGAGATCGAGAGGTACAACATGATTAAGGATCTAAGGGACCATATCGTTTTGGGATCTAAGATGGGTTCGTCTCAAGACTCGGTTAGTCCATGCCAGAACGAGTTGGCTCAGATTACTCGGTGTTCGAAGGATCCTAATGGGGTGGCATGTCAAGGCTAGAAATTTCTCTCTCTCTCTCTTTTTTTTTTTTCTTCATATTTTAGCTTGCATGAAGCAAATTTGTTTTTTCTATAGCATACATAAAAAGTCTGTATTGTATAAATTATGATACTACATTATGCAAGCAATCAAGGTGTAATAAATGCTCTATAATTTTACTTGTATAGTATTTATTAAAAACTTGAATGTTCTTGGATCTCTTTCCACAAACCACAACAAGATTTTAGTGTTACATATAGAAAAACAAAGAAAAAACAAATAAAAGAGATGGTTGTTTTGATATGGTGTTTGTTGATGGTGTTTGTTATAGTTTGGGGATGTATTTAATTTTTAATTTTAAAAAGACAACTAGAATCTCTTGCCTATTATATTAAATTAAATTTGATAATTACTTGTAATTTCTAAAGTGCGAATAAATATGAAAAGTTGGAAACTGAATCTAAAAGTGGAGAAAAATGTAGTGATGTAATGTTCTGGTAATCTGGTACATGAACTAATTTTGGCGGGTCCAATGTCATTTAATCATACGTCATAATACTTTTTAATTAATGCATTTTTCGCGTGTGAAAACGATTGCAAGTGTTATTTTCAAGATATTGTCTAGGTAACTAAATGCAGCCTTAAAGGAATTAATTGGATTTTGAATGAACTGTTTTAAGTCTCCCCATTTAATGTGCATTTGAGATCCTTCACAATGATTCATTGTAAATTCTGGTGTGAAATTGTCTAGACATTGGATTAGTGGATGTGATATACTTTTTGAATTATAATGCTCACTTATATTATACGTATGAAATATTTGATGTACTTTTTAAACAAAAATGCTCACTTATATGTATGAAATTTTGTACTTTTATTTATGTTATTTTTTGAAAATATGATGTTTTAATGTAAAAACAAGTATATTTATTGAAAAAAGTTGATTCAACCGATTATGCCTGAGTAGGCCTATAAACGAGCCGAGTCAAGCCGAGTTGAACTCGAGCTTAAGGTGCTCGAGCTCGAGCACTTGACGAGCCGAGTCAAGTTTGGCGCATTAAAAAACGAGCCTAAAATCAAGCCCGAGCTCGACTCGTTTATCACTAATAACGAGCCGAGTTCGAGTCTTAACTAGCTGATCTCGAGCTTGAACGAGTCGAAATACAGAAATTATATAAAAGTTCTCTTTTCGAGCCTTAACGAGCCGAGCCGAGCGAGCTCGACTCGTTAATCAAAATGAGCTCAAGCTCAACTAGTTTATCAAACGAGCCAAGTCGAACTCGAGTCTGACTCGTTTAATGCCTGAGTAGCCATACAAGTATATCTATTGAAAAAGGATTATTTAACCGGTTATACCTGATTTAACCGGTTACTATGATGATGATTCATATGAGAAAAGGCATATTCAAGATAAACCTCCAAGAATCAGAACTTTCAAGAGCTATCACAAGGAAATAGAATAAATTAAATTAAATAAAATTAAAATAAAACAAGTAGTCATCCCATCACCACAATCTTTGAACCCATCAAAGTTTGTTGGGTTTTCTCAACAATATGCATATGAAAGAGAAGTGGTTTGACAACACAAAAATAAATAAATAAATAAAAAATAATGTTGTAGCTTGTAGGGGTCATGTCCCAAACAATTCCCTTGCAATTATGATAATATGTCCTGGATTATTTAGACCACATGCATGCACTCATATAGTCATATCATTGCCAACTACAGCTGGAAGCTAATGCTATGTAAGCTTGGAAAAAAATATATCAACAATTTTTTCTAAGACTCCAAAAACTCTGAATTTACATACACAGAGGGCTATAAGCTTGGAAAAATTAATAAAAATCTAAAAGAAAAGAAAAAACAAACATTTGATACGAATCACGAATCAACAATTCCGCCTATAGTAAACCAAGAAACAATATAGCTGGCCACTTAAATACAGAGGACATTCAGATATCATTTACAGATCACATGTGCATTATAAGTTAAAAGCTTTTGTCTGTATGCATCAATTCAAAGAGAGAAGACTCGAAAAGGATTATTAAAAGGCGATTATTGATAAATTAGAAACAAACGAGAAAGGATAAGTCTACCGACCTGAAGAAACTTGAAAAGTTAACGAGCATTTTGTTGGACGACCCCACGAATGCAGTTTGTCTGTTAAGAAAGAGTCTGCATCACTTTTTCGGAGCTTTCTGCTTTTCCTGTTAGTCTCATCAAATTGTGCAGAAAACAAGTCAATGAGAAAAAACTACATCAGAATTGAAAACAATCCACTATACAGATACATGCACCTAAGACTAGTGGGAAAATCATCATTAGAAGTTAGCTAGAAACAAATTAAAAGAAGGCAGAAATTCAAAATTGATCCAGTAACATTGGGTACATATCATTTGTAGTCCACTAACTTAAAGGGTAGCGATTTTGGTCCCCTAACTAAATTCCTTTTGCGATTTTGATCCAATTTAGTAAATCTTATTCTCTAAAGATTAGAAATAAGTTTGAAGATGAGCCAAGAATCAGAAGCAAAACCAATTTGTGCAGTGAACAAACAACTTTTGCAGCAAAACCAAGAATCAGCCTACAAATAGCATTACACCTCAATCACCAATAATCACGGCACGAACACCTTCCCGACTCGAAACAATGAAATCGACTCGAATCCCTCACAATTATTTTCCTATCGGCAATTATGGAGATGAACTTAATCGCCGTATGGCAATCCACGCAAGTCCTTAGGTTCTTGAAAACCTTAATCAAGGTACGCGGTCGAGAACTTATGATACCAAATGCCACCGCTAGTTTTTCGCTATGGTACGATAAATTTTCCTCCTTTTGCTCTTCCTCCACGTCATGCAACACATAGTTCGTGTGAGGCACATAACCTTCTTCCTTCATTCTCTTTGACACTTTCTCCAAAAAATCGAATATTTCTTTGGATTTCGGGTGGGATTGGTCCCCGACCACAAAAACATGAACCTTCTTCTCGACACCAATCCAACTCATGCCGGGTTTCTTCACGACTCGATTCTCGTCCATTAATTTTCTAATTTTAGCAACATCGCCCCATTTTCCGGCACTTGCATAAGTATTTGCTAGAGTCACGTAAGTAGCCGCATTTTCTGGCTCAATTTGGAATAAAACTTCAGCCGCACGTTCGGCAAGTCTGTAATTCCCATGAATTCGGCATCCACCAAGCAAAGAAGCCCACAAGAACTTGTCCGGTTTCATGGGCATTTGGTCGATAATATCCTCAGCTTCTTGAAATCTACCCGAACGACTCAAGAGATCAACCACACAAGCATAGTGGTCAGCAGTTTGGCTCAATCCATATATATCCTTAATCGAGTAGAAAATTTCAAGACCCTTATCAACTAAACCTGCGTGCGTACATGCTGATAAAACACCAACAAAAGTCACATGGTCAGGCTTATTACCGGATTTGAGTAATTTGTCAAACAGCTTTAAAGCTTCATGGGGCTGACCATTTTGGGCATACCCATTGATCAAAGATGTGTATGAAACTAAATCGGGATTAGGAAGCCACTCGAACACTCTATGTGCTCTTTCTACACTACCACATTTTGTATACATGTGAACAAGTGCACTTGCTGCAAACGAATGGGGATTAAAACCTGTGCGAATCATGTGGCTGTGGATCTGCCGGCCTAATTCCTCGGCCGTTTGTTGGGCGCACGCATTTAGAATACCAGAAAATGTGAACTCGTTCGGCTTGATCCCTGTATTTAAAAATTCAGAAAATAAAGAAAACCCTTCTTCCCACTTTCCATCCCCAAAATACCGATCGATCATTGATGTCCAGGACACAACGTCCTTCCCTGAAGTTCTGTCAAAAATGTATCTTGCTTCATTCAAGCTCCCGCATTTTCCGTACAAATCAAATAAAGCACTCCAAACTACAGCATCAGAATCGAGGCCTGTTCTCACTATACGTCCATGAATCTCCTTTCCCAAACGCAAAGACTGCACAGAAGCTGAGGCTGATAAAACACTGGAAACAGTGAACTTGTTGTTGCACACGTGACTCTCGTTTGTCTGCATCAGCCGATACAGCTCCAATGCATTTTCTGGCTGTTTGTGCTTCACGTAGGCTGAAATCATAGCCGTCCATGAGAAGTTATCTCTCTCAGGCATTTCATCAAACAGCTTTCTCGCTTCTGAAACCCGGCCTGCTTTCGCATACCCAGATATCAACGTGTTCCAAGAACACAAGTCTCTTTCTGGCATTTCATCAAACAGCTTCTGGGCATCTGATATGCTCTGGCATTTACAATACAAATCCAGAACCTTGTTCGAGATGAAAATCCCGGGCACGAAACCAGAGCTTTCCATTTGGGCATGGACGCGTTTGCCATCATCCAGAGCTCTCTTTTCAATAGACAGCTGCAAAACCGTCTTGTATAGAGATGCAGATGGGTTGTGCAGCTTGTTGTTTTCGAGTAAATTAATGGCGTCTTTCAAGCGCTTTTGTCGGCAGAGGTGAAAGATGGTATCTTGGAACTTATTGTCCTCCCTCGAGCGGTTTATGAGCTGGTGAGCGTTTTCCGATTGAATTGGATGCAATTGAGAGGAAAGTGAAGAGGAAAGACGAGCAGAGAGAAAAGAGAAGGATTTTGTCAGATTCACTGGCTTTGGTTTCATTGCTATAAAAGAGGCCCTCAGTTGATGGGAGCAAATGAAATCAGTAGCATTGTGAATCAAGCAAATCAAATGGTACATGAAAATGAACAAAATGGATTCTATACATTATAAGGGCGTGTTTGGATACAAATAAACCAAATTTGACTGTTTTTTTTTTATTATTATATTTAATTTTGAAAAAGTTGATTTGGTTAACTTTTAGTGAGATATTAAAATATATTTAAAATAAAATAATTAAAATTGATTTTGATGTAAAAATAAGAGAGAGATGGTGTGAAGTAATGTTTATTTAAAATTATGTGAGTGAATGAATAATGAATTAAAATTGATGTGACGTGTAAGAATGTTTAATTGATATTATTTAATTATCTTAATAATATTGAGAATAGCGGAGTAAAGTTAAAATTGAGTTAACTTTGAGTATGAATCGAGAATGAGTATAATTTTGTTGATAAACAAACACCCTCTAAAACATCCTTATAGGGGTGTACATAGAACCAGTCGAGTCAGTAATCAAGCTCGAACTCATGGTACTCGAGCTCGAGTCTAGTTTAGTCAGCAGTCAAACTCCAACTTGTCTCGTTTATCGTTATTAGCGAGTCAAATTAAAAAATATTGTATAAAATTTAATTATTTTTAAGTTTTAACGAATTCAAGTCGTTAACTAAAGGAGCTTGAGCTCCCGATCAGAGTTCATGCTCCGCAGTTCTCATCTAATAACTGTAAAATTGTGAGTGTATCGAGTAGTAGGTAAATAATTTATGGAAAAAATAAATGAATGAACAAATACTATTACAAAATAAATAACTTTTAGTTTTTATATTTAATACGGAAAATATGGTAGATATGTGATAATCTATATTTTGGCCAAACTGCTAAGGGCGTGCTTGTTTATAAATTAATCAGCTCAAAATGAGTTTTTTTGTTAACCAGAGTTAATTTTGAAAAATGTGGTATGATTAGCTGTTACTGAGATTTTGGGTTTATATTAAAATAATATTTAAAATAAAATAAATAAAGTTGATTTGATGTGAAAGTATGAAAAAAATGATGATTAGCTAAAATTATGTGAGTGGATGAATAGAGAATTAAAATTGATGTGATGTGTTGATTGGTCTGTATTATGTAAGAATATGAATAATATTAAGAATAGTGGAGTTGTATTAAAGTTGAGTTATATTTTGAGTATGGATTAAATGTGAATGAGATATTTTGTAAACAATCATTCCCTAAATATTATTAAGATTTTATATTATAAATTTATATAAAAATATTTCATTTTTATTATTATATATTATCATAAGATAGAAATAATATAAATATAATTTAAATTTTATAGAATTAATTATTCGATTCAACGCAATTACTAGTCGGATTTAAAACTATTTAAAAACAATTTTAAAACTATTTTAATCTGATCTATTCTTCGGCAAGCAGCTGATTTACTGGTCAAGAAAAAAATAGACGAAACGTCATAGCTACGTGGCTACTTATCTACCGCTCATTCTATCATTTATTTAATGAGGTGGCAACCAAATTACTTTGTTGAGTGTGTTCAGGAATATGAGAAAAAGGAAAAAAAAAAATGTTGCGCTTTTTTATTCATTTATTTTCTAATAAAAATAAAAATGGAGAGCCTCTCGAACAACGACACCCATCTTACGTTGCTGGCCTCCGACATCATTTGCATGCGAGACATGTAGCCGTACGGACACGTGTCACCTCCAAAACCCTCACATTATTCACACTGTCTCACAGTAATAAAATATAAACAAAAAAAAATGCAAAACCCTCTTAGTATATATCACCTTACCATATGCCCCTTTCCTTCACCAACCAACATTTAGCTCTTTTTTTCTCTCAACATTATCAACAACTTAGAGTTGCCAAATAAGGGTTTTCATTCTTGTTTTTCTTTTCCTCAAAAAAAAAAATAAAAATAAATAAATAAATAAAATAAGTAATAAAAAAAATGGTTGATAAAACAAACATAGCTTCTTCTTCGAGGAACCCGGGTCGAATCTCCATGGAGCTCTCGATTTCCGATGCTTGCAACATGTTTCCCGGGTTTAAGTTTTCACCAACCGACGAGGAGTTGATTCAGTACTATCTGAAGAAGAAGTTACANTTGGTAGTGGGGTAGATTTTATGGCTCTTTATAAAAATTGTTTGGTTCTAGAGTAAAGTGGTGTGAAGATCTAGACAGTAATAGAAGATAAATTTGAAGTTTTTGCCAAACAAATAAAATTTCAATGGAAGTATAAATTTGATTTGACGAAAATTAAATAGGATGGTGGCCATGTGAATATGTGACAAGTTGATATTTCAAATTGACATTTTTTCAAAATGTTCTAGGAAGTTAATGAAGATGGTGGGGCCTCCTTTTCTTGTACCGAACAAAAAAAAAATGTTTTGGGTTGAAAAAAAAATAGAAAATTCCTTTATTAGATATTCATAAAAAGTGTGATGGCTAAGTTTGTTTTTTTTAATGCTTATATTCACTCTATCCATGGTTTTCAAAAGTATGTTATCCTTAGAAGCTAAGAGCATGTTTGTGTATGAAATTTTTTTTAAAAAATTTCCAACATTTTTAACTCTAGTCACTTTCTTTAACTCAACCCTATTTTTGTCAATATTATAAATATAATTAAATAATATCAATCAATCATTCATACACACCATATGCTTAATTCACTATTCGTCCAATCACATTATTTTAATTAATCATCACTTCAATCACCTTTCTCCTACTTTTACATTAAATAAATTTTAATTATTTTATTTTAAATATTATTTTAATATACCCCCTAACAACTAACAACACCACCTTTTTCAAAATTAACCAAACCAAATTAAAAAATCCAAACAAAACCAAAAATTTCCATAAACAAATGTGCTCTAACATTTCTTTTTTCCTTTTAACAAATGAAATCAGATCAGGCAATCATTCGATCAGATTATGAGTGGTTCTTTTTTTGTCATCGAGGAAAGAAGTATCCAAATGGTTCTCAGAGTAGAAGAGCAACTCAAGCGGGTTATTGGAAGGCGACTGGCAAAGAAAGAGACGTGAAATGGGGTTTAAATTTAATTGGTACAAAGAGAACTCTTGTATTTCATCTCGGTCGAGCACCCACAGCACAGAGAACCCAATGGTTAATGCAAGAATATACTACCAATGATAAAATCGAGGTACGTACGTAATTCACTTCCTAATAGTAATCAAGAATAAAAAATATTAATCTAACCAAATATATATTTTTCATAAATGTTCACATTTTTGTTTAATTTGATTGTATGTAGGAGGGAATGGTCATTTGTCGAATACGAAAAAATAAAGATTTTCATCTACACGACACTACTAAGAAAAAAAATCGAGCTGCATCAGGCAGCGAAAATTCAGATGTACCTGAAATGAACTACCTAATTGATAGTGGTAGCAGTTTCTCTGTTGACAAGATGGAAACAAGTTCTGATAAAGTTGTTGGTGAAGGTGACGGTGAAGATACAAGTGATGAAGATAAAGGTGCTAATGATAATGATGCTATTCATGAGTCAAATAACAAAAATATTCCTCCACCACCAGAGTCGATAAATTTGAACAAGGTAAACTTTATTTGACATTCGATATAGTATATTTGATTTTTATTTCCTTTTTATTTTATACTTTGGTTGCAGAATGATGCTGCGAACAACGATTGCTATGGTGATATAATGCGTCACGATATAGTTAAACTGGATGAAAATGTTGGACTTGGAGTAGTGATAAAACCGAACTATGAGTTTACTCCTGTTGCAGGATATGATAATTGTTGCGATGGTATAATAATGACAGATGATACATTCAGACTGGATGAATATGTGGAACCAATCTCTGATGTGGGAGGATTGATACCAATTCCTAAGTTGAATTATCCATCAGTAGAAGAAGAAGAAGAAGGATTGATAGAACCAAATCCTGAGTCGAGTTGTTATCCGTTTCAAGGAACCGCACATCGCCGACTGAGGCTTCAAAGGGAAAGATCAAAAGTTTATCAGAGACCACGTAAACTACCTAGTGGACTAGCAAAAATGTGGGAAAAACAAAAAATGGAATGTTCACATATAGAGTCCGCTGCAGAGTCCCATAATAAACTATATAAATATTATGCTATGATAATTTTTATATGTTTGTTAATACTTTCAGTGATAATAATAATGTGGTGGAAGTGAGATGATAATAATGTGTTGCAAGTGGCAAAACGAGGTAGAGTACGTTTTATATTTTTGTCCATATATAGTTTTGTTAATAGTGTGTGTAGGAATAATGTGTTGTAACTTTTTTTAATATTTTTGTTAATAGTATGTGTAGTAACAATGTTTTGTTAGTAACGTTAACGGTGTGTGAAAAGATAAATTTGTGTATGCTTTGTAAATTTTATATTTTGTTGATAATTTTTGGTAATAGTAATGTTGTGCAAGTGAGAGAGTCAGGAGAGTCTTGTTTTATATTTTTGTTAATAATTTTGTCGATGAAATTAATATATAGTACAGAAAATAGTATAGAGTAAGAAGAGAGAGTTTTATACTTCATAGTATTTTTTTTTTAAACAAAACAGAGCATAATCTTTGCTATAATTTGAAGAAAAAAAAAAAATCAGAGTTAGTGAAAAAACATGACAAAGCATTTTATATTTGTTGGAAACACATCGTTTGCAGTTTTGTATAAATAATTTGACAATTCGGCAACAACGATTTTATTTTTGTTAATGGAGAAAGACAGGAAATTTTAGTTTGGTTAACTATGAATAAATGGAGATTAAACAATCTTGCATTTATTACTAATGTTGCTGAAATGAAAATAATATATTTTGGACACTCCAAAGTGTGTTGAATCAAGAATACACAGTAAACGCCTTTATTATGGGCGCGGCAAGCCGACACAATAGGGATTGCAATCCGAAGAGCTTTGCTTGGAGAAGTAGAAGGAACATGTATCACACGTGTAAAATCTGAGAACGTAACTCACGAATATTCTACTATAGCGGGTATTCAAGAATCGGTCCACGAAATTTTAATGAATTTGAAAGAAATTGTATTGAGAAGTAATCTATATGGGACTTCTGAGGCGTTTATTTGTGTAAGGTCCTAGATGTGTAACTGCTCGAGATATCATCTAGAAATCGTCGACGATATACAATAGCTAACTTGACAGAACCAATTAATTTGTCTATTGGATTAGAAATCAATAGAAATGGGCAAAAAATGCCACCTACCGTTCAAGGTGGAAGTTATCCTACAAATGTTGTATTCACGCCTGTTCGAGATGTCAGTATTCATCACTATGAGAGTGGGAATGAAAAAAAAAGAGATATTGTTTCTCGAAATATGGACAAATTCATGTGTACGTTGGATGTTAAAAAAAGAGTTTTGATATGATCCATATAAAATAATTTAATAATGTAATATATTTAAATATTATAATTTGTATTTAAACTTTGAGTACAAGACAATATATATTTTATAACACATGCATTTTGAAAATTATAGTTTTGAGTTTAGAAGTTTGATATTAATGAACCGTGGAGATTAACATACGATAACCTTTTCGCTACCATATTCTAGGTGAATATATATGCATTGGTATTAGTATATTTTGGAAATGCACCTCTTAATTTTAATTTTTTCTTAAGAAAAAAATCTTATTCTTATCGATACTTTTTTCCATTCTTATGTAATTGGACTGGATATCCAAAAATATTTCCGTATAAATATTCTTGTAGAAGTTTCTATTTAGTACTAGAGTTTAACCACCAAGTTCGGATGAATATATTGGTGTGTTCCTCTACGCCTCTATTAGAACATCAAAATAACATATGAAGTATGAGAAAAATTATGACGATGCTTAATGCAGAATTAAATAGAATTACTTAGCCTAAAATAACTAAAATTAGTAATATAAAGTGTATTTAATCCTCAAATTTACGCTTTATATATGTGTGCGCTAAAATTGATACAAACAATTATTTAAACGTTTAATATATAATTTGATTAAGATATACAAGCATACTATGTTTTATTAAGATAAATACAAGCATACATTAGTAGACCATAACTGAGATTTGGAATAGAATACAATCAACATGAGTTATTATCTATTCTTTCTTTAAACATTCTCTTTATACATTTGTGCAATGCAATAGTATATGTGGGTTCACTTGTGTTGTCAACCTAGTTGTACACTAAGTTGACAATGTATCATTTTCCTAAGTAATAACTAGTATTTGATCTCGTGCACATGCACAAATATTTAAATTATTATAACCTATAAGTCACGTATATGTGTATAATTGTAAGATTATGAGTTAAATAATAGTATTATATTTTAAAATTTTTGTCATTAATAAAAATGAACACCATAAAAGTATTCAAACTCATCACTATATTTATTGTATAAATAAAATAAATAATTATTTTTCATTAAATTCAACTAATATTGTGTACAATCTTGCATGAAAAATTTGAATTTGAACGAGCTGGTGTAAAGATCTCTGTTACAAAAGATGACTTTTCTTATATATATTTTAAATTGTATCTATAACATATCAATACTTAATGGAGTATTTCTTT
Source organism: Striga asiatica (assembly GCA_008636005.1). Lineage (NCBI taxonomy): Eukaryota > Viridiplantae > Streptophyta > Magnoliopsida > Lamiales > Orobanchaceae > Striga > Striga asiatica. The sequence continues at coordinate 767,348 of BKCP01001558.1, forward strand.
TGCATGTGAATAGTCAACATACAAATTAAAAATATATTTTTAACCACATGCAACCATTACAAACCTAAAATATAGTAAAAAATAGTGGATGATTGTATGGAATAAATTAAAAGAAAAAAAATATGTTGTAACGATTTTCGGATAGAGGTCATAAATTTTTTTATTAAATGAACTCTTATTTTTATAAAATCATACTGGAATAAAATAAAATAAAATTTGCTAGCAATTATATAGATATAGATGATCGTGTAGTTTAAGTTTAACGATGATTTTATATAAACAAGATGTTTAGATAAAAAATTTGATACATGCATCATCAATTTTTTTTAGATATTTAAAATCCGTATCACCTCACAATTTAAAAAAAAAAATAATAAATAAATTATGAGATTTCACGTATANAATATTTTAATAAACTACTCATAATTATTTTGTTTCACATCACTTTAGATATAAATTAATATTTTAATAAACTACTCATAATTATTTTAATAATATTTAGAATTTTTTCTTAATTAACATCTTTTCTTGAATTAAATTATAATTTAGTATTTTTGTTTTTCTTATTTTCTTTTCTTTATATCTGTGCAAATGCACATGTTGATTATTAGTTAGGGATAATTAGTCAGTTGACAAGGGTTACTACATAACATAGATCTATATATTCTGATGCCTGATGGCAGTTAGGACTGTTTTAATATGGGGATTTAATTGGTCCATTGAAAGTAATATTAACCAAATGAAGCCTTAATATCCCAGTTGTGGTTGCAAATATTTACTAAGTAGAATTTTCATTTTTTTCCAGCAAACTTCTTGTGATTGTACCCTCTAGAATTAATACATATTTATTTTATTATCTGGCTTCAAATTTTAAATAATCATTTTCTACCACAACTCTTTATTACAATTTAATTCACATTCCAGTTTTTCCCATGCATTCAATCTACAGTTCATAATTGCTATTATTCAATTACATGCCTCCACTCCAGTTGTATCCATAATTAATTCTGAAATTAAAGAAAATTCATGCCCCTTCATTTCTCCAACATATTTTGCTCGAGCCTTTTGAGGCCATAAAAATTGAAATCACAAAGAACTTCTGAATATTAATCTTTCCAAAAAAATTTTTTTTCATAATTCAGTTTTGTACTTATTTTATTTTTTCAAAAAAGGAAAGGAAAAAAACTGCAGCTTGTAAGAATAAATTACAAAGATGGAAGCCCAAAACTAGAGCTGATCAAGCTCAACTTATCTCCAATGTGGGCCCACAAATCGGGCTCGTGCACCGAGATATCATCGAGAAGCTCGTGTGTGTCCCCAGAGGTGAGCACGGATGACACAAAATTTCATTTCCACTTTACAAATTGAATTAAATTATCTCTATCTCTTGCCTTGTAACCTCAATACCCAAGCTATTCGAAATTGCCGATATGCCACTTCTAGCTTCCACAAGAGCATTCATTGTTGCTAAGAAAACGAGGATAAAAATATCCACGACAAATTCGTGACGATTTGCATATTTGTCAGATGTATTTTGCACTTGCTAACTTGGTGCATTGTTATATTCATATGGATTTGAGGCCTCCATCATTCAAATCCCTGTATCCCAATGAAACTTGGCCATATCTCATTTCTCATAACTTTATGCATATTATCAAAGAGAGAAACTTTTATTTTTTCCAACCACAATAATCATACGACCACCGTACAATAATAAGCAATGGAAAAAGATAATGAGCTCTCAATTCAATCTTATTTTCAGCCCCCATCATCTTACAAACATTATTCATGTGTTCAAAAATGAATATTATAAATAGGATCAAGGGATAGAACTTCCATAAATATATTTATTCAACATTTTTTTTTCCAAAAAAAAAAAAAAA
>BKCP01001558.1:773361-793557 GCA_008636005.1 Striga asiatica
CTATTTTTGCTTGATTTCTTGAATAGTTTGTGTTTGGTAAAGCTTTCATTTTTTATTTCTATCAAGTTCTTGAAAATGGAATTTTAAATACGAAAAGATGATTCAGGGAAAGCAAAAGTTGGGTTCTTGAATTTTATTTAATACTCGAAAATAAAATCCCCAAGAAATAGTTATTTCTCGTATAAATAGTCAGCACTTATTTAGAGCACCTTTGACTCACAACAGGTGTTCATGAAGTATGAATCTGAATTTGAAACTTAATTCTGTTTTTAAAACTGCTGTGATGTTTTTAAGGTGCCAAAATCCCTCTTTTATCATATCCGAATTCGAACTGAATCTCATTCCCCTTTGTGTAAATTTTCGAGCTCCCGTGTTGTTCGATTTTGATTCACAGATTCTACCTGAATGCAGATATTCTCATCAAAAGAAACGAACGAAGAAAGCAAAGATACAACCAAGTCGAAAGGAGACCAAGCAAAGGAACTCCTAGCAAAATACGGAGGCGCGTACTTAGCAACCTCCATAACCCTTTCTTTGATATCCTTTGGGCTATGCTACTTTCTAGTAAGTTCTGGTGTAGATGTACCAGCATTGCTGCACAAGGTACCATCTTCTCGCTCACAAACTGACTTCATCATCTTGTATTATAGCTAAAGCTATGTTTGGTAAACTTATATAGCTTTTAAGTGAATTTCGAGTTTATAGCTTATAGTTTATGACTTGTGGCTGAAAAGCTAGCTTATATGATAAAAGTGTTTGGTAAAATTCATTGATAAGCTAGCTGAAATAAAAATTTCAAAGACTTTTTTGAAAAGCTACCTGGAAGCTTGTGAGATAAGGTCAGGCTCTTTGAAAAAGCTCGTCTTACCAAGCCAGACTTATTTGAATACAAGAAACTTATAAGCTAATCAAATAAGCTTTAAGTTAGCTTATATGCTTACCAAACACAGCCTACATACATGAGAATACAAATAGTTTGGTCACTTTGTTTTTTAACTTGTATTATAGCTAAATACATGAGAATACCGTGGTTTGGTCACTTTGTTTTTGAACTTGTTATTATTTTTATTTTGTAGGTCGGGATCTCAACTGACGAGACGGGTGAAAAGGTCGGGACTTTTGCATTGGCTTATGCTGCCCATAAGGCAGCCTCGCCTATTAGGTTTCCACCCACTGTGGCTCTTACACCGATCGTTGCTAGTTGGATCGGGAAGAAAGCCGAGCAGGAAAAAGTATAAAAGTTGTTAAAAAAAAAATATATATATATATATATATATATACTATGTAATGCCACATTTTTTTAGGTGCAAAAAACAGTAATTGCTGTTGCTGTATGTATCTATAACTTCAATAGGTATCTACCATGCAATTCACATTACGTGCAAATAACAGATAATAGCTGTTGATGTGTGTATCTATTAGTTCAGTAGGATGATCTTCCTACTGAACAGTGCTTTGGTCAAGTTTTAACATATTTGTGTCTGCATAGGAAAAAATAGTTATCAAGTAACTTCTCAAATGGACATTCCTATTTATGTCACCAAATGTCGATTAATTTGATATATTATGAGTCAGAATAGAGTGAATAACAAGTCTGTAAATGAAACATGAATGAAAATAATATATTATAATGAATTATATAAAAAAAAATATATATATATATATATATATCATGAAATGTAAGAAAAATGCTAGTGATTTCATAAAATTTGAGTCAATAAATGGACCTCTCTATAAATTCACCAGAAAAATGTATTTTCATGACCATATCTGACACTACATTTCATTCCAGTTTTATAAGTTATAACAAACTGGGGGAACCAAACCAACCCCAATTTACAACTTACCATTTTATATTCTGATAATATAAGAACAAAAAAATTAAGTCCAATCAGGGAAAATGTTAAACGCCCTCACCAGATGAAATGTGAGATCAGCAATCAACAGCCATCGACCCATGACACTTGGCGCATTTTCATTCATTCGTCCCCATCTTGTGTAGTGTGTTTTCTCTTTGGCAAACCCTAAATCAAAGCATTTTCTTTCAACAGGCTCACAGCATTTTTCTAACCAATTCACTTTGCATATTCTCTGTAGTCTTGCAAGCAAGAAATTGTCTTGCCCTGCAGTTAGCTCCCGGTGCAGAATGAACCGGTGGTGAGCTGAGGTTAGCCATGGCATTATCTTCGGGTAGTGTGTTCAAAGTATCCCAATCGAATCCAGCTAATAGTATTTAGTCATGGAATTTAGTTCATGTCAAAAAAAAAAAAAAAAAAATCTTGATTTATTAAGTTATTGATGACTGTATGAAGAAAATTTTGATTTAGGATACACTGCACTCCCCACATGTCGGTGATGCTCACATCGGCATCAGACAGCAGCCAATAATCAGCGTCAGTCTGCAAGATATCCGAACAAAATAACACATTTAGAGTTCGGATAAACACTGTCAAAAACACGTGAATGCTTAAAGATTGTATATATAATCCACCTCTCTAGGGAAAGGATTTGTTCTCTCTCACTAGTGCTTGAATTAACTAAGGTTGTGTTTGGTAAGCATATAAGCTAGCTTATAGCTTATTTGATTAGCTTATAAGCTTCATGTATTCAATAAGTTTGGTTTGGTAGGACGAGCTTTTTCAAAAAGCTCGAGTTTATCTCATAAGCTTCCCTGGGTAGCTTCTCAAATAAGCCCATTGAAATTTTTATTTCAGCTAGCTTATCAGCTAATTTTACAAGCTCGAATTTCACTTAAAAGTTAGCTTATCGGCTATAAGCTAGCTTATCAGCAGCTACCACTCCTAATGTTAGGATTATATGCAATAAATTTCTCGGCTATTTTATTTTCTAAAATGAAGTAAAGATACCACCAACAAACACTATGAGTAGCCCATTGAGGTTAGATCAGTTATATTAGATTAGTTCCTCGGTGGCATGCAACTTGTGAAATACTTAGTGACATACATCGAAAGGGAAATTTCATACTTTGAAAGAGGATAGGTTTTATTTTTGTAATGAGGCAAAACAGCTTTAAGTGATTGACTTACATCACCATCTGGTAATATCCTCACCATCCCACCCACAAAATCTTGTGATGTACTCGTGCCCGGGCACATCTCCTGAGCTTTCGATCCCTGGCAATCAATTTTATGCCCGGTAATCTCTTCCATTGGTGCATGCGCGAGAGCTTCCTTATTGACACTCGATGTTTGGAGAATGCTTGGTTGTGCCTCAACCGTTTTCATCTCCTCGAAATTTTCTTCAAATCGGCTATATTATACAAAATGAAAAATATAGAACAGTAACGTGATATGGTAGACATAAAGCAGATATGAAAGAGTCAAATTTCAATGTCCTGAAGTGAAGTTTTATATACCTGACGAGATAAACATCTATAGGTCCCATGGTGCTTCGAAGTATTATTCTGTATCTCCTCTGTGAATAATCTACAGTCTGTGGTACAAAAATTAAACAGAATTTATGGCGGAATTACAGCCCACCGAAAATCATAAAAAGGTGGGTCTAAATAATTAGTGTCTGGAGAAAAGTTAACCTCATCTGGATCAGGAACTTCTAAAGTAGTGCCATGTGGAGCTTTAATTGCTATCAAAGTTTGATTCTGGAGAAAGCAGCACAACCATGATGATTTAGTGTTAATCCAAAGATATATACATAGTGGGTTGATTGGAAACTTGTGTACCTGGAAGCAAGGTAAGTTCTTGATATCTTCTTCAGTAACAAAAAGCCACCTGGCAGATAAATTGACAAAACAAATTGAGTGACTGAACTAAAATCATAAATATGATTTCAGTAATCCGGTAGAATGGTGGTGTCACCTTTGATTATTTTCATCTTCACTGAGGTCTGTCAATATTTCTTGCATTTCTCTGTAAAATAATGTATATCAATAAAAGGCTAATCATAAGACTGGCACGCTCAAAGACGAAATTGACAAAAAAATCTAGTTGGCAAGGAATTTTTGAGACCTAATTCGTTTGTCTAATCCCTGTTCCTCCATCTTCAGGTTTTGTATTTCTTTCTGAAAACAAAAGAAAAAAGAAAAAAGATTAATAAGAACTATATAGCATTTCCACAAAATTCTGTTTATATTCTTACCCTTAAACCAGAGATGTTGCCCTGGGCTTGTGCTGGTCTGGAGACATCCGCACCCCTATTTGACAAAAATATCAATTGGTAAATGGTATTTTTTTATTTATTTCAAGGAAAAGGGATTGGCTAAATCCGAAACAAATTTATATCAGATAAGTGATGTCCTTACTTCCACTGGATTCTGTTTTTGAGTTTCTTTTCTATAAGACCAATGCCTTCAAGAACATTAGTTATATCGTATATACGCCTCTTTTGGACCTGTTGAGGAAAATAACACAATAAACCAAGATAAAATCTTTCAGCCACTAAGACCTGTTCAAAGCGAATCATCAAATGACAGGTGCAATCACCTCCAGTGTGTCTGCAGCATTATTCAAATCTATAATACCATCTTCTGCATGTTTTATCAGATCGGTGAATTTCTTTGTTAGGAGACCTGGGGGTTAAAAACACAGTTCGTTGAGTTTGTCCCCCTATGGACCAATTAAAACTTTAGAATGCTAACACAATTGATTATTCATATTCCATAGCAAAAAGATGATTCAAACAAACACAAAGGAGGGGTGAATATAAAGTTCCCTAAGGTAAGTATATTGCTTACTTAAAGAGCTATCATAGCGACAGGTACCATTTGGAGTGAGAATATTGCTAGCAGGGGAACCTGCAAAAATACACGGATGTTCGTTAGGGGAGAGGAAGGGAGACGATATCATAAATACAGATCTGAAATTTAAACATAAAGTCTAATGAAAATCCTCACCAATGTTTCCTGAGGGAGTCTGAGGACCCGCTCTATTTGCCTTACTTGTTCTCGGTTGGGCTTTTCCTGTCTTTCCCGAGACAGGTGTCCGGAAGGGACCAACGTTTTGATCAGCATGTCCAGTCTCACACTCGAGCATTCCACTCTTCCTCTTGGATGGCTTTCGCAGAGAAATAAAATGTCATGATCACACTCAACAAATAATTGATCTCAAACCAAAATTTTAAATGGCAATTTGCCCATGGAATGTGCCATGATGCAATAAGCGAGGCCTCGGCAACATGTATAGCAAATTGTTATAAATAATTACTATAGATGGTGCTGGTTACGTATTTAAGTTCAAAGGGCAATGTCAACCTCAAATATCCCTCGATAAGGCAAGAAACACGTCACAAGTATAGAACACAAGTAAATTGGAATCTATTTTAAAAAAAACATTGAAAACAGAAAATAAAATAGACCTAAAAAATAAAATGAAAGCATCCTAATTTGCAATAGCTAAAATCTAAATGTGATTACGGTACTCCCAGAAAGGAAAAAATATTAAGGTTATGTTGTTGAATTTATGTGAAACGGAAATGAAATTGACAAGTTTTACTGAAAAGCAGCCCACAGTTAAATTTTATAACCATCAGAGGTTGTATTCTTCAAAATGCACAATTTGGATTTAACATTCCTAGCCTTGAGCAACCCATAATCTAATCACATAAATAAAGAAAAATGAAACAAAGGAAACCAAAAAAGAAACGGAGGGTCAGCGGCAGCTATGTGGCGGCCGGTGGTCAGAGGAGGTCGGAATGGGATGAGTCAGCCATTATTCCCTCCAATTTTCAGATCCAAGTAGCTTATCAAGGTACTTTGCCCTAATCTAAAAGAACCTAGTTTAGATTCACTAATTCAATCTGAAGGAGAAGAGCCCAATTTCAGATCCCATAACGTTTTATTTTTAATAGTTAAAGCGCAACTGGGGTGAGGCGCGCCTCTTCATCGTATTTGCCCAGAGAAATGCGCCGTGAGGCGCACGCTTCGGAGACAGGGCCTCCGCAGTGGCACCATTTAAAACTATGACTAAAATCTAGTGACACGTCATTTAAAACTATGTCTCAAATCAAGTAAGTTTCACCTGAAATAAAACTGGATGAAGAAAGACAACACACTTATACAGTAATTATACTAACAAACGATCAGGTAATAAGGTTTCCCATATAAGCTAAAAGGCAAATTTAGACCACTACATAACTCACAAGAGACGCAAGTAAATAATGAGAATTTGATCGCCAAAGCAACTAAAGGAGGACATCAACATAACTTGTCCATACGATTTTAATGATACACTGCAAATTTAAGAGACAAAATACACAAAGCAATATAATCCACCAAACATCAAGCTTCTATACACTTGTCACTAATGATTAACGTATACAATTTGGAATGATCCATCGTTTGGAAAATGCAAACACCGGTGTAAGGCAACGAATGAAAAGACCTAAGCAAGTGAATCATAACTCATGCAATGCGTCGCTACAAATAATTATTCCCATATTCATCAGCTTATGATCAAAAAGCAAGCTCACTGAATAAACATCTTTGCATACACAGAACAAGAGAAACATAATCATTAGGCTAAAGCCAGCTGAAAAATACCGGTCGAGCACATTTTAGCTAACATCTGAATAATCTAACTTCACCACATTTCCAGATACAGACTGATGAACATAAATAATCCATCCTCGAATAATCCTTCAACAGTTCTAATACCCAAACTTAATTCAATTTAACTAAGTAGCAGATACCATCCGTAATCACGTGAAATGCAAAACCGGCCATAATCATCCGACTAAAGCAACGACAAATGAACACAGAACATCCAGTGCAAAGCGTGCAAAACAAATGAAAAGAATAACAAAAAGCTTACAGGTGGTGTCCTGACGACGACGGCTTCCTTGAATTCCTGATCCAGATCACGGCGCTGACGATCGCCGGCGGTAAATCGATGATATCCATAGCCGCCGCCGCCCGACGGCGGCGTCATGGAGGTGTGAAGCAGCTGTTTTCTAGACGCTTCCGGCGGCGGCTGCTGCATAATTCGACGCTCAAAAGATGGAGGAAAACAAGGGTTTACGGGTGATTTATAGTCTCCATTATCGATTGTTACCAATTAAGTGCAAAGGAGACTGAAATGGATAAATGGGAATTGGGGGACAGATGGAAGATGGAATTGGGCGGGATCTCTATACTTTTAGGCAGCCATTAATATAAGGTCTTTTTTTTTTAATGCAATATTATTTTTAACGGGTTAAATTGCAAATTAAATTTCTACCTTTATGCGTTTGCAATTCTTTATTCGTTTGCAATTTAGTTTCGATCTTTAAAATTTGTTAATAAAATGAACAAGCTTTTGATGTTTATAAATCAAAGCACACAATCAATAAAATATTTCACGTGTAGTAAAGGCGACATGCATGTCATAAATGAAAAAAATAAAAATAACACTAAGTTCTCTGCTTATGTTTTATTTCGCATGCTTAACTTTGAAACTTTATTGCTTTCAACATATTGTTAATTAAATCTCAACATTTATTCGTTTGCAATTTAGTTTCAATCTTTAAATTTTGTCAATAAAACGAACGAGCTTTTCGATGTTTAAATCTAAGCACATAATCAATAAATTGGACGTTGGACGCTTACATAGTTACATATCTAATTCGTTATTTCATGTGTAATAAAGGCGAGATGAAAAAATAAAATAAAATTAGGTTGTCTGATGATGTTTTATTTCTCATGTTTGTAACTTTGGAAGTTTATTACTTTCAGTAAGTGTCCGACTCCAACTCAGCAACTCTCATACAGGTGTGGCGTTTGAATATATTGATATTCACTCCCAATTCACATTATCCCCAATAAAAGAAAAAATAAATATTCCAAACAGATCCGGATGAAAAAAAGAAATAGTTTCTTTAATTATTTTTAACTAATCTCTATGAAAAGGAAATAAAATCTATATTTATTTTTATTTGAAATTTCAAAATTTTTAAATTTAGTAAATTTGCAACGTTTAGGTGGAATTTTACCTACTATTTTAGGTAAATTCTTGGCCTTGTTATATAGTAATAGATTGTCTTGATATATCACCTCTTATATTTTAATGTAGAATCGACTTCTGTCGTAATTATGTATAAAATTTTGGTGTTTATGTGCAATCTATGATATCTCACATGTCATCTCATGTTGTCAGAGATATCACCTCTTATATGATTATGCATAATCGTCTTTTGTATTATATGTGTCAAATTTGGGTGTGTCGTAATATATGTATCAATTTTTTGCAATCTATGTAAATCTATATTTTGTTTTGGAACTTTATAACTGTAAATACTTAACTAACTTAAATTATAAATATGTTTAAAATTTAGTAATTTTAATATTTGTTATAAGATTGTCATATATAATTGTTGATGACCGACTTGGAGAAGGAGGGTTTTAACATCCATAAGATTAATCGCCCCGTTTAATCAATAGTCCCCCAGGAATAGTTGAACATTAGCTCAAGTCAGTACAAATTAATTACCGACTTCCAGATGGTTGAAAAGTAGAACCGACTATTTATTAGAGGCTGATGACCGACTTCACCGACATTGTGATTCGCCGTATTAAAAATTATCCATTTAACCGACTTCCGAGGGGATCAAATATCCAAGTAAAAGGAGCTGTAAACATTCGATTGGACCATCAAAACAAGAAGCAATCATTGATGTTCCTTTGTTCTATTACACACCGCTTTATTGAAACTGCTCAACATTAAATGCGATCTTATCTACCTCGGACAAAAAGACAAAAACAACCACACTATAAATAGCAGAATTTATAGTTGTACAAGGATCTTTTTCTCGCACATTGTACACGGACTTAAAATGATTTTGGTCAAGAACAGAAAACCGACTTCCTGTACTCTTGTGAACTTATCAATAAAACACAATTTTATATTTATTTTTGTTTAAACACAACTTGCTGTTTGTGATTTTAAGTTGTTAATTTCATATAACAACAGTTTGACGCTAGAAAGAGGACGAGCCCATAAGAAATTTGAGGTTAACCATCAACCTACCATATATAAAATTGTGACGTGCGCATATACGTGTTACCATCAACCTACCATAAATATCTCACACTATAAACACACCTTGCTGTTTGTGATTTTGAGTTGTTAATTTCATACAACAACAATAATATATCAAATTAATAATATTTTGTCGAGTTTCGATTTGATATCCATATGCATATGTAAAATAAATAAATATTTTTTTTATTGTATAATGAAATCATCTATTAATTTTTAATACCAATTAATATGAATAAAATTATATATAAGTTATCCATAAATTCATTACATATAAATTAGAAAATTATTATAATATAAGAATAACAAATCATACAAGTAAAAAGTCTCATTCTAAATAGAAATAATAATGTAAAATTTTAAAAGTATTAAAAATTTAAACGAAAACAAACATCTTTATTTCTTTTTAAATACTGCAATCTTTTTAAAAAATGTTGAAACTTAAATGCAAAAAACTTTTCTAGTATATTTTTGTAAGGATTTCAGAATATATATATATATATATATATATATATATATATATTAACTAGCACTATTGAAATCAAATCAAGAGTAATGTACTAGTTTCTTTGAATCACATTCAGCTCTTCCCCTGATTTAATAATAACATGGTTCATCTTAGACTCACCAAACACATGAAATCCTTTCTTTTTTATACATAAACAACACATCAGAGCAAGATGGCCAAACTGAGTTGCCAAGGACAGCTACAGAAAATTTGAAATCACAATACAAATTGGAAAATTCACTTTTTGTAATGCCTAAATCAAGTTAATCAAGTGTACATTTCACGAGTAAAAATCCCTCGTTTGAGAAATTACCAGTCATGAAACAGTCGTTTTTACTTTTTACTTGAACAGATGCGCCAAGTCAGGGTCATCCATGTCCAAATCCAACCATCCGTTCAGACGCATAATCTCAATGTAATGCTCCGAAGGCTTTATAGCTTGTGGATTCTGTGGTGTGAAGTCGTAAATCCTATTTAAATCCCGAGTGAGCCAACGAATGTACGCACGGTCTACACGAGGGACTACCTTCATTAAAATAACATCTTCTCTCTTTTTCTCTTGCTTTGCGGGTTTGTTTCCCATTGGTAAAACCTGATTAATTAACACACAAAAAAATCAGTAGCAACCAAATAAAGAAANCATAAGTAGACCAGCCCCAAGAGGCAAGATTATGGCTGCAAACGAGTCGAGCAGCTCACAAGGCGCTCGCGAGCGCTCGAGTCAATGCTCGCAAATGAGTCGAGCAGCTCGATTTTTTATTTACACAAATACCCTATATAGTTTAATTATCAAAGTTTTGTTTCCGATCCTGGGCAAACTTCATAGCCCAAACAGGTTTATCTGGTCCTTTCCAAAAAGTCCTCTTCCCGTCTTTTCTGGTTAAACTTCCTCGCCTTCAGCTCTCAGGTTTGTCAACGACCGATTTCCCTTTCCAGGCCGCCCTTCCTTATGGCCAAAATTGTTAGTTTAGATTAAAAATTACCTTTATATTTAAAATTTAGTTGTTAAAAGTTTGAGTTGAGCTCGAGCATCCTTATTTGTTTCACGAGTCGACTCGAGCATCATTTTACATGGCTCGTCGAGCTCGAGTAGTGAAGGAAAAAAGTTCGATAGGACAAGGTCCATGCTCGACTCGACTCGACTCGTTTGCAGCCCCATGCAAGATCGACAATTTCCGATTTCGAATAGACCAAAGTTTTGTGTTAGCTGATTAAATGTAAGCCATCGTTTTTCACTCGGGAATCAAGAAAGAGACAATAACTGATGTCCTAACATATCCAACTACAACATTTGCCTAAGATTCCGAGTGAAATGATCAAAGATTTGAGAGAACTACAAAGCCGTGAGAATATTCAAGCACGTTTGAACTTAAGGATTGTAAGTTTTTTTTCAAGAGTGTTATATCCCAATACAAATAAAGCATTTAAGTAAGATACTATGCGAATCAATTCGTTAAATATCCATAAAGTGTACCACTAAACACACAAAAATCCTGGAACATAAACGACACTTAATGATACAATTCAGTACTAAGAAAAACAGTACTCACATTTTTGTGACACATTTACAGTATGATTTAAAGCTTGACGAGTGTAAAATTTGTTCAGGTTTGTAACAAATTTCGACAAAATTCCGCACAATCAAGCTGGCCTTATATATCGCTAAACACGAGTAGAAACGAGACATGGCCTCTGATGTTCTAAAATGCTACTACCTCCTATTCTTTTTAAATGTCATTTTGGCTTTATCAACTATTATCCAAATAAATGTCGTTTTAGATCTTTTGTACTCCCTCCTATTCATAATAAGTGTCGTTTTGAGAAGTTGCACATTAATTAAGAATAATTTTTTTGCCAATAATAACCCTCATGAAGATAAAAATGAATGTTTTGAAAAAAAGATGAAGAGAATATGAAAAGACGTAGTGTATTTATTAACTAAATGAAGGTAATAATGGAAAAATATGTACAAAAGATCCAAAACGACATTTATTTTCGTTAATAGTTGATAAAGCCAAAATGACATTTAAAAAGAATAGGAGGTAGTACATATTTTTTCATTATTACCCTCATTTAGTTAATAAATACACTACGTCTTTTCATATTCACTCTTCATTTTTTCTCAAAACATCATTCTCTATCTTCATTAAAGAGGATTATTATTGACAAAAAAAATATAAGTATAACTTCTTAAAACGACACTTATTATGAATAGGAGGGAGCAACTTTTTTTTCCGGATTAGAAGCCAACTAGCTTTCCTTTTGTCCTTTTGAGTTTGCAATAATCACCATCTCAGGGGAGCTACTGGAGAATAATATACTGATATCACCCAGTAAATAATTAAGATGAATAACATCAAATTCCTGAACAAAATACAGCAATTCTCATCATTCTTTTACTAGTTAACTCATGTAACAAAATTCCTAACAATCTTTAGTTGCATTTGAACGAAAATTCGCCACTTGCAGAAAAAACCCATAAAAAAAAAAAGAATCAAAGACGATATCTTTTGAATATAATTGGGAAAATTACAAGAAAATATAAAAGGAAAATTCACAAAATCAACCGAAAGCCTACAGAAACTAAAAAAGGTCGTACAAACAACAAAAGGTTAGGGTTAGAGTTCAGCAAAACGAGAATCAATTTCATACGCAGATTTAGCAATTCGAGAAGAATTAATTAATAAAATTGTTATTAAAACAAACCCAACCTTTCAGTGTGTGATTGCGTAGAATTAATAACAGAGTCGCCTGGTTGAGCACTTGAGCTTGAAGATTGAAGCGAGCTGCAGTTTCTTTCTGGAAGATTCTTGATTTTCGTTTTTAAAGATTGGGTTGAGGAGAAAAAGGGCCTCCGCCACTCGTTACATTTTTCAGATATAATAAATTAATTTACATACAATTTTTGCATATTTTCAGAAAAAAAAAAATGTTGGGTATATGTTAAAAAAAGGAGAATGCTACAATCACACCCCCCAAATTGAATATTAAAAAATTTTGACTAGTAATTTCTTATCTATTTATTTAAATTAGGTTGTCAAAATATTTTATTTTTAATTTGTAATAACTGTATTGTATAATAATAAACATTGATTATTATATTATAATTATTTAAATTTTTTTTTTTCAATTTTGGGACTGCAAAATAAATTGATCAGATCTTAAGTTTTGTTACGATTTTTTCACAAATTATTTCATACTCTCATTAATTTATTTATTCCTTTTTTTACAAGTAAAGCTATTTCACCATGTTCATACTTTTATCGAAATTTGTGGTTGGAATTTTGGTTTTACATTTCCTCAACACAGCTTATCTCACGTAGTCTTTTTTATCTTACTTTACGTACTAACGTTGATACCCATACGATGCACCGAGTATAGTATAAATCAATATTTTTATTATTCAAATATTATTAAATTATTTAAGATAATATGCTAATTCTATCTAACACAATATAACAAGTCAATAATAATATAAATTTTATTTGATTATTTTATTTTTTAATAGTTTTTTACTATTTATAAGTTTATAAAATATTATAAATATCTAATATTTTAAATAAGATGTTTGTATATAAATACTTACATGTACTTATAAAATTACCGATTATCTTGTTCTTATATCTTTTTTTAACAATTCATATTTTGCATATTTCTCGATAAACTAACTAACGTTTAACCCATAAAATTTATTTACCTTTATTGTAATTCTAGATCCATGAAATATTAATTGTTTGACAACTAAATTTAAATTGTAGTAATTTTAATCGCATATGCAACAATTTTTTTTCATACTAAACTATTTTATTTTTATTTCATTTTTTTGTGGCTCTATTTATTTTTTTAGTTATTTTTTTCTACATATATAATGAGTACATTAATATCCAATTTATATGTTTAGATATATTATATATTTCAATTATTACCAACTGCTGTAATTTTAATTATGATATTTGACTATATTATCTTATTTACTAATTTTTCTTTATTATATAATATATAATAAATATTATATTTACCACTTGAAACATTTTTTTTATGTATATAGATATTTCTAATGTGAAACTTGTAATTTCTAATTTCATCCAACCATCAAATAATACTTTTATTAATGTATTAAATTTAATTTTTCAATAGTATTACCAATAAAAATGATATATTCAATTGAGATATACTTTTTGATGGTTAAGTTGATTACATTTTAGAAAATTTTATTAAAACTTTAAATTAGTCATTAAGTTAATACGATTCAAACACAATTATCCTGGTATTTATTATATATTTTAATTAATATATATATAATTGTTGGCCCATGAGCATTTAATAAAACCTATTAAATTATACCTATGTGGCAAAATAACTTTTTTCCTCCAAAAACCGTTACTTTTTATTTATTTAACCTCTCATTTAATTATTACTACAACGAATAGAACAAAAAGATTGAACCATACAAACGAAGCAAAGCGAAGTGAAGTCAAAGAGTCGATCATTAATCACTTCAAAATTACAAAAAATATTCTAAAGTTTTGATTTACTTACAGCTGACCATATAATGTATTGACTATTTAACGTGATTAGATGTTATTGTTGTAGTTACATTTAAATTAACTTCTTTTGGAAAATAAAAAACGTATTTGAAATTCATAAATAAAATAAATAATTCACATAAAAAAATACATAACAAAATATACATTACATCCAATATGATAAACACAATTAAAAAAAATAAATATTCCAACTCTTTTAATTGTAAATTTGGTCTGCAAAAAAGTGCAAGAAAAATCATTAATCATTATATATGCACAAATAACTCACAATACTTTATTTATATCTGTGCAAATGCACAAGTCGAATACTAGTTGCTTTTGATTGGTGAAAATAATTAATAAAATTAATATATAGAACCATGAGATGATAATATAATTAATCAAATCAGGTTTCATAATTATAATAAATAATTTTTTAATTGTGTAAAAAAAAATAATATTATGATCCTATTGAAAATATATCTAATCAATCAATATTCTATTAAGTCAACGTATAACTAATGAATATTAGTCATTGAGTAAAAAAAAGAAAAAATATTAATGTTCATATATAAAATATGCTAATAGATAAAAGTTAATTACGTGCTAAATATAGATGAAAATATTTTCCCTCTCAAAACTATGTTAACTTGTAACAAAGGTTGATCCATCATATATATATATATATAAATTTATTTTTTGTTTCATTGATAAATTCAACATAGTTTCCAGTTATTGTGGAGAAAATGTATAATTTTTAGATTAAATGAAAAATAAACTAAACTTATATACAAAGAATAAAAATCTTTAGTTTAAAATAATTAAATATATTTTTAGATAGAATTACAAATCTTCTTAATTGTTTTTTTTTTTTGAAATTTTTATTAAATAATAATAAAATGTAAAAGAGCCAATGTTAAAAGGCCCATATGAAGAAAAGGCCCTGAAATAACTCATTGGGCCGAAACCCCAGTTAAAAGGATGACAGAAAACTGAAAAAGGAAAAAAGAAAAGAAAGTTAGAAAAAGCACAACAGAATATAATTATCCTCCTGGGCGCTTAGTTCACGACCGATCTCCGGCGGACACAATCCGTAGCCGGCACGGCGAACATTGTACCATAGCTAAAGTTACAAGTAGGTGAGCTTCTACTTACTAATAGTCTACCACCAATTGCTCTGATGGTTAAATCCGAAATCCCTTCTGAATTTTTTATTTTGTTATAATGGCGTATGATAATAACTTGAGAGCTCTTATTGGTGTTGAGAGACAAGTTTGATGTCATCTGAGGATTTTTTTAATTCAAATTCTTCAATATGTTGGGATGGTTAACTGCTTCGCTGATATTGTGAAGTTTGTGTAGAAATTGATTATTTTTTTTTTGTCTTTTGTGAACCCAGACAGTTTGGATTGAATGTTTATATTTATGTTTGCAGGATAATTAAATTTGAAAGAATTATGTAAAATTGTATGGTGCAGATAGAGATTGGTCCTTTAGTAAAATGTCAAACTGCAAGTAATGGTGAATAATTAGGGCTCTTTGTTTGTACTTTGATTAATTGTCTATTGGACTGAGTGAATTGTCCGTCTGGATGAGTTGCAGTCCTAAAAAATGGTCCTTTTTGAAAAACTGTTAATGAAGTTTCAAAATTTCATCTGCAAAACTTGAAGCACTTGTGTGATGTGATTTAGTCACATATGCCTGAGTTCGCAGCGTTATATTCTGCATTTTGATTTTATTTGAATTTCGAGAGCAGATTTTTAGTGCCTCGTAAGACTCTTAGTTTCTGGATCTTGTCCAGTTTGAAAATTATATCTCCTTCAGTCAAGATTCCTTGTGATCCTTCTCTTCCTTGGGGTGGGGTTAAGGAAAGGGTAGTTTAACCTCATTTGTCTCTGCATTCATGTAATAGTTTTTCGTTCATTGGAATACTATGTTGTTTCTGTTTTGATTGAAATCTAATATTTGGAAGTCGTTTTTCAGGTTTAAGAAAATCAAAGAGGACACTGAAAATAAAAGGAAAATGAAGAAGTACGGGTTGCAACTTAGGGTTCAATCACAGCAGAAAAAACAGCCAACTAGACCCCCACTACCCACCCCGCTTGGATTTAACGACGAAGATGAAGATAATGTTGAGAGAGACATTTTGCGCCAGGCCCACAAAAACAAAACTCACAGAGATGTTTGTCTCTCTCTTTCTCTCTCAAATAGTTTTGCTATTCTCTCATTTGTTATTTGCTTGACAGATGTAGCAAGATTATTTATTTATTTATTTATCTTTCACATTCTTAATAGATTGAAGAGCAGCACAAGAAGGCTCTTGAAGAAGACCCTTCGGTGTTTGACTATGATGGGGTGTATGATAAGATGAAGGAGAAACAAGTTCTCCCCGTAGAGCAGGATCGCCAGGATAGAAAGGTAAAAGTGTTAGTTTTTTTTGCTTTGTACTAGTGCGTATCCCGTGCGATGCACGGGTAAACAATATTAAATAATAATTATAAATAGATCTCGAGTTTGAGTCACCCAATGAAAGAAGTGGGAAACTATCCTTTCTTAAAAGAGTAAGAAAAAATATTATAAATTAAAGATGAGGGTAAACAAATTAAAGATGTGGGGTTAACATATGATATAATTTAACGTATATCAGTTAGCTTGTACAAGAGAACATAAAATTTGTATGTTTAAAATATTACAAACACCTAAAATATTATATTAACATAAGTAAAAATGTCTAAAATCTTTTATATTGTTATTAAAAGATGTGAAGTCACCTACAACTTTTCTAAACTATTTTGGAAAAAAAAAATGTCTAAAAACATTAACTTTCACTTGTGTGAAAGATGTTTTCTAAACATTTTCTTTTTTTGTAAAGAAAACATTATCAAGAATATTTAAATTTAATATGTATATGTATATGTATATAGATAGAATATGACATGATAAAATATTATATAAAAGTATCTATAATATTATAAGTTTAAATAAAGACATTATAAAGTTTTTGAGAGAAAATTTACATAGTATATATAAAATAAATATTGACATGATTATGAGGTATCAGAATATTTCAAAATTATTATTATTATTTTTTAAGTAACTTGAGTAAAGATTTCAAAAATATTTTTATTTTTTAGTTACCGCAAAAAGAACATACAATTACACGCTATATGCAGGTTTATCAATTTTACAAATAAAATGATATTTATTTTATATCTAATTGAGATTAAGACAAAATTGTTACCCAATTTTGTATGCATAACAAATCCACACATAATGCACATTTATATCCATATTCAATTTTATAACTGAGATTAAGATAATGCACATTTATATCAACGTTCAATTTTATAATTGAGATTAAGATAATGCACATTTATATCCACATTCAATTTTATAACTGAGATTAAGGCAAAAATTGAAGACGATATTTAATTCTGTATTGTTGCTATTAATTTTCGGTATGTATTTAATATTTCTACTAACTTTGTAATGTATGTATTTAATATTTTTGGGGGAGAAATATGTGATAAATTTTATTCTATTTTAATATTTTATAGGGCAGATCAAATGCGCCCAGGTCTTAAAATGCATCCAGCTCTTAAAATGCGCCCAACTCTTAGCAACTACAGACAACTAACCTAGCAACTATAGAGAACTAACCTTGCAACTACAGATAACTAACCTAGCTACTACTAACCTAGCAACTACAAAAAACTAACCTAGCAACTACTAACTTAGCAACTCTTGAGAACTAACTTAGCAACTATTGAGAACTAACCTAGCAACTATAGAGAACTAACCTAGCAACTACTAACTTAACAACTACAGAGAACTAACATAGCAATTATAGAGAACTAACCTAGCAACTACAGAGAACTAACCTAACAACTAGTAACCTAGCAATTACAGAGAACTAACCTAGCAATCACAAAGAACTAAGTTAGCAACTACAGAGACCTAACCTAGCAACTACAGAGAACTATCCTAGCAACTACATAGAACTAACCTAGCAACTACTAACCTAGCAACTACAGAGAACTAATCTAGCAACTACATATAACTAACCTAGCAACTACAGAGAACTAACCTAACAACTACAGAAAACTAACCCAGTTGGAAGGTTAGTTGTCAACGGTCAACGCCGGAAGTCAACGGTCCACGCCGGAAGTCAACAGTCAACACCGGAGTCAACGGATAAAAATAATATTTAAATAATTAAAATAATTAAAATAAAAGAGCAAATCTTGGCCACACATGATGTACCAAATCTTGTGGCTAGAAATGAGTCTCACGTCCACACTTTAAATAAGTGGATGCATTGGAATCAATCCCTAGATATATATATGTATATATATATATATATATATATTACCAACATCTAAAATAATATATCACATATATAAATGTATCTAAAATATTCTATATTATCCTTGAAATATGTTTGAAGCCATCTATATTTTTTCTAAACTATCTATAAAGAAAATATGTATAAAAATATTTAAGTTAAACCTCCATATATGTACATGTATCCTCCATATATCCTTACTCATTGTCCAAATAATGTTTAAAATATCTAAAATATTATATAAATTAATAATATTAATAATATTTGAAAAAATATTAGTGAAAATTAGCTTTTTAGAGTGTGTTACCTTTTTTCTTTAAAAAAAACATTATGCTACAATACTTTTTTAAAAAATCTGTTACAATACTTTTTTAAAAAATCTGTTGCAAATGGATGAGATTTTGTAAACTTATATATCGAGATTTATGTGATGGGATTCTGTAAGCCTGAGATTTTTGATGCGCGATTTTGTAAGATGAAATTTTTTCTACGATTGTATTTTAAAATTCTTAAACTTATCGACTTATTGAACAATTTCCACAACATCAACTTCATTTTGTAATTGAACAAATTCCACATTGTTAGGGATGCATTTAATGATTGATTGTATGTTAACTAAAAGGTAACAAATTCCACATTTCAAGGGCAGCATTAAATGTTGCCCCTTTTTAAAAAGAAAAAAAAAAAGTTGCCATAAATGGCACGTAATTAATGATAGGAGAGTTTGACCAAGATTTGACTTACTATTTTTGAAAAATGGTAATTCTTATTATATATATATATATATAGATTATTACAGTATGACAAGTTCATATTTTTGTTGGCTACTTCAATGTAAACTTTGATGATGTTTGTTGTTCTTCATGATGCTTGGTAAATTTATTTGGATAGTTACAGAATTTATTATGTGTTAGGTGTTACAATTGTTTTGAAGATCGGTGTACTCTCAATGATGCATCTCTGATTGAATAATATCATTTACAAGAAATTGAACATGTTTCGGTGTATATAAGTTATAAACTGATGCACAATCATCTCCTTGTGAGCTGAGATGAAAAGGCTAATTATGGCTTTTTCAAGGATGTTGGCTGTTCTTCTTATTAATTTGGAAATTTTTCATTACTTATTCTTCACTGATGATTTTATTCTTTAGGATTTTCACATACATTGTGGCGAATGATCCTTATGTCATTTGAAAGTAAACTCTTGAAAGTATTGTGAAATGTGACAATGAGCACGCATCATAGATGCCTTTAGCTATATGCATTACAGAAGTACCTGGTTAAATATTATGTATTAGTCTCAATATTCACTCGTACACTATATTGGTGTGGCAAAGGGGAAGTGGAAAATAAGATTTGTCGAAAATCTCTTATTTGCTTATCGTATTGTTTTATATCTTCACACATAATCTTAGTTTGTCATGGCAAGTAATTGTTTAAGAAATGATTAGTCAAATCATTCCAAATTTTTGCTTGTCGTTTTACTAGTTCTTCTTTGCTCGAGTTTGTGTTATTTAACATCCCAATCATCAGTACCACTTCATATCATTTGCATCTTGTTTGCAGCCAAGATATATACAAGCCTTAATGGATAAGGCGAAACAGCGAGAAAAGGAGCACGAGATTATATATGAGAGGAAGCTCGCCAAAGAGAGAAGCAAAGATGAAGACCTTTATGCTGACAAAGATAAATTTGTTACAAGTGCTTACAAGAGAAAGCTTGCTGAGCAAGCCAAATGGCTGGAGGAAGAGAGACTTCGTGAGCTGAGAGAGGAAAAGGAAGATGTAAGTCCAGCTTGATTTTTAGTTTTTTTTTTTTTGTATAGAT
>BKCP01001558.1:793754-805768 GCA_008636005.1 Striga asiatica
GTCATTTGATTAGGTCACCAAGAAAACAGACATCAGCGATTTTTATTTCAACCTTGGCAAAAATGTGGCTTTCGGCGCTAGGGAAGCTGATTCGGGAAGACCTGATAAGCAGCAGCCTAAGGAACAAATTTTACAGCCACCGGTACAACCCTCTCATGTGGCAACAAATCAAGAATCAGAAAAAAAGGGAAATCGTGATGAAGATGATGGTGAGAATTATTCTCCCGAGGGAAATCCCACCCGTACTTACACGCGACCCATTTCCAAATCTCCAGATCGAGAGCAAGTCACGATTAACGAGCCAGCTTCGGCTAGTAATCAGTCGATAACTGACGAGCCAAAAAATGATGCAACAGCAAAAGATCATCACAAGAGAAGTGAGGATGCAGTGGCTGCAGCAAAGGCACGGTTCTTGGCACGAAAAAAGGCGAAGGTATAAGATAGTTTCAAGCTTAATTACTTATTTTACTCGCAGAATTCTAAATTTATTGGCAAAAATAATGTTATAAATTCAGTGTTCATACACTATACAATTGACAGAGAATGAATATTACAAAAAAGTTAAAACTATATACATTACAATTTACATGTCAAAGTCTTTGATCTTTCAATCTATGCTCTATCTATAATCTATTGTGTGTATGGCTATATTAGCTTGTGTTTGCTTGGACAAGAGTTATTATTAGTTCATAGAGGTTGAAAACTGCATTTCACATTAATGTTGCACTAAATTTCAAACATGCTAGCTAAAGAAATGATTAATTATCAATATGACAAAAATAGATCACTTTTAACTTACTCCAATTGCTTGCAGCAGCTGTTAAGTAAAGTACAACTATCAGTCCCTGTTTAGAAACCAATTTGATAAAAGAAACAAAAACAAACAAGTTTAAGATAATATAAATTTTATTTATTTTTTATTTCTATTTTTCAAAAGTAAAAAAAAAAAAAATTGATATCAACTAAAATAATATACAATTAAATAATAATTGATAATTATAACTATAAAAGTGGAGTAAAAATATATTTTGTTAAAAAATATATAGTAATAATGTATTTAATCATATAAGCAAAATTAGAGTGAGATAAGTAAATAATTTCATTCATTTATGAAGCATAAACAAAATCAGAACACAGATATACGTGACAATAAACTATTTTGATTTTTCTCCGTATGTAATATTTACATACATTTACACATATATATAAGCGTAAACTCTCCCTCTTTTAGAGAGAGAAAATCGGACAAAGAGAGAGAAATCAGCTCAGAGAAAAATCCGCGAGTTAAAGAGACAAACACTCAGCGAGAGACGAGATGGAATCTTTCGACGCGTATGGCATGGACGGCGACGCGCCGGCGCGTTCGTTCGACGACGGCGGGTACACCAGCTACGACGATTCCTACGCCGCCTTCTCCTCCGCCGAGACGCCGCCGTTTTCGGCTCCAGCTTACACTCCGGAGTACGGCGAAGCCGAGGAGGTGCCAGCGGGCCACGCGAACAGCTCCGATCCGTTCGGATTCGGCTCGGACCCTCCCCAGCCGTTCGGATTGGCTGGTTCTGTCCCGATCTCGAACGGCAATGGAGGCTCGCCTTATAACCTAGGGGAAGATTCGGAAGGAATTTTCAGATCCGACGGCCCGATTCTTCCTCCTCCGAGTGAAATGAACGAGGAAGGATTAGCTCTTCGTGAATGGCGGAGGTGAGGTTTTCTTCAGCTCTGTTGATTGGTTCTTTTTTTTCTCTATATTGCCTTATCTGGATTTTGATCTCTGTAAGATGTACGTTTGATTCGAACATTTTCTGAGTATCGAGCTTGTATACCTAAAATCACTGGATATTCTTGCTGGTAAAGCTGATAAAGAGGAGGGTTTAAGGTAAAATATCCAATGTTGGATCAGTTAATTCTTGACTAGCTATTTTTAGATTTAGCTTGAATATCATTATAAAGATTCCATTATCTCTCCATAAAAATGATATCCACTTTGTGAGTCCATATTGAAAATCAATTACAAATAATTTGAAGGAAGCAGTAAAGAGAGCTTGCTTCAATTATTTGAGATGGTTTTATCTTTAATGCAAAGTCCAGTTGGAGAGATGAGATTTCCTATTCCAAAAATTATGTTCGAATTCATTTATTTTTTCCGCTTGATGAATGACGTGTCCATGATGAAGTCATGAATGTACACATGTTGATAATCCAACAGGAATTGGAACATGATTTTGAAACAGGGTCTTTTTTCCTCTCGATGGATGTGTAGCTGGGAAATCGATGGCAATAAATTATATATAAATCCAAGTTCTGGGAGAGAACAATCATCACAATGGTTATTGAAGATTGGATTTGTGTAAAAATTTGGAGAATAATTTCATATGATGAAGTAGAAAAATAGAGTTCATAGGGTTAATTCTACTTAACAAATATACTTGCATAATGTAGTTAAGAGAGCATGGGTCTGAGATTGTCATTTGGTGAATCACATTATAAATTGAGAGTGAGGGCATCTTAATATTTACTGATTGGGAACGTACAAAACTTGATATGTTTGCTGGAATATTGTATCTTTAACATTTTGCGTCATCTTGCTAAGAATAAGAAATGTGTAGGCTGTACTATGTCATGAATTACTTAATGCTTGCTTGCCTGCTCAGAGTGTGTATTCGAAACAGGATTCATTTTTTATTTTAATTTCGAGGGAAGGTGGTGCATTTTAGTTACCTGTTTTTAAAATGTCACAAGTATCTTCAAATTCACCCTACCATTTTGCCACTTAGATCACTAAAACTGGACAGGTATCATGTGTGAGGACTTGGGAGTCCATTATTATTATTATATTTAAATATACATAAATATAATTTAAAATTCAATGTGCTGTAACATTCATTTACGGCTTAAGGTGAGTTTATTCAACTGTTGCTCTCAGAATCTTTTGTTTCTCTAGTTTGGACTGCTGTCATAATATGTGAAAGTGTGTTGATCTTCAGGTTTCGAAGTTTATCCTGGTTTGAATGGAAGTGAATTGGATTGAGAATCTTTAGTCAATTAAAGAACATTGCATTTTGGTTGAAGTTTGAGGTCTAGTATTTGTATGTGCTCGTATGTATATGTCATCTATGTGTATGCATGGGGATTTTTACTCTTTAGCACGTTTATGAGTATCGAGTCGGTGGTGCATAGGTGCTAGCACCAACCCTAACACGTTTTCACTCTAACTGAGTCCGAATAACATTTTAATAAAACGAACCTTGTCTCACCTGTATTTTTTTATTTTTTTTTCAATCAGGTTGAACGCCATTCGTCTAGAGGAGAAGGAGAAGAAGGAAAAGGAAATGCGAAACCAGATCATAGAAGAAGGCGAGGAGTACAAAAAAGCTTTCTACGAGAAAAGAAAGCTCAATATAGAGACCAACAAGACCACCAATCGGGAGAGAGAAAAGGTCACTGCTTCTCAAATCCAAATTCTGTTAGGCTGTGTTTGGTAAACATATAAACTAGCTTATAGCTTATTTGATTAGCTTATAAGCTTCCTGTATTCAAATAAACTTAAACATGGTTTGGTAGAACGATTTTTCTTAAAAAGCTCGAGCTTATCTCATAAGCTTCCTTGGGTAGCTTTTGAAATAAGCGCATTAAAATTTTGAACTTCAGCTAGCTTATCAGCTAATTTTATCAAACACTTTTATCGATATAAGATATACAAGATAGTTTTTCTACCATATGTCATAAGTTATTAACTATATGTTCGAAATTCACTTATCAGCCATAAGCTAACTTATCTAGGTTTATCAAATATAGTCTTAGTTTCATTTCCCATAATCATTAGAATCTCGCAATTTTTTTTTTTTTTTTTACACGTTTAAATGTCCTGCAGCTATTCCTTGCCAGCCAAGAAAAATTCCACAAGGAGGTCGACAAGCAGTATTGGAAGGCTATAGCCGAGCTCATCCCAAATGAGGTGCCCAACATCGAGAAAAGAGGGAAAAAGAAGGACCAGGACAAAAAGCCATCGATCACAGTCATCCAAGGTCCCAAGCCCGGTAAACCAACCGATCTTTCGAGGATGCGTGGAATATTGGTGAAGCTCAAGCACAAGCCGCCGCCTCACATGGTGCCACCGCCATCTGTTCCCGCCAAAGATGAAAAAGACGGGAAAAACACGAAAAATGGTAAGGAGAATGCGGCCGATGCTGGAAAAGAAGCAGCAGCTCAACCTGTCAAAGGCTCTTCTAACGGGGTTGCTACACAAACGGCTGATGAGAAGCAAGATAGCTAAATGGATTTTTTTGATTGGGTGCTAGTATTATATTACGAGAATTTCTGTTTTGTACTTTGTATTTTTATTTTTTTTTCCTGTCTGGTATTTTTATCATGAAGATTTCTCGTTCATATGCATGCATGTTTGGTTAATAATTTGCTGGTACGAGGAATTAGGCTGATCTGTTCGTTTCTGTTCTGGGTTTTAAGACAATGGAGTTTTATATTATTTGTGCTGTGATGATTTGTTAAATGTTCTATTTGTGATTATTATTTGTTTTTGTTATTGTTTTTTGAATGGCCGACATCTTCACAACAATTCGTTTATTTAGGAGGTAATTTTTTATTATTATTATTATTTTTTGAGCAATGGATAAGGGCATTTATTTTTATTTATTTATTTAATTCTAGACATCATTATATATTAATTATTGTGTATTATTTTATTTTGAAGCTAGCCTGTTTGTTCAGAACGAGGTGTCTGGCTTTTCTCCAACCAGCTTAAAAGCTTCCAACAACCATTTTTTTTTTTTTTTCAAGAATAATATTACTAACAAGAAAAACTAAGAAAATATGTCAACTGAAACTAAAGGAATCACTGGACCTATCCTCTTGGAACATTACGTCTCAAAGGGTACAAATCCATCAAGGAGAAAAGAACACGCAAAACACAACTCCACCATGAAGGAGACTAGATGCTAGACGTCGTTAGACTTAATGAAATGAAAAACAAAAGAAGACAAAAAACGACGAACACAAAATAAACAAGAAGCGCAACACAGGTGAACCACACAACCACAACAGAGTCACACACACATCGAGCAACAAAACTAGACCCCAAACCACAAACCAAAAAAATGCAGCTACTCGAACCGCCTAGTCAAATCTAGCTCCTGGTCATTCTGCGACTCGGCCGACGGCGTTTTCAGAGAAGGATTTTCTGCTTTATTTCCCAAACAAAGAGAAGAGGGACGAGAGAAGGGTCCAACAATCAACTTAATATATAGAATTGTAGGTAATAGAAACAATGTAAAAATAAATGAATAATGTAAGAGCAAAATGTTACATTGAAACTTGAAATTTGAAGGAGGAACTAGAAATGGCTTGGTGTGAGACACATTTTAAAGCCTCGTGATATATGAGTGATTACAACAAGTAAGATTCACATAAAAATACAACCTCGCTATTAAGAATCATGCGATCACACATTGTCCACGCAAACCCGAGAAAAGAATAGCATGGAGCGGCCGACATGATGCTATAAGCTCAGCGTATACCAAATTGGAACTCAGATAAATTATAGATTCGAATCATTCTTCTTTTCCAGTGGCCTAAAAACATTACATTGAAAATTACCGAATCTCAGGCATCGAACCTCATCTTGGGTTTACCTGAGTGATGGTGGTGGGAAAAGAACTCGTTTGGTTGCTAGACGAGGTTACGGTTGATTTCATCTTTGACTGCTTGCCACCTGGTTGACCTGAATTCTGAAAAGAACCCGGGGCTGTGAGCTCCTTCTCGTTTAGCTTTACATTTCTAGACAGCATCTCAAGGACCTGACTCATCAACGGCCTCCTGCTAGCATTTGCTTGAGTGCAAAACAAAGCCACTTTCATAAATCTGATAACCTCGTCTTTTGGAAACTCCCCAAGCTCTGGGTCTACAAGATCGAGCAGTTTCCCTTCTTCGTAAAGCTCCCATGCCTATAAAGCAACCAACAGTCATCAGGAAATTAGAGCGAAACTAAACCAGTCGAGGAAAATCTACTCTTGTAATTACAGTCCAGCTTATTTACTTCTCAAATAACTCTAACCACAATCTACATAAATGTCATTTCAGTTGGTTGCTACTATTTTCAGCACCTACACTTAAAGCTTCTTCTCTAATCTTTCTCGTGTCACACAGGATTAAAGAGAAAAACCTATATTTGGATGAAAGACATGGGTATGTTCAAAACCATAAGACTAAAATGGTCTACAACTTTGTTTAACATCACGCATCATTTAATCTTAAAATACAAGTTTCTGGAGCATGAGAAACATAAATACACATACATGATACATGAAAGCCTTCACTTGTTTAACATATTTGTGGAAAATTCTCTGTATGCTTCCAATAATATGCAAACTACATGCCCCAAAAACTAGCATCTACTGTGAACGGATCCTATTGTAGATATGAGATACAAAGAAAAAATAGTGTAGAATGACTAAAGGAAAGTGGAAGATATACCCACCCATTGAACTAGTAATTTCTCGCCTCCTCCATAATCTGTATATGCACTGCTTCTGCCGCTTATGATTTCAAGGGTTAGAACCCCAAAGCTGTAGACATCAGCCTTCATTGTTAACTGCCCACCTAATGCATACTCAGGAGCCAGGTAACCTCTGCATGGGACAAACCACAGGGTAAAATTCAGAAATATATTTTTCTTTGTTCAAGTTAAAAACCAATTCTAGAACTGGAAAGGTCCTAGTGCCAGGGTAAGAGTTATCTTTTCAGTGAAATTATGCGAAACTATTTCTTTTGGTGGACAACAAACAAAGAAGATGATGAGCACATGTCCGTGAAGATGTTTATGAAAACGAAAGAAAATATGGCGTACGTTGTTCCTGCTATTTTTGTGCTAATATGGGTTATGTCATCAGGAAAGAGTTTAGCCAATCCAAAGTCTCCAATTTTAGGGTGGAAGTTCTTGTCCAGAAGAATATTACTAGCTTTAATGTCTCTATGCACAATACGAGGCACAAGTTCTTCGTGTAGATATGCAAGTCCTCTTGCGGTCCCTTTGCAAATGACAGATCTTGTTTTCCAATCCAATCCTAATGACTTCTTGGGACCTGTACAAACATAAATTATGCTCTGTCCACAGGGATCTATAAGAGTTTTTTGTTTTTTTTTGTTTTTTTATGTGCGAAATTACCTAATAGAGCATGATCAATGCTGCCATTTTCTAAATATTCATACACCAAAATCCGGTCAGGTCCGTGAACACAGCAACCAAGTAACTTAACAAGATTGGGATGTTTGACATTTGATATGGTATCTATCTCGGTCAAAAACTCGTGCACTCCCTGTTTTGACCCAGCGGAAAGCATCTTCACTGCAACTTCACTTCCATTTTTAAGAATTCCCTATACAATGTGGTGAAGTTAATCAGAAATCAATTTGAATTCTGTGAAACAGAAACGCATTAATTTACCTAAATCTAATCTCCTTTTCACTTAAGCGTACTCTTTTCCCTTCCAAGGGATTGATTTATCTTAAAAAGATTTAATGAAGACATGCTTTAGCTAGCTAATTGGCTTGCGGTCAGCATGACACTTGTTTTCTTCTTTATTTTATATAGGCTCCGTGCCATAATTTATTAGAAAAATGTTACAGAAATCTGGCCTACTACAAAACTAAAGTTCAACCTCCATCAACTTAAAATACCCTTTTGAGTGAAAATGTATCAGCTATAGAAAGATGGTCAATTTGTTACCTAACTGATGATTAAAATCAAGTCGCAGGCTACAATGGTTGGATTGGAAAAATATTAGAATTTCTTGTAACTTTTAAGGGGCAAAAGGCGCAGCCTTACAAAGAGCTATATGTTGAAAAATGAATCTTCATTTATATTTTCCTTATATTGGAATAAGAATTTATATTAAAATGTTAATAGTGAGGGGTAAGACTATTTAGTTGAGTAATACCTTGTAAACTATGCCAAAACCTCCTCGTCCTATTTTGTTAGTTCGGTTGTTGAAGTTGTTTGTAGCTGCTCTTAAATCACCATATGCAAAATTTTTTGTCTTCGTTATTGAGGGACCTGGATAGAGAAAGCATAGATGCATTTTAACTGAATGCAAAGCAAAGTATCAATATCTAGAAGTAGCTATAATATCAGAATCCTCATTGTTGTCAATTTTCAGTTCTAACCAATGAATTCTCAGAGACCTACAGTTACCAATCAGATGCCCTAGTCCACCGAGGTCTTTGTGGATGCACCCACATTGGCATGGAGCATGTTATCAGTTATAACTTATAACATTAGTTTACTTACATTACATGTGTGATAGAATTTGGTTAGGCGGAGGATACACTTCATATCATGGCATATATCCTCCATTAACTAAACATCTTTAACCAGTTTCCAACATTATGTGAAGCTTATGTCACATGCATTGTTCTCTAAATATATGAATGATCTCATATCCTTACAGGGATCTATTCTGTTCAGTGTTTATCAACTTTGCTTTATCAATATAAAGCTACGAAAGTTCTCGTCCGGACATCAATGATCATTGATACCAGAAAACAATCATGAATGGCATTGTACGCACGGTTGTTATAGGGATACAATTTCAAACTGCATTTATTTAAAGCCTTCGGGAATTTTCACCTCCCAACTCATTCATGCAACTGTAACCTCTTCATCCGACTTTAAAGTCAATAAGAGCCATGTCATTTTTTCATGAGCCATAACTCCTTGCAAACAACATAATCAGAATTGTGTATTCTATACAGCCTACCTACAGATGTCACTGAGTATGATATATACATGCATATGAAATCAAGGCATCAACATCAACTGTACATATATAGCACAACTTCACGTGATCAAATGAATCAGTGGAACATTCAAAACAAAATGAGTGAATTCATCACCTGCTTCATCTAGTCTCGGTTGATCGGCATGCTTGTCACGTGAGGAGCCAAAGCAGCTACAACTCATATCCTTGGTGCCGTTTAAAGACACGAATCTCCCAATCCAACTCACGCACTGAAACAACTATGATCATCGATTAGTAAAACCGAATTCAATACTGCAAGTGCAATCTAATTACTCTGATTTCCCCTCTTACTCAGAGTTTCTCAAACACGGGCACCCATTCTTCATTTATTCATTTATTTTTTTGCAGAAACACATTAAGATGCAAAAGCCGATAACAAAAATTCTGCAATTCACTACCCTCGCACAATTAAAATCCCAATTCCCACAGACAACAACGCGGGTTTCAGCATCGACAGAAACAAACTGAGATCCACTCACAAAGTAAAAAACCTACGATCGGTACTCACAAATTAATCGGCAAGGTAAGCGCAGGCGCCGCCGGAGAGGAACCGCCGCCGGAGAATAACAGCTGTGGAGGCGTTAGCGGCTGTGTTCTCAACTTGTGGAGTCGTCGCAGTTTTGGTAGCGAGAAGGACTCAGAAGTCATAGTTCGTGGTAGAAGATTTTTTAGCTTTTGCTTTCTCACCTGACCTTCGTTACTTCGTATGTCGCCGTGTGAATTTTTTGACAGTCCAGTGCTGTTTTCTCTTTCTTCTCCTTTTTTATTTGTATTTTATATTTTTATTTTGACAAAATTATCAAACAATGTGAAATTTATTTTATAAATTATTTTAAAATTTTTTGAGATTTGAAGTTTTTTAATATTTTGAGACTTAAAAGTATCTCAAGTATGATTTGAGATTTCGAATGAGACTTCAAATAAGTTTTTTACATGAAAATGTCATAATATTTTAAAAAGTCAAAGTAAATCTCACTTTAATTAAAAAATCAACTTAAATTAATCCAAATCAACTGTACTAAATATATTTAAATAATATTAATAGTTCATTCTGACATATCACACCAACTTTAATACACTATTTATCTATTTACATATTTTTAACTACCTATCATTTTTAATAAATTATTTCTTACTTTTTTACAGAACATCAACTTTAACCATTATATTTAAATATTATTTAAATATAAACTCAAATTCTCACTTAATCTTTCACTCAATGAACTTTTTTTTAAAATTAACCCTCTTTTAACTTATGATCCGATAAAAAATTGTTTTGATCCGTTACCAATAAAGCCCTTCTGAGTTTTAAAAGCCTTGGAAAATCCAAAATAAATAAACCAGGACTCTTATGGCGCGATTGGTGACGAATCAAAATCGGCATTGATTGAATTTTGAGTTAAACTGAGTTAATTTTAAATAAAGTTGATTGAGTGGAAGTGAAATTTTGAGTTTATATTTAATAATATTTAAAATATAATACATGAGTTTTAAAGAAAGTAAAATAGCATGTTTGCAACTAGAGTCCTAGAAAACGTAAATTAACAAAGCAAAACTAAAAAATAGAAAAATTGCTAAACACGTCCCTGCTCTCGTCCAGACCGTCGCGACGAGAAGCTTCGTCCACCTGCGGTTTTTGTTGACTCGCGATAGTCGTCACGGCATAATGACTATGTTTCTTGAACACAGCCAACATTTTTCCCTTTTCTTTTTTCTTTTTTCTTTTTTTTTTTGCGAAAAAAAAAGGCAATATTGAAGAGCAGATAGCAAAAGCTAACAAATGCGAACAAAAAATCGAAAACAAGCAAATGATTCGAATGTTGTGGGTATTCTGAGGTTGAACGTCTATACTTATATAAAAAGAATAATATTTTTTTGAAACTGGAAAGTCAAATTCTTTGTCAAACTATGTTATCATTAATTACTTTCTATTACTAGCAAATTATTTATTTATTTCCTCAAATCACGCGTGCAACATTAAATGCATTAGACATTTTTTGGTTTAGGATTCTGACAGATTTTAACTATCGCCTAAAAATTTTCAGTCAATAAAAACAATCCGATAAGTTTTTTCTGATTCACACGTTTAGTTTAAAAATATCAATTTCAGTACACATCTGAATTCAAAAGAGATACACGCTTAAACAAATATAAAAAAAAAAAAAATCGCTGAGTAATTTGTATCCTATTTTGATAGATAATTTATATCTTATTTTGATGGATAGATATAAAATAAAATAAAGAAATGATGTATAAAAAAGGGTCAATATCACACTAACAATAGATTACAAAATCATAACACAAAATCAACTGATTTAATACAATTTTTTTTTTAAAACTTGCAAAATACTGATACCTAATCTATAGAGCCAGTATAAAAAGGTAGTTTAATTAATCTAATATTTTTAAATAAATTAAAAATTCATGAATTTGTTACTTTTGAGATTTTTTTTCAAAATCTTATTATTTTTATATACACGAGGGATCTATATATATATGAAGAATAAATTTTTAAACATGTTGTTTGCGCAAATTTTTTATACATGTATATATAGATGTTAACTTTAAGTGTTTTAGATATATTTTTCTTATAAAATTGTTTAGAAAAATTTAAGTAATTTCACATTTTTTAAGAATAATATATAATATTTTAGATATTCTTATATACGTTATATAATAGTTTAGATATTCTTAATGTTATTCCGGTTTGTAATATTATTAACATATATAATATTTTAGATACTTTTAAAAATGTTAGGTGACTTCACGCATATTTCAAAAATAAGATAGAATATTTCAGGTACTATTGCACATGTGATATAAGGTTTAATTTTAGGTGACTTCACACATATTTCACATCTTTCAATAATGATATATAAAATTTTAGATACTTTTTCCTACGTTATATAATATTTTAGTCCTGTTTAATACACATTTTCGTAAATTCTTTTATATAAGATAATTTTCTGTATACGATAAATTACATCATATATTAACTCCACATCTTCAATTTATAATTATTAGTTAATATTCTTTATTCTCATCTTTAATTTATAATTATTCTTTAATATTATTTATCCGTGCATCGCACGAGATACGCTATAGTAGATTAGTAAAAATGAACACCGAACCGTGAGCTTATGATTCTGCACTAGTAATCCATTCGTGGGGAAATATTGTGAATTGTTTTGTTTTGTTGTTGTT
>BKCP01001558.1:814298-825743 GCA_008636005.1 Striga asiatica
CAAATTAAAAAAAAAAAAAAAGAGTAATTAGGAATCAAGAATTTGAATCTTGTACGCAATTTAACACAATTATGACGAATGAGAGATCAAATTATACGCTTACCGTTAGGGAATGGGGCAAAAGATTTGATGCAGCTTGCTTTAATTAGCCCAACATCGTCTGAGATCATTACGGAGCCATCGGCCGCTACACCCCAGACCATATTCACTGCCTTATCCGAACCCTGCAAGAAAATACGACACGAAAACTTAAAATGGTGGTAGTAAAAAAAAAAAAAATCTACTTGGGAATAATGCATACAAAATTGTCCTAGAAGGTATGAACTTGTTAAAAGCAAATCAACATGCCCCAAAAATGTTATGCAGTTATACTAGAAAAACTTATAGTATGGAATGTGTTACTATTTCTTTTCAAGTTACTATATAACATATTAGAACACCACAAAAGAAATTAAAAAGTCCGTTGTTTGTTAATGATGAAATAAAAATTGCACTTACAAGGGCAGCAAACACAATCCCATACTTGTGATCATAGATCACAAACCCGAAACTGCCCTCGAGCTCCTTCAGAACCTGATGGGCCAGCATTGGGCTTCTATCACGGAGAGTCCGATAGGCCTCGATCACAAAAAGGGCCTCATTCCCACCCTTGGAAAGCCCATATTGTTTGTTGAGGTTGGGCAAGTTGTTCAAACTCCCCATGAAAATGCAGTACACATCATCCACACCACAGAACAATCTGAAAATAAATTAATTAATCTGAAAATGCCCATATTGTTTGAAAGCACAAATTCTTGTATGCATTTTTATTAATTTATCTAAAAATGTCATCCACACCGTAAGACTTTCCTATTTTAACAAAAAATGTCTACCAAATCGGTCATTTACATCAACCACAATTCGTTCTCCATATCTTCCAGGAATGAACAATCATTATCTAAATCAATTAAGAGAGATAAATCACATCAAGCTTTAATCTTTTTCTTTTTTCTTGAGGTTACCTTTGGTTGGGCTTGACAGATGCGTGAGGTGGGACATAGGCCAAAATCGCCTTGTCCACAAATCCCAGAGAAAAGCCATTGTTCGAATTTGAAGCCAAAAATTCCTTGAGAGTTTCTTCTGGAGTTTTAGATCTCCCATAACCCGCTGTCGATGCTGCGCTATGAAGCTCCTTTGGCGGGTTAATCACTCCATTCTTGAACACAGCCAACATTTTCCCCTCCCTTTTTTTGGTTTTTATTTCAGNCAATCTTGAACAGAGCAGATAGCGAAACCGAACGAATGCGAACAAAAAATCGAAAACGAGCAAATGATTCGAACGGATAAAGATGTCTGATTTGGGGGAAACTAATAATTATTTATAGACTTGTGAGGGAAAAAGACCGGTGTGGCAATTTTATCCTAAACACTTTTCTTAATCTTTTTCTCCTTTAGTTTTTCCTTGGTTTTAGGTTGTTTTGATATGAATCTGTGTGTGGTTGAAAATGGAACAATTAAAGTTAATACGATAATATATACTCCCTCTGTTTCGTTTTAAATGTCGTTGTAGGGCGTCAACTTTTTTGCAAATTAATTGTCGTTGGAAATATTATATTCATTCTTACATCTTTATTCTCTTTAACAAACATTATCTCTTATCATTATCTTTAAAAACCACCCATTAATAATTCAAAAACTAAATTTAATAAGATTAAAAGATAAGATTATTACACAACCCATTAAAATCGTAATTTAGAAATTTTAAATTAAAACGACATTTAATAAAAAACGGAGGGAGTAGAAATTAGTTGTTATGTTTATCCACAAACTGAGTTGCCATCTACACTAATCTTAGTCAGCATATCCACTTTTGTCGGTTGGGTGACTCATATTTCACATATATTTCACATACATACCTATTAGTGGAGAGGAGACATGCAATAACTACATCATACTCTACATATAAATATACACAATACTTACCGGGTCTTATCAAAAATAAAAAATTGAATGGACTCCACTCACATAATGTTATATACACATCTATGTATATTTATTATATACTTGTAGTATTTTTTATTTTTTTCGTGTTATTTTTGCAAATAAACTTACGTGGTGATATAATTTGTCATCAAATGTCATGATTAATATGTAAATTCATCGTAAGGTTGTGATATTATTTGAAATATTTTGGTGATGTGGAAAAAAAAATTGAATGAGTTTTACACATCAGCATTTCTTTAGGCCATCTCCAACCCTTATCTCTACTCTAGCGCGGACTTTACTCTACTCTAGAGTAGAGTTGAACTAGGGCTGTAAACGAGCCGAGCTCGAGCTCGAGCCTCTAACGAGCCGAGCCGAGCCGAGCTCGAGCTTTAACGAGCCGAACTATAAAAATTTATATAAAAATTCAATTTTCGAGCCTTATCGAGCCGAGCCGAGCTAGCCAAACGAGCTATAAATGAGCTCGAGCTCGGCTCGTTAAGGCACGAACTCGAGCCTTAACGAGCCGAGCCGAGCCAGGCTCGTTTAATTTAACAGCACCAAGTTGAACATTCATCTCCAGTCCTTATCTCTACATTTTACTTTACATCAAATATATTAATTTTTATATTATTTTTTTATCAATAATATTTATGTATCAATAATTTTATATCCAAATAAACCCTATCCAAAATTTTATCAATAATATATATATTATGTACATACATTATAATAAAATCATACAAAAATATATAAATAAAAAATAACAAAAAAGGGAAATCTATACAAAAAATTTAAATAAAAGAAAATAAAAAAAAAATNGAGGAGAAAACTTGCACAACTCCAGCACAATTCACAGATGTAGCGCAGCGCTGGAGGTGGTCTTAGACTCATTATATTCTCGTGGTCAATTTTTTACCTTTTTTTTGTTTTATTTTATTTTATTTTATTTTTTTGTGCAACACTTTGCAAAAAAGTGAAGATAGTCATATAATTTGCCAAAGTCGAAAAATCATAATTAGGAAACACAAATTCGCGAAAGTTCGTTATAATACATTCAATTTTGCTTCTTATTTAGCATTCTTAGAGCATCTCCAACCCCAACTGTAAAACCAGCGAAAACGGTATAGTTGGGAGGAATTGATCTCCAACCGGCCCTTTATATCTGGCGGAAATGGCTCCCTTGATTTTGTGGAACAGTTGTGGCACCGTTCTACTGTTCACCCTCTTAAACTTTTTCGCTTTTTTTTTTGTTTTTTTTTTTTTTTTTTTTTTAAAAAAAAATTTCACTATATTTTGAGTTCGTTTCATGTCTTGACTTCGGGTAGCCCGTCGGCCCTCGTTAGACGGGCCGGGCATTAACGAAAGTGCTTCCGTGAAAGCACGAGAAGAGGAGAAGCCGGTAGATGCTGTTATTTCGCATTTTGAGGTCTCGAGCATTTATTTGAGAAGCTCGAGTTCGAGTGTGCATATTAGTAAAATAAATAAAAGACCGATTACGTGGGGCCAGCAAGGTCGCGTGTGACTTTGGTTTACCAAGATACGAGTCGGGGCGTGTAGATCTTTTTGGCACGATTCCATTCGATCCATTTATCGAGTATTTCGGATCTCCGAGCATTTATTTAGAGAAACCCGAAGTTCACGGATAAAATATTAATTAGTATTTAAATTCACTTAAATAAATATTTCAAACTCACAAGTTAAAATTACAAAATAAGAATAAACATGCAATAACTAGTGTTGTATTTTATTTTATGTACTTGTTATTGTATTGAATGCTTCATGTTCGTGTTGATTTTTTTTTTAAATTAATATTTGTGATGAAATCTGCATGGTTTTATGATGTAAATTTTATCCAAGCATAATGCATTAAAATGTAATTTGTAGAGATTATTTAATAAATTAATAAAATTAGAAAAAAATATGTTTGGAATATTCTTTTAGAGAAGAATCATAGAGGGAATGAGTTGGAGTTGTTGACACTATTAAAACTGTAAAACTAGTGAAATTTTACTGTAGAAACTATAAAAACAGAAAGCATGGTTGGAGATGCTCTAATGCGCACTCTCCAAAGTATTTTTGCTAAAATTGAGTAGGAATAAAACCAGTTTAAAATTCCAAACTTCAGCAATTAATACGGGATTTGGTTGCCAAAAAATAAGGTAATTTTTATTTATTTATTTTTATTTTTTTATTTNTAGCATTGATGTTTCCAATGTAATTAAGGGTTAGAATAAATCGGGTTATGTCGTGATACTGTCATAATCATGAAAATTATATGTACACGTATATGAAGCACCAAAACTGACAAATAAGTTTACAAAATGTATCTGTTTGGGATATCAAAATTCAATTTGGTAAAATAATTATTAAAATTAATAAATTATTGGAAAAAAAAACTGCAAAATTGATCCTACAATATTGACTAAGTTGTAAAATTGGTCATAAGTTGCAAATCAAGTTTTATTTTCACTAACTGTGAGACTAAAATTGCAACGAAAAAAATTAAATAACTATTTTTGCGACATTTACTATTCATTCGATTTTGTAAAACTAAATTTATAATTTTCTCAAATAACATTGATTGCAGTAAATCTCCAATAGGATTGCCCTTTATCACAGATTTTGGCAAGCATTTGCGTATCAAATGAATAATTAAAATTTATGTGAAATTGTGTAATAGTATTATTTGAATTTAATATAGATTGCTTAATATAGTTGGTCTGGAATTATAAATATGGGAATTCTTCAATGGGGTATTCATCAATATTATTTTCTTTTTTGGTTCTAATCAATGGCTCCTTACAACTTGGGCTCTCTCTTTTTCTTCGCCTTCGCCCTCTTCGCTTTATTCCATCTTCATGAATGTAAGTATTTTGTTAATTAAACATTTTACAGTTAGTGAAAGCAAATACTAAAACATTGGTGAAAATATTCGTGTATTTATATTTATACTTATATTTGATTTTTTGCATTAATCAATTTGTGTTTCAGATATTGACTTCTTGAGGATATAATTAACAAATTGTTTCTTATGGTTTCTTTTTTACGTTTTATTTTGAATATAGTTATTGAATTGAAGTCACTTAAAATCAAAAGATAAGAAAATATTGGGAAATAAAGAGAAAAAATTTGGGAATAAAGAAAGAAAGAAATAAAACTCCTATATTCGATTCAAAAATTACTTATAAACACATAAATATATTTACACATTAATGAATATAATTATGTTTATATATTTAATACACTTATATTTTAACATATTTGTATGTATATTATATGAATGAAATTTTACATTTTATATAACTATTATTAACAAATCGAATTCTTATGTGAATTCAAAATTATGAATGCAAATCGGGAATATCAAATTCAAACATGAATCGAATCGAAAATATTAGATTCCATTACAATCTTACTCGCTTCATACTTTTCTTCTCTCTTCCTCTGAATGAATCGTTCTGAATCATACGATCTATATATATATAATAAGAATTACTATTTACTACATTTAGAAAGTAATTCCCGTCAAAAAAATTAATTGTATACTTTAAATAGAAATAAAAGATGGAGCATTAAATGCAATATTCAATTTGTTAGGTCAACTGCATGAATCTCGCCAGCGTACTAACCATGTTTTCAAAAACAGTTTGTACAGAATTTTGTGATGCTTATCCTTAACATAATCTTAATAATTATTTTATAAGTCCAACCCATAAACATAAATCTAGGCAAGGATAGCTAAGAAAAAAAAAAGGATAATTTTTTAATTGAATAAGTAGTTCGGCCATAGATTTTCAGACTAGCTAAATTTGAACTTAATTGAATAAAAGTATTTCGGCCATAGAATTTTAAAATATTTTGTACGTCTTTTTTAATGAAAAATATTTTATACGTTATTTTTAATGATAATTTGGGTATCTAAATATTTATTATGCATAAATTACTAAACATTAAAAAAAAAAAAAAAAAACTAATTTCTAATACATTTTGTACTCACGTGACGTGTTTTTGTATCATAATTCTGGTATCTAAATATTTATTATGCTTGCTCGACGTGTACTTGCAAACAGTAAAAAAACTAATTTTCAAACTATGTTGCACTCACATCTTTTTGAGAAATATGCTCGGCGTGTCCTTGCACTCACATTTTTTGCTAACGGTAAAAAAACTAATTGCGTATATCCAAATACATGTATTATGGTCTTTTATACAAGATAATTTTATATTATTTACAATAAAATATGCTTGACTGTTGGCTCCTTAGCATTATTTGTAAATTATATCACGTGTTAACCTACATTATTATTTAATATTATTTATTTACATCTTTAATTTATAACTATTATTTAATATTGTTTACCCGTGCACCGCACGGGCTACGCACTAGTTGATCTAATTTTGTTGTTTATTTTCCCCATTAAATAGGTGGTAATTTTGAGGATGGCAACATGAAAGGAAGAAAAGAGATATTGTTGATGAGCAAAAACAGTATTAATATGAAGTCCCAAATCAACGATGATTTATGCAAGTTCTATGCTAAATGTGATACTAATGTTAGAAATTGTTGGTGTTGTTTTCCCAAGAACTTTTGCGGTAGTACTTTAGAAGAATGTCTTTTTGCTTGCCAGCATAATTGACAATATAATATATAGTAAGAAGATTTATAATAATTAATAATGATATAATTACATTTTCATATGTTGCAGAAATTCTATGGCGTCCATATGGGCACCATACGGTGCCATAATCTCACGATCCAACGCCTAATATCCATTCTATCAATTAAAGTTCAATTAAATATTAAAAAAGAAAAAAATATGTAACTTCATTAATTAAGATGGTATGATTCATTTTACATTTAACAACAATTGGCATTTTTTAGAATGTATGTAATTTTAGATTTACATTCTTGGTTAGGCAACTTGTAGCATATTCTGAATTTGGTTTACTTTGAATCAAAAAGTTATATAGAAAATATATTTTATTAATATTTAGTATAACTACATTCACAAGTTTGTTAAATGTTGGCCAATTTACATAATTCTAAAAAAAATCCACAAAAATTACCGTCACAAAAAATTTAGAAAATGCTAGAAACACTTTCAAAATAAATTAAACCGCACATAAGAATTCAAAAAAAAAATTAAACGGTTATCTCGTCTTCTCCACGGCGGTGCTGCTCGGGTGCCATAACTGAGGGTTGGAATTTTTTTTTGGGCTAAAAAATTGATGTTAAATATGATCTTATTTTCTGGTGCTGCAGTTCATTACATACGTGCTTTTGGTGCACTTATAGGAGTGGTTTTTGATATGCGGGATTAGAGAAGAAGAAGAAGAATCGTCAAACCTATTGTAAAACTGAACAATTACTAGATGTTAAATGAGACCTTTAAAATTACTAGTACAGTACCCGTGCGATGCACGGGAGTTTATTATCCCCGTCCCCTTTAAAAAACAATTTTCAGTTAAAATTCAAAGTACTTATTAAAGGAAAGATCATGTCATTAATAATTAACAAATATAATGAAAATAAAATCTATATATTATTGAACATTTCTTTATATACAAAGTTCATGGTTTGATTCTTTGGCACGTTATTGTCGCCACAAATTAGGATTTTCAAACCATTTATGTTTGTGACACGAGAGACAACAACATACAACTGGCCATGACAAAATACTGATTTCTTTAGAAATAAGACCACATGCAAATAATTGTCCCTGACTCTTATTTATAGTCATGGCGTAAGAAATCATAATGGGAAATTGCCGACGCTGGAACTTGAAAGGAATTCTAACATCAGAAGAAAATATAGTCATTCTTGGAATCAACACTTTATCACATGCGTGATCGCCAATGAGTATCTTACACTCGAGAACGTGAGTGGAGAGCTTTGTCACAACCAATCGTGTCCCAATTTACAGACCCATAGAGGAGATATAGTTATAAAATATCAAGTTAAAAAAGATCGGATAAACTTAAGAATAAGATCATGCTTATCAATCTTATTATTCAAACCCTTATCCGAGTAGTTACTTGTTTTCTAGATATATATTTGTAACAACCATTAGTAGTTTGGATAGTGTAGATTATATAAATCACTAAATACTGGTATAAAATATAAATTCAAAATTGATTTACGTCAGGTTTTTAAGTTGAGTATGATTTATTTTCCTAAATAATGTGATTACGATTGACTTAAAAAAATATGTTTATCTGTTTTTGTTAAAACAAAAACAAAAAATGTGCAACGTGTTACATGTGTCTCGGATATTGTCGATTATTAAAAATTATGTGTCATATCAATGTGACATAATGTTTACCAAAATTATTAGAGTTTGTTACAATTTAATTTGGTAAAGCTTTTTGGATTGATTGAAAAATAATATTTTTATTTTGATATGTATCATTTATCAAATCTCGAGATTTTTTCTGCAATATTTAACTCCAGACAATCCGAAAAAATTGTGAAATTTGTTACCAAAATAAATCCCAAAGATTATCGGCAATATATTGTGTGTAAATAACAACGAAGTGTGTCACAAAAAAAAAACCAATATTTTAAAGGATTTGTCATCACAATCCGAGATTTGTAATCACAATCAGATCAAATTTGTTAACAAAATCTTTGATTTGTTATCAAAATAAGAATAAATTTGTTACTAAAATTCAATTAAATTGGTTGACATGTTGGGAACATTGATATTGCTTATATTAGTGAGTCAACAATTAATTTTTTATTTTGAAGATAATGTGCCATACCAATGTGACATAATGCTTACCAAAATTAATGGAGTTTGTTACAATTTAATTTGGTAAGACTTTTTGGAATGATTGAAAAATAATATTATTATTTTGATATGTATCATTTATCAAATCTCGAGATTTTTTCTGCAATATTTAACTCCAAACAATCCGAAAAAATTATTAAATTTGTTACCAAAAGAAATCCCAAAGATTATCGGCAATATATTGTGTGTATATAACTATGAAGTGTGTTACCAAAAACCTGATATTTTAAATGATTTGTTATCACAATCTTAGATTTGTTATCACAATCAGATCAAATATGTTAACAAAATTCGAGATTTGTTATCAAAATATGATCAATTTTGTTACAAAAATCTAAAATTTGTTATCAAAAACCCGATCAAATTTGTTACCAAAACATCCAATTAAATTGGTTGACATGTGGGGCCCATATTAGTAAGTCAATAATTAATTCTTTATTTTGAAGATTATGTGTCATATCAATGTGACATAATGTTTAATAAAATTAATGGAGTTTGTTATAGTTTAATTTGGTAAGACTCTTTGGATTGATTGAAAAATATTATTTTTATTTTGATATGTATCATTTTTTAAATCTCGAGATTTTTTCTGCAATATTTAACTCCAAACAATCTGAAAAAATTATGAAATTTGTTACCAAAAGAAATCCCAAAGATTATTGACAATATATTATGTATAAATAACTATGAAGTGTATTACCAAAAAAAACCGATATTTTAAAAGTTTGTTATCAAAATTTGAGATTTGTTATTACAATCAGATCAAATTTGTTAACAAAATCTGAGATTTGTTATCAAAATAAGATCAAATTTGTTATCAAAATCCGATTAAATTTGTTACCAAAATTCGATTAAATTTGTTGACATGTGGGACCCATTGATATTGCTTATATTAGTAAGTCAAAAATTAAATTTTTATTTTGAAGATTATGTGCCACATCAATTTGACATAATGTTTACCAAAATTAATAGAGTTTGTTATAATTTAATTTGGTAAGACTTTTTGGATTGATTGAAAAATAATACTTTTATTTTGATATGTATCATTTGTCAAATCTCGAGATTTTTTCTGCAATATTTAACTCCAAACAATCGAAAAAATTGTGAAATTTGTTATCCAAATAAATCCCAAAGATTATTGGCAATATATTGTGTATAAATAATTATGAAGTGTGTTACAAAAAAAAAAAAAATATCGATATCTTAAAAGATTTGTTTATAAAAATCCGAGATTCGTTATCACAATCCAAGATTTGTTATCACAATCAGATCAAATTTGTTAACAAAATCCGAGATTTTTCATCAAAATAAGATCAAATTTGTTACCAAAATCTATTTAAATTGGTTGACATGTGGGGCCCATTGATATTGCTTATATTAGTAAGTCAACAATTAATTTTTTAAGTCAAAGTTATTATTTTTGTGTTTTTCCAACAACCTCTTTATATTACTATAGATATTATAAGGATAAAATGGGTAATTATGGAAGTAATCAAAGGGTAATAAACTTTTTAATACATAGTATAATTTTCTCGTTAAATGTCACATTTGTGGCCCAAATCAATTTATCCCAATGATAGTATGACACCCTCTATCTATATATTTAAACATTTTATATAAACACACCTACTTATTATTTAAACAAAATTACTCATTTTTATCCTTAAAATGCTTTTTTAAAAGTCTTTTTAGAATTTAATAACTGATTGGTTTTTCTCTATCTATTTTATCTTTCTCTCTCCACGAACTTGCTTCCTTATTCTTCTCATTTTTCTTCATCTTCCTTTTTTTTATTTTTTTCTATTCACGATTTTCATTCATTATTCTTACCCTCTTTCTTTCTTCCATTTTCATTCCTTCTTCTTTCTCTTTTTATGCTTCTTCTTCCTTTTTTCGATTGTATGAAATAGATTTACCTAATCTGAATCATGGTACGACGCCTGATACACCTATTCGAATTTAGATCTAGACTTG
Organism: Striga asiatica; assembly: GCA_008636005.1. Taxonomy (NCBI): domain Eukaryota; kingdom Viridiplantae; phylum Streptophyta; class Magnoliopsida; order Lamiales; family Orobanchaceae; genus Striga; species Striga asiatica. Next base: position 825,029 of record BKCP01001558.1, read on the forward strand.
CGTCGCTTCTTCAATCCCTGCAAGAATGTCGCCGGTACGGTGGATGTATTCGCAAAGTACTCACGGCGGACGATACGGAAATACGAAGCCATTGGCTGGCCCATCTTTGTGGCGACTGCCGGAGACTACAACGAGACCTTGGAATCTGATCGGTCCATGTGCGGTCCAAGGGCGACATTCCCTGCTGGTAATTTGATGTTCAATTTTACAAATTTTCCTTTCTTCTTTTTTAAATGGGGTGTGTTTAATTTTCTTCAATTGGTTGGGTGATTTTGAGGAAATTGACAATTTTGAACCGCTTTCTGTTTGTTACTGAATTGGGTTTTTGTATGAGAAAATTTTGTCCTATTTTTTCTTCTCATTTAAGAAGTTTTTGTTAAATGATTTAACAAGTAATTGTTTGAGTTGGGTTTTTATAACTGAAATGATATGTGCTGCAAGAACCTTCATTAATTTTGCTATATATTTGAGAAAAGAAAGTTAATTTAAGCATTTATATGATTTTCTGAAGTATAAAATTAAACAATGTTAATAACTTGCAGATTACAAGATTCATTAGAAATTTATGAAATGGAACCGATAAAAAAAAGGGGGGAAATTTACATTGTAAATTTATAATTATTCTAACGTTATATCATATATGCTATAGTGTTGTTTTGTTGTTACTTTTGTGTATATATATATAACCAACTGATTAATCTTTTTTTTTTGGGTT
>BKCP01001558.1:825763-839901 GCA_008636005.1 Striga asiatica
ATCTTTTTTTTTTTGTGTTTTGAAATTCATATTTGAAAAAGAAAAAGAAGAAGAAGAAGTAAACGGATGAAGAGAGAACGTGAGAAGAGTAAGAAAAAAAAAGGAGAAGAAAAAATAGGAAGAGAGAGAAAAACAGTTTATGAAGAGCAGTTGTTGTTTTTAATCGGTTACCTTTTAAAAACAAATATGAATCGAGACAATTTTGGAATTGTAGAGGAAGTGCTGTTTTTATAGAATATTTTCTTAATATGTGGTTAGTTATGTATTTTTCCCCATGTAGGCCTATAAGTTTAGAAGCCATCAACATCCTCTAATTTACTATTTCACAGGATCCACGGCCCAAATATGAATTTGTTACAATGTACTACAATCCAATTGTGTCATATTTCATATGTCCTTAAAAATTTTATTTCTATATAAGGTGTAAAAAAGGTCTTTCAATCATAGAATGAAAGAGAAAATTAATTTAAAGCTTTATCTTTTTTACGTTTTCAATAGTAAACCATTAACTTTTTTCTTAGTTCTTTCTTTATTATGTAGGGGGTGTATTTAATTAGGATTTTTAAGGACTTTTTAAGACTTTAGAAATCCTGGTGTATTCAATTTAGATTTGTTAAGACTTTTTAAAACTTTTAAAAATCCTGGGGTATTCAATTGGGATTTTCAAAAGTCTTACAAAATCCTGAGGTATTTAATTTTTTTGACACTAGGATTTATTAAGACTTTTTAATATTTTGTGGGATTTCTAAACAAAAAACCTTATATGAAATCCCACTTCAAATCCTACCTCCGGACTTGAGATTTCATAGAATTCTTCCAAAATTTGAAAATCCTAGAAAGTCTCAAATCTCGAAAAGTCTTAAAATGTCACTTAAATTTCGAATTGATTACATCCCGTAGTTTACTGATTCTTTGATCAATTATTTTTTTCACAAATGTTACTTTTAGTTAGTTTTTTTCACTGTTAACGAACAACTTAGGCGTTTTCTCAAATTCTAGGCTACATTGGATTAGATTTCTCTCTAAATCCATTTAGTATTGATTCAACTATTTATAATTATTTTCTAATCTGTATTTAGTATTGATTCAACTATTTATAATTATTTTCTAATCTGTAAGTGTGTGTTTATTAATAAGAGTATCACTTAAAAAAACAAAGAATAACTCAAGTGTTACTTTTAGTTAGTGTAATGTAATGTTAGGATGAGACAATTTGTTTTAGTTTTTTAAATTATAATATATAATTATGATAGCAAAGTAAAAAAACGACTTGCTAACAAACAACAATATATATAATTAAAAGTAATAATGTCACGGGAAATATGTGTGCAAACATAATCACAAACTTTTAGTATGGATAAATGATAAAGAAAGGAGGACACCTCATGCAGCTTATCCATTGGCCGAGTAAAGCTATTTTAACATAAATTTAATAACACAAGATTGGATGATAAAAAATTTGGTGTGAAGATACAATGATTTGATTTAAAAACTAATTTAACGTATAAAATGATGAATATTATTATATATTGTTATGCCATCTTATACCGGATCGTGACATATCTTGTTTTATATCATTTTTTTATGTTATTGAATAAGAACGACTTAGGAAAAAGAAGAATAAATATAAATAAATAAATAAATAAGAGGTGAAAGGGTAATTCCGAGACATGTAAGGAGAGATTCCAGAATTATCCACACATTAATAATAATGTGGTCCTATATTTAATTATTGTCAACAACTATTTCATTTCGGTGGTATATGGGACCCACATTACCCATAGGTCTCACACTACTGTCCTTGCAACGAAAATTTGGTTCTCGATTATTTGAATTGAGTTGTCCGTTAATAAAGTTTGATTTGATTCGAGAGGTAAAAAATTCGATTTCGATTCGTTTGTACATCTAATAAGTCAAATTTGAAAAATTAATCGAATTTGTCTATCAAACAAGTTGAGTCGAGGGTGTTCACGAACAATTTTATAAGAATCAAACTTGAGCGCACAATTTTGTTAGTATTGAAACAACCTGAGTCTCGCGGATAGCTGAAAATAAAAGGATAGTTTGGGGAAAGAAAACCAAAAGCTATTAATAGAAATAAAAAAAAAATGTTATGTGATGAATAAAATAACCGAAAGCTATCGACGGATTATAAGGGCACCTGCATCACTGAGTATTTTTTTGGCGTTCAAACGAACACCTCTCGTTTAAAATGGATGCTATGCATCCATTAAATAGGAAGTTCATTTGGCCATTCAATATGCTGACAGCTTGTTGTTTTTTTTTTTTATTAATTTTATTTTCAGTAATTAGTTAATCATTTTTTTTTTATATATTTAATTCAATTTTATCTATATCACACTTCTCAATATTGATAAGTTCAAAATTTATATATATAACACTTCTCAATATATATCTATAATTTATATTTTCTATCCCCCATTCTTTTTATGCCTATAAATACATATCGGTTTTACAATTTCTTGCACCAAAAAACTTAGCAACTGCTTATTTTCTAAGCAAGGTCTCGGGTTCGAGTCTTGTGGATGCAGAAAACCCTTGTTGGGAGACTTATCCACCACTGCCAGGTATGCGAACCGGGTCGACCAACAGATTAGTCGGGGCATACCTTCGGATACCATGGCCGGCTATAAAAAAAAGGATCCAAATACATTTATTTTTATTAAGAATATAATATAAAAATAATATTGAATGAGTGGGTAATGGATCTCATATGTTTGTATTTAAATGAATGACTAGTACAACATTCGTGTATTGTTAAAAAAATATTATTAAATTATTAAATTAATGAAAAAAATTATTTAAAATTTTATTAACGTTTTTTAAAAAAATATATATTATTATATATTTTAGAATGACACTTGTTACTTGTGCGACTTACATGTGTTATGTTATAGTAATTTTTATAATACTTCCTCCTATCTTTAATAAATGTCGTTTTGAGAAGTTGCACAGTAATTAAAATTTTTTTTGCCAATAATAACCCTTTTAATGAGGATAGAGATGGATGTTTTGAGAAAAGATGAAGAGTAAATATGAAAAGACGTAGTGTATTTATTAGCTAGATGAGGGTAATAATGAAAAATATGTACAAAAGTTCCAAAACGTCATTTATTTAGTTAATTGTTGATTTTTAAAAAAAATTGGAGGTAGTATCATATATCTACTTGAAATATTTTATATATTAATTGATAAATAATTTTATTTTTCTAATTAATATTAAAAAATAATTTTATTATTGTTATAAAGATAAATATAATTTATTTATTTTTATACATACAATATGGATGTTAACTCGAAGCTCCTAAAGAGATGATTAATTTGATATATCATATATATAAAACTGATAAAAGTACAAAAGTTATTAACTTTTAAAATACATTTACAATTCTATTGCTATAAAAAGAATGATATTAAAATGCAATTAATAAATATAACATGACCATAAATAATCAACATATTTATGGATAATCTGGACCTAATTATTTTTTGATTGGAAGTAAATTAAAATCTATCTAAGCCTAATAACGAATCATGTAATTTTGCCACATAGGATCCTGAAGCATGCAAGCATGCCACTTAGGCTCAACACATTATGAATTAATATTAAAAAATAATTTTATTATTGTTATAAAGATAAATATAATTTATTTTTTTTATACATACAATATGGATGTTAAATCAAAGCTCATTAATAGATGATTAAATTGATATATTATATATGTAAAACTGATAAAAAATACAAAAGTTATTAATTTTTAAATTACATTTACAATTCAATGGTTATAAAAAAAATGATATTAAAATGCAATTAATACATGTAACATGACCATAAATAATCAACATATTTATGGATAATCGGGGCTTAATTATTTTTAGATTAGAAGTAACTTAAAATCTTCCCAAACCTAATAACGAAACATGTAATTTTACCACATAAGATCCTGAAGCATGCAAGCATGTCACTTAGGCTCACACGTTCTGATTTAATATATAGGGGGAATTGAATGTGGGTGTGTGCTTAAATGAAAATATGTTGAGTGGAAATATAAAAAAATGATGTGGATCAGAGAGAATGTAAATTGTGATTGAATGAACGCGGATGTCCTAATGCCAAAGTCCAAAGCATTATATATGGAATATTTTTCCTCAAGTAAATAAAAATATAATGTTTGTTGTTAGTTGACCTAAAATATTTACAATTGAAATATATAAATAAATATAAAAATATGTAAATTGGTTGAAAATATGTATGCANCCCACTTGTCTCATTATTGAATGGAAATTTTTTATTAAAAATAAACATTAAAATTGTCAAAAACAGAATTAGTTTGTGATAATTTATTCTTTGGTCTGAAATAACAAGTCATGATTCGCACAATTGAAGGGAGGAATATGTTTTTTTCAATCATATAAATATATTTATAATTAACTATCATATTTTAAAAATTAATTATAGATAGTATTTAACTACATCAGCATATACATATTTATTTAAATTGTACGATGAGTTGGAGACTGTCATAGGATGCCTTTGTATGACCTCGTTTGGCAGGAAATAAAAAATAAGTTATTTCCAATTTTGTTTTGTCAGATTTTTTTTTCATCGGATCTAAATTCGTATTTAGAAAAACATATACATCTAATTTTATTTTTTCTGTTAATATTATTAATAGAACTAAACAATAAAAAAAAAATATATGCTACACATTTTTAATAAAATTAACTATTAATACATTCACATATTGTTTGCTACCTATTACTTACACTAGTTTTAACTCGTGCATTGGCACGAAAAGCGATATAATAAAAGAGAAAATAATTAAAAATATAGAATAAAATAAAAATTATAATTTATAAATGAGAAAAAAAATAATTTTAAAAAGTGAATCAATATATTATTAAACACTTCTTTATATACAACATTCGTGATTTTCATATCGTCAAAATTCCTATCACAACAAATCATTATCGTTATACCTATTCGACTTGGGACTTTTAGATTTAATTTTTCAAAATATTTAATGTATCTTTATAATATATGAAAAAAATATTTTTTGATTAGTGTATCACTGCAATAGAAAATAGAGATATTGGTAGTCATTCTTCATTAGTTGTGAAATATGTATTTATATAATACCAAAAAAATATATAGTATTAAAATAAAATAAAAAATTGTATTTCAGGACATAAAAAAGAAATGGGTACCATCCAAAATGGGACCTGCCAAAATAATTGTGTAACTTAAAGTTACATATTATTATTAAATGGTGAACATATTTTTATTAAATGAACACCTATATTTATTAAATGAACTCATATTAATATTAATTGCTGGCTGAATAAAATTTATTAAAACTTGTCAATAATTATATATATTAGTAATCAAGCTGTGCATTTGCACAGATACAAATTCATAGAAAAAAAAATAAGAAAATAAGAAAAACAAAAATACTAAATCATAATTTAATTCAAGAAAAAATGTTAATTAAAAAAATAATTCTAATGTTATTAAAAAATATTTTATATACAACATTTATATTTTATATACAATATTTTAATATAACGCCATAGAAAATTTGACATCTCTTGATTAGGTAATGCTTTTTAGTTCAATGACATTACTAACATAATATTGCACCATAACATTTGGATTGAGAATAAGAAAAAATATATAAAATTATAATATGACAACATGATAATGAGATACATTGGTGTTTGAAATATAATTCATTATTAATGATTTATACAATTAGATATATTGTTTTTTCTTGTAGGTGGATATATATATATATTCTCAGTGAGGCCATGTTCAGCTCCTGCCTTAGCTATCACTTCTACAGGAACAATCCCAATGCTCCCTGTCAGGTTCGCAGCTCACTTTCGCACTAGCCATCGCCCTAGCTGTACATGCGAAATCTAGCACCATCACAAGAGGTATGAGACTGGAGACGATATATATATATATATATATGGATTGATTCCAATGCATCCCCTTATTTAAAGTGATGACATGAGACTCATTTTTAGCCACAAGATTTGGTACATCATGTGTGGCCAAAATTTACTATTTTCTTTTTATTAATTTAATTATTTAAATATTATTTTGACTCGTTGACTTCCGGCGTTGATCGTTGACAACTAACCTTCCAACTAGGTTAGTTCTCTATAGTTGCTAGGTTAGTTCTATGTTGTTGCTAGGCTAGTTCTCTGTAGTTGCTAGGTTAGTTGTCTGTAGTTGCTAGGTTAATAGTTGCTAGGTTAGTTCTCTCTAGTTGACATGTTAGTTCTCTGTAGTTGCTAAGTTACTATTTGCTTAGTTAGTTCTCTGTAGTTGCTATGAGTTGTCCGCATTTTAAGAGCTGGACGCATTTTAAGAGCTGACCGCATTTGATCCGCCCCCCATATATATATATATTGAAATAGATGACTGGATATTTTTAGTTTTATTTCTTAATTATTTGATTTTGTAATTTTAGAATCTGAATTATTGTGTAAATCATTTTTACGTACTCAAGCATAAAAAAATTTGAATATATATATATATATATATATAATACATATATAAGTATTTATTTTGTTACATTCATTCAACAAATAAGTAAAGTGAAAAAGAAATGGGCATGAATCCTGTAAGATCATATCGAAGAATGAGCATTACATCATTTTGGAATCTGAATTATTGTATAAAACTATTTTTATGTAATCAAAGATAAATGAAATTTGAAAAGGAAATAAGTATGAATTCTTCTATATCAGATCAAATAATGATTGTTACATAATGTGATTGATGGGGAAGAGGTGATAAAAAAACGTTACACAATTGAGATGAGTAAAAAAAAATAAATAAATTAAATGTTTTGTAACCAATTTTAGAGGGAAAGTGAAATAATATTATTAATTGTGTTGCTCCTCTTTATATATATATATATAGATATAGATGTGAAAACTAATAAAATAAAATTGAATGCTGGATGTAACAGTTTTAGGTGATATGTGAAAACTAATAAAACTGAATGTTGAAAATTTTGGAGGGATAATAAAATTTAATGCAGAAAACTAATAAAATTGAATGTTGAAAGTTTTGGAAGGATAATAAAATTTAATGCATGATAATATAATTTAATGCAGGATATAAATATACAGATATAGATTTAATAGAATTTTTTTGTAATACATAAAGTTTAATCAAACTAGTTATCTTGTATTCATTAACAATCTAAAATTATTGGAAAAAGCTACTTGTACAACTATTTTGTACAACATTCAATGACAACATGATGTGACATAATGTAGATGATTGAAATGCAAATAAATGTATGGTTAAGATTTGAGTTAATGATACTTTTAACTAATGTTGTCAACTAATGTTGTGAACTACAATTATACATGTAGCATTACCAAAAAATATTTTATTATTTCATTCAAAACAAATCTCACTATTTTAACTCACTTTTTCAATTTAGAAAAATTTACCGATGGTAATATATTTTGAATTATGAAATCTCATGTAAAATATAAAGAGGCAAATTTGACAATTTTAAATTTTTAGATTTCAATTTCTATAGCTGTACTGCGAGGAAAGTAGAAGCAGTTGACCAAAATTGTATTTCTCATGTGATTTTAATATCAATAAACTCCTAACCCACATTTATTTATCCAAAAAAGATATTGAGTCCTCATCTTCATAATTATTTATTTATCCAAAAAAAATATTAGGTCCACCAGATTGGTGGTCATCTTCATTATTACGAAATTGAATATACATAATTTAAATATTTCAAAATTTCCATAATTTTAGTTGAATATATATATAGAAAAATAATTGCCTAGTGGAAATTACAATTCTGTCTTATGTATCCTCACTAAAAAATTCCTTCATCGCATTTCATTTAATCTATCTATACTTATATAAAAAGGGATTCCATTTACTACATTTAGTATCCAGAAAAATTAACTACATTAAATGCATTACTATTTCAGTATTTATATTTATTTAATTGATTTATTTATTTGTTTTAAATCCCAAACAATCGGTTTCATTCGACTGAATCCTAAATAATCGGCTTCAAGTTTTAGTATGTTGACATTTCTTTCTTATCTTCTAATTTCCTTCTTATCTTCTATTTTGTTTTATCCCATGCAATCCTATTAGTCAACAAAATCCCGTAGAATGATTTAATATTATATGGTGAACAACAATAAGTAAAACTATGCTAAAATTAATTTTTTATTAGTATAATTATTTTAGTGAGATAATATATTAATTATTTTACAAACTAGCCATAACATGCTCATATTTAATATTTTGGCTAAAAAACAACGCTGGTTAAAAGATGTGGAAAAAAACTTATAATAACCCTATTGTTTTTTAAACTTAACATTGATTAAAAGGGGGTAAAAAATAGATAATAACCATATTATTTTTTAAATTTAAACGGACCATGCTGTTAAAATAACTCATTTAATATCTCTGTCTCGTGCATGGCACGAGATACGTACTAGTTTATACAATAATACATAACCAATCAGGCACACGATGGTGCAATTTATTTTTCCATATGATGTCCGCATCAATTCCTCTGAAATTATGCATATTTTTCCTATTTTTAAAGTTATTGTAGCATTAATTCTAATAATCATGATTAATTAATTTGTTATATCTAAATAGATTTCAAAATGACAAAACTATAAACATACTTCTGCAATCACGGTATAATATTATCGCATAGTTAAAAATATTTGCAATATTATTACAATGTAAAATGGTGTCACAATAAAATAGTAGTAGTCACGCTTAGGGGCGAAACCAGAAAATTAGTTGAAATGGGCAAAAGACATGACATAATGAGTTCAGAATCGATACCGAACCGATAATTTTTCGGTAACCGATTTTCGGTTACCGTTACACATGAATCGGTTCGATTATGTTTATTTTTTCATCGTTTCAGTTCGATTAGGTTCGATTTTCGGTTTTCAATCAAAAAATACCTACTCTAGCATGGGCAATAAAAGAGAGATGAAGTCTTTTATATGGGCCAATTAAAATTGTAGAATGATAATAATTAATATACAAAATTAATAGTAAAATAAAAAAAAAAAGTGTTAAATTGTTAATTGACAATGTGGACAAGTTGGCCTAGTGAGTAATGTTTAAAAACATTTTATTGTTTCGAACTAAAAATGAAAAAGAAAAAGAGTAATATTTAAAAACAAAAAATCTAGGAGTGCAAAAATAAATTTAAAAGGGGAATAAATTAAAATTTTTAATATTAGCAGTTAAAAAAATTAAAATTTGAGGGTGACAATTGCCCCCTGCTCATATATGTAAATTCGCCTACAAAATAAGAAGAGAAGATAAAGTGTAGAAAACAAATATACTTATAATGAAAGAAAAATGTTTAGTAAAATTTGATGTTTGCATAAAAAGGAAAGAAAAATGTTTAGTGAAGCTCAACGTGAAGCCTCGAGTACTCTCAAAACAAAGAATTAGCGGCATATTTGAAGTCATCAAACTGTAAATACAATAATCTATATATATATAATAAGAATTAACATTTACCATGAATAGTAGTAAGGAAAAGTCAACCACATTTCTTATATACTATTTTCAGCAACTTTTACATTTTATATTTTAATTTTAATTCATTATCAAAAAATTAGATGGTTCCTAAATTAATGGGTTTTAAATGCACGTATCGTGTTTCAAAAATTATAAGTCATTTAAAATTGGAGGGTTCATAAATTAATGGTTACAAACTTTTCAAAGTTGTAATCTTTATGCCATCTTTTCTTTTTGACTTTTAATAATAAAATTATTTTAAATATATATATATTCTAATCCAAAAATTCAATCATGTTAAATATATATATATATATTGAACGCTAAAAATATTTTTTAAATTGCATACCCAATCAATTAATCTTAATTTTTTTTTAAATTACTATGTTTATTTTTTATTAATATGCATAAAATAAAAATAAATAGTTCATCTTTGAATATATAATTTATAATCTTAATATACTATCATTTGGTGTAGACATATGAATCATAAAATATTTTTATTTCATAAAATTAAATATTATATTTAAAGAAAATAAGGAAATTACTTTGGATCAATCGGGTATTGAATTAGGGTACTTCCCACTTTGATTGAATTGCTTTTAGGTGATATTTAAAATAGTCAAAAAACTTGACATAACTTGGTTGGTCCGAGGTAATTAAGTTATGTATCAGTTTGACCAGACCAAATTGATTATTGAACCTAAATATAAATTTTAATATTGAAAATACTTTATTACGTGAATGTGATGTCGTCCAAACTTCAAATAATCATATTAACAATACTTTTATGACAACATGATTAATGATTTATGAACATTTATATATCATTTTATTATTATTTATGTGAACAAAATATTTATTTCATTATCATTTTTATTAATGTACGGTAATATAAGGTTTTCAGAATCGCACCGTCTTGTGGTTGTTCAGATTTTAATACATAATACTTTATTATATATATATATATAGTACTTTTTGTAATAAATTTAAATAGAAAGTGTTACTTAAATATCTAAACAATTTATAATTTCAAATGTTTAAACTAATTGATAAACAATTTATAAATCTCTATTTTATTTAAATATGTAATTTTATTTAAAATAATTTTTCATGTAACAAAATTTGTTTAGAAAATCGTATCGATCTTACCAGTCCAACATACTGGCGTTGGCGGATTCGATAGCAAATATTTTATTCAAGCGCACTAAATCGGTTATAAACAGGTTCTCGGTCCATCCGGTCGGACTGTGTCCAACCCGGTTTAATTTATAAATAATGGTAAATCATGATTAATGTTATTTATTTATTTAATTTATAATACAATCAAAATATTATTTTCCCGTGCATCGCATGGGCCACGTACTAGTTAAGAAATAACTAAATTATAAAAATCATAACAAAAATTGAAATAAACTACAAACGGTGGATTCGAGTTGATAACATACTATCGCGGTGCAATGAGTTCAATTAGAATTGTCCTTTCGCTTTGGTAATAACGATTTAGAGCCCAAATACAAAATTACATATGTTCTTTTTACGAAAATTAGAAGGTATGTTTTGTGTTGTTAAAGATTGTACATACACACAAAGAATAAGATTATGTAGACAAGGCCAAATGGCGGTTCAGGCTGATTATGAGGCGAAACCACCAATTACGGGCCACGATTTTGAAGACCATGAATAAGCCCAAAAACATATACATGCCGCTCCTATTTATAAGCACCATTTCCTCTAAGAAACAATCTAGAACTTACAAGGGTTTTGAGCCTTCTACACCCTTTCACAAAATTCCACTTCTTACACACATGTCCTAGAACCTTTTACATGATTTTTGCCCTATCTACAAAACCGACAGTTGTGGACCGATTCATGAACTGACAATTCTGGGTCGACCAATTCATTTAAAGAAGAAGGTCGAACCGTCGATTCTGGTTTTGGTTTCGATTCAAAACCGACCCAACAATTCAAAAAGTTATAAATATGTGGTTCGGAACCAGCCCGATCAAACTTCGGGCTCGATTCAAGACCAATTGACCGTGAATCGAGTCTGGCCCGTGTCCATGTCTATATTATGCAATAGCTAGAAATCAAATTTAAAATGGACAATAACTATATTTTAGATATCTTATACTACCGCTCAATCGCTCATTATATTATTACTATTATTATTATTATTGTAATTATGATTTTGTCACCTCCAAGGCTCCATCCAAATTGCAATTATGAATGCTCTAATTAATGACTATGGGCCCGGCTACCAAATTCAGTAAATTATAAATATTATATAACCTCAATTATAGGTTATGATCTACCCTAGCTTCACAATAAAAAAATTAAAACAATTTTTTTTTAAGAAAAAAAAAGAGAAAAAATTATCTCTTTCTCAGCACCTCTAGAGTCCACGTGTCCGCCTTTATCTGTTTCCCTTTCCCAAGGGCTCCACAGTAGAAGACAACCTTTCGAAATTTGGAGAGGGTCTGTCAGTCTAAGTCATTGAATTCTAGAAATATCGGTTGATTAATCTAAAGTTGGATTTTTTTTCCAAAAGAATCTGAATTTAATTCAACTAATTTATTTTTTTCCCAGTTATCATTGATCGGCACCGATGGTTATTTGATTCTAGGGTGAAAAAGGCGGAAAATCGTTTGGGCGAGAAATGTACGTGAGCGGCGGAGGTCCTGTGCGGAAGTCTTTCAAGGACTCGCTCAAAGTTCTAGAGGCCGATATTCAGCATGCAAATACTCTGTGCGTTTTTCTTCTTCTTCTTCTATTATTTTTTTCACAAAATATTTGCGTAAATTCGAATGTTTGTTTGGATTTTTTTCTGGGTTTCATTGGCGTGGTCGATCAAGATTTTTGATGGGTTTTTGTTTCTTTTTCCTAAATTGTATGTTTCCCTGATTTTCTTGTCTGTATTTTTTTGGGTGTTTGTTTTCCCTCCTTTTCTTTTTGGCCCTTTGGGGGAACTGTTTAGTTGTGATTTTGGTATTTTTTGTATGGTGTAATTTTACTCCATCCAGATTGTTTTTGTTCAATATCATTGTTTTACTGAAACAAAATCAAAACTTTTTGCGGGTATGATAGTGAGAATCCATGTCCTGCTTGTAGATTAAGAAAACTTGTAATTTAAGCTGTTTAAAGCTCACTTTAATGGTTGCTTCATGTTGCCATAAATGTATTTCTTTTGGGTTTTAGGCTATTAGTAGTTTATGGACTTCGAAAATATGTCTTTGAAGTATGAACTGCACGGAGCTTTTCTGTGGCTTTCTCTGAAAGAGTTTCTTCTTGATTAGATTCTCTTGAAGTAATCCACAGTAATTTCTGATCTCCTAGCTAATGTCATGTTAGTGAATATTGAAGTACCTGCTTATAATTTAATCACTCTTAGGGCCTAAATATTAAAATGTTGCTGCAGGGCATCCGAGTTTTCCCAAGAGTATGATGGGGCTTGCCTGCAAATGAGAATATCATACAGCCCAGCTGCCCATTTTTTCCTCTTTCTTGTTCAGTGGACTGATTGCCACCTGGCAGGTGCTCTTGGGCTGTTAAGAATTCTAATTTATAAGGTTAGTCTGTGCTTTACAATCTTTTCAAAGTTATTTTTTCTTCCAATTACTGAATGCAGTCAAATCATGTATAAATGGTATATAGGTCTATGTTGATGGCACCACAACTATGTCGACTCATGAGAGAAAAGCCAGCATTCGAGAATTCTATGGTAATGTTTTGGTTAATCATTTTCTGAAAGAAGAAAAAAAAAATGAATATCGGTTCTGAAAATTGATTGGTCGTGTGTTCAGCTGTTTCTCTTTTGCTCCTTTCTCATTTGCTCCAATCTCTTCCTTTTGTTCCTTTTGTTTTGAGCCTTTTTTGTGTTTCTCTTACCATTGGTTCTCTTGGGTTTCATCTGTAGCCTAACCCAACTTGCTTGGGACTAAAAGGCTATGTTGTTGTTGTTGTTGTTGATGTTGTTGTTGATGTTTTGTGTTCAGCTGTTATTTATCCGTCTCTAATGCAACTTGAAAGAGGTGTCACGGATAGCGAGGATAAAAAGCAGAAAGCTGTATGCTTAGAGAGATACAGAAGAAGGGATGAAGAAGAACACAGGCAATGCTCGGAGGTAGACATGGAGAGGGAAGAAGAATGTGGGATTTGCATGGAGATGAACAGCAAAACAGTCCTGCCAAACTGTAACCATGCCATGTGCTTAAAATGCTATAGAGAATGGTAAATCTCCCATTATTGTGATTTCCTAATCGTGTTTTCCCAGTGTTTTCATGCAATTAGATATTTTCAATTATGTTATATTTATATTGAGTACTCACACACGTATATATCCTTTATGCAGAATTTGTTGACATATGGTTCTGTGTGTGCATGTGATGATTAAATTGAAAACTTCAAATTTTGTCGTATGGTTTATTCTGCTCTGTGAGATAAAAGTGATTGTGGACAAAACTAATAGAAGGAGGAGCTTAGTAGATGCTAGATGAAGGTTTCATTCTTTGATCTCCCTATTACTGCTGAAAATTGGAGTGGAATTTTTTCTTTT
>BKCP01001558.1:842082-859115 GCA_008636005.1 Striga asiatica
AAAGATAAGAAAAAGAAAAAAAAAAAGGAAAATAATTTCTCACAGCGTCGATCGGAGGTTCCATGCATGTAATGTGAAAGCTGACTCGTGAAGTTTTGAATAGCGCCAGCCACACACATATCCTTAACTCCATTTTGGTCATGGCAATCCCCTAAAGTCATCCATAATAATAATAATAATAATAATAATAATAATAATAATAACAACAACAATTGGATAAATAATGGGTGATATCTTAACTTACTCTGATGTTTGAAATTACAGGCTTGATCAGGTGTGTCAATGAAGTGAAGAGAGCTCGTCCAACGGTACTTATACCAATGTCTTACTTGATCGGGCCATACACAAAGTTCAGATAAATCGCCACTAACATAATCCGGTAAAAGCATTTGAACGATATGTGCTGCTTCTGGTTCCAAAAATTTCTTTTTTTTTTCCCAATTTATGAAATAATACAAGAAATACAAAAATAAGTCATATATATCAGCTGTGATTTGATTAATTAAAGAAAATGAAAGAAAACGAGGGAAAAAGTGTACCTGAGCAATTTTGCATGTCATGACATGACCTTCCTTGCTCCATGCTTCAACATATGGTTCATTGACAAAACAAAAACAAAGAAAAATAACAAGAAGCAATACATTTTTTATTCCTCGTAAATTTAACATTTTCACTGTTTGCGAATCGGACAATATATGATCCAACAAAGGCATGAGGATGAGAATTTGTTCGATATATATATATATGAACAGAAATTCTATCTAGAACGTTTACAATGCTTACAAGCTACAGTTTTCTGGTCACATTTTCAAATGCCCTTTCATAAGTTGCTTGTAAGTAGAAGCAAACATGAGAGCAAAGCAAAATATGCATGTCTCATGTGACTACAAAAGACAAATGTAAGAAGCAACAGTTATCTTAGCTTTTCAGCATTTGTTGACTTGAAGAACAATCAACTACACTTTGTTTCACAAATAGTTATTGCCAAGATGGACCTAAGTGGACCCCACATAAATATATAGCTCAGTTCTATCAATCAATCATTTAATGGCAATTGATTTGTGTCCGGAAAAAATCTTGTTAAGAAGAGCAGCCAAACGGACAGCCCCTTGGGCCAGTCTCTTCTCGACAACTGGCAGCCGAGATAGGAAATAATCATCTGCATCAGAAAAAAAACCGTATAAAATAAAAATTAGCATACATGCCATGTAAAAGAATAATAACAAGACCTATCTCAGCATATCGGCAAAAACTGCGTGTGTTCAGGTAAGAGCCAACATAAGAGGAAAACTAACTGAGTTTATCCAATTTATCATGAAAAGGAAAACCATCTAATTCTGAAGAAAAATTTCAATTGCTCGGGCTTAATGGTTAGATAGAGTGGGAAAATTCATTACAAAATGCAAAAGTTACAGGTAGTTATTATATACCTTCTAATGTGCTTCCAGGAGTGGCATTTCTGTAAGCAAACCTACAAGCTAAACTGACGCTTTCAGAAGCATACCTGCAAAGGGGATTCATACAGTAAACACAATCGTGTCACAATTAATCAACTCAGTATACACTAGAAAAAAAAAAGGGTCCTGAAAAGGGAAAAAAATAAAAAGTAAAAATATATTGAAACTCATTATAATATATGTGTGGAAAATGCTACATGTACATAATAAATGTACATAGAGGTGTACATAACACTCACATGTAGTGGGGTCCACTTAATTTTTTATTTTTGGTGGGTCCCACTCAATGTGAGTGTTATGTACACCCCTATGTACAATATTATGTACTTATAGCATTACTCTGTATGTGTGTGTGTGTGTGTTAGTAAGTGCCTGTTGAAAATCAGGGGTGGAGCAGAGAGAGGAAAGGGAAGCAGAAGCTGACTAAAAAGTATATACTTACGGGTCTGGACAAACTGTACCATTGCAATTTTCCTTAGAATATGTGTCAACAAAGGCATCCTTCTTGCAGTTAAAAGGGGTAAAAAATAACAGTCACGATAAGTACACAACCACATAAATTCATCCTAGATATTACAAAATCGAAAAGAGTAACGGAATACGAATTTAAAGATTTTACACAAAATAAATAACTAAATGTAAGAAATGTCCAAAAAAAAATGATAATTTCATCATCATTGCTTTGAAAATACATTTCGGGAAAGGAGTCACTAAATCGAATACTTGCAGTTGCACAATATGATGCATTACTTTCTGGAAGAAAATAACTTTAACATGTTGTGAAATCACCAGTAAAATTAGCTACATTCATATTGCATACCGTTATATTGTTCTGAATAGATTGGATCATGGTTGCAAGATCCCTGTTGTAGAACGTTTTCAGAGCAGATTCAATGATCATGGTGTCCCACACCTATAAATAACTCAAAATGGACTATAATAATATAAATCGAATATAAATAGCCAAGATTTATATCAATTCACTGAACAAGTTATAAAAGCACAGCATAATGGATGCACCAAATTTTTTACGACAATTTTACTTCTAACTCACATGATGCAAATTAGTTTTCCTCTTGAACCATCGGATGGTAATTGTGTTCCCACCTTCATCTCCAATAAAGCCAACATGCAATGGCTGCCAAACCAAACTTACATTTAGAAGATATGATAAAGCTGAATTACAAAGCTCAAGTAAGATTTTGACAGCAAGTAAAGTCAGTGTGTCAAATGACCTTTGTCATGTAAAATTAAGCAATCATAAATTAGCATACCAAATTACATTGTGGACCTTACAAATTACCTGGGAGCCATTACTTGAAAAAAAATAAAAAAAATTGAATTGAATTCCTAGATAGTGTGATAATTGATTAGCATATTTGCAATGTCAGCGCGCTACAGTTTTTATCTGACCTGATGGATATCACCGATAAAGTGCGATAGAAACATAAGTGCCTCTGTCAGGTTGTCTGTAATTGGGAAAATTGAGTTATCAACTATCATGATTAAAAAACCAGCACATTTAAATTTGATACATACATTTAGCTGCTGATAAATTGGTGTCATCTTGTTCTGGCATTAGCTGCAGAGTGTAGTTGTGAATTGCCCCAGTTACACACCTGTCTTCACGTTTTTGAGAGTCATGACAGTCCCCTACATTATATCAAGAAAATGATAATTGCAAAAGTACAGAGACTTTTAAAAATGCATTATATCTTCTCAAGTATTATACGTTTTCATTTTCTATTTCCAAATTAGCCTTTACTCAAGTCCAAATGAACAAAGGACACCACAGCTGAGGCACGGTAAAAGGTAAAACAAAAGTAATATTCTTGACATAGATTCTACCAGAAGCAATAAGTACATTTTATCATGCCACAAACAAACCAGAGAGTGTAATAGGAATCGAACCCAACTTTTACATAAAGACCAGTGGATAAAACGGGACACAAATGTTAACGTGCAATCACTAGCACGACTGATGTGGTAAATCATCTCATGGAAGCATGAGAACATGTACTTTCTATTTTCCGAAGAGCAATCAAATACCAAGTCTATATATTTATTCAGTAAAATAAATTGACAAAAGTACCATTAAAAAGGGAAAGAAAAAATAATAACCCCCTTACTGCAATACTGGTAATTGCATCTAAAATCAGGTGTATCTACATAGTGCAACGGGCTACTCCATCGGTAGTGGAACTTAATCTGATCTGCCCACGAGCAAACATTTGCAAGATCACCTTCAGCAATATCTGGAAGCAATGCTTTGACTGCAGCCGAAGCCTCTTCGGTAAGATAGTTCTGTAACAACAAAACACTTTCCAATCAGATTTCCGTGGACAAAAGCTTCGAACAAGATACTTCACAACATTTTCCAAAATTGAGGCCATTCAGAATCTTATTCGACTTCCAATTGCACTTTTCGATAAGCAGTATTGGTATTTTTTTCATCTTTATATTTCTTCAATTTGGGTCCAACAGAAAACAAATCTGGAAGCCATTTCCTAAACATCCCAGAACTCACAACATTTATCATATCACATTTTCACAATAGTTCATCAGAAAATAATCTGAGCGAGTGAAAGGGAAAAAGTAAAGACTACCATCAAAGCAGCCCAAACAAGATTTAATATATCCATGTGAATTATGTCCCCCATCTCTAAATTCTATAAATAGGAAAGAATTACTCCTCACCAATAATAATGGAATCAATGCCACAGACCAAACACTATTAGTCATCCAATAAAAATACCCATTTTGATATTGAATGAGTAAAAGTTAAACACAAGCAAATACATAGTAACATCCCAAACATGGGATTTTTAACACACACACACACTCACACCTCAGCAATCTTGCAAATAGCATAGTGCCCTTCTTTTCCCCAACCGTGAACATGTATTCCGGCCATTAACAAGAAGATGAACAACCTCATTATCCTCCGAGCCTCGAGCAAACCCATATCTGCCGTAGATCGTACAACACAAAACACATATATCTCAGACAAGACCACAGAATCATCCATACAACAACAATTTTTACAAATAAGAATTTTTTTACTGAAATCACTCACTGTACCTGCAGTGCGATTGTGATTTTGGGAATTGGGGCCGTTGAAAGAACCCTAAAACCCGAACAAAGTAAAGTAAGCTTGGCGGTCAGTTCAAACGTACCGCCATTGGATAAAAAAGCCTGTGCGGCTGTGCTTTGGTCTTTGGAGCTTGTCCAATCGGAGCTTAACAATGTTGTACTTTCTAAATCAGACCTTTGTCGAAGGACGAAATTACCCTTACAGAGGAATTTTACAAAAAAGTTCGCACGGTTATAATGGGCAGTAACAAGGAATGTTTGCCAAAAGTCAGGCCCGTCTAAATTCTAATTCCCCAGTAATGTTTTTTTTTTTTGGTACAAAGAAGAGAGGCAAATGCCTAGATGCTAGATATTAGAACTTTTCGTGGGTGTGCGACCCCGAGAACATCATGATGTAGCCATTGTCGAGCTTCCCCCGGCGGCTCATCTAACAGCTGGAAACCTGTTGGGCTTCGTGCGGCAACTTTGGCCAGGCAGTCGGCCACAAAATTTGCTTCACGGTATTCGTGAACCATCTTCACCTCCCATGGCCTCGTCAATAATTCCCCAGTAATGTTACTTGCACAGGTAAGTATTAAATAATAAAATTATATAAAACATAATCAAATAAAAACTTACACATTATTAAATATATATTTATATATTTTTTTATATGCTCTTCATCTGCTTGTTGTTTCTTCAAAAAGA
Organism: Striga asiatica; assembly: GCA_008636005.1. Classification (NCBI taxonomy): domain Eukaryota; kingdom Viridiplantae; phylum Streptophyta; class Magnoliopsida; order Lamiales; family Orobanchaceae; genus Striga; species Striga asiatica. The sequence continues at coordinate 847,320 of BKCP01001558.1, forward strand.
TAAAATACTTTTGAACTCTTCACGTTTGTTATTTAAGAAAAAATGACATGGAATTGGGAGTTGTTTATAACAAATTGGATGACCAAGACCAATATGCGAGAATTGATTCATAATTATTGTTATAACATACAAATCCATAAAATTATTGTTATAACTTACAAATTCATAATTTGGTTCTTAGAATTGCATAAAAAGGCAATATATAAAAATTTAAATACATATTTGTGTTCTTATATTGTAAAATATCATACATTTATTTATATTTACATTATTTATTAAATTATGATATTTGATTATAAAATTATGCAATTTTTTTTTTTAAAAAATATGTAGTCAAGTCTGACTAAAACTAGCATTAATGTGAATTGTTTAATTTTATTTACCCAATACCATTACTGTGAATCTTCTAGTATGACGGGGCTAAATATGTAAAGACACTGAGGCAAGGTTTGCTGACTTTTCTCTCTCTCAGGATTTTGCAATCCAATGTTCAAATGTCACTTTTCTTCAAATCTACCGATACATCTGATTCTCTTCAATTCCCCCTTTCCTCCTCGATCACTCGACTGCCTTTTCGCGAGCTTTAATTCGTCCCCTCAATCGGCAAACACTGAGCCATGGACTTCGCTAGCATGGATCGACGGCAACTGACCCTTGCGGCTTCAGGGTTTTCGGTGATGTTGACTCTACACTTCACGTTTCAGCTCCTTTCGCAGCACCTTTTCTATTGGAAAAATCCCAAGGAGCAAAAGGCCATAATCATTATCATCTTGATGGCCCCTGTTTATGCCGTCGACTCGTTTGTGGGGTTGCTTGATATTCGAGGCAGCAAGCAGTTTTTCATGTTTTTGGACTCTGTTAAGGAATGCTACGAGGCTTTGGTATGTTCAAGATTCAATTTTTATGTATGTATGTATGTATGTGTAGGTTTTTGAGTGTGATGTGAATAGTGTTGCTGTTCTTGCTGTTTCAGGCTATTGCGAAGTTCTTGGCTCTAATGTATAGTTATTTGAATATTTCCTTGAGCAAAAATGTCGTGCCCGATGAGATTAAAGGAAGGGAGATCCACCATTCATTTCCGATGACCCTTTTCCAGGTGATAGATTGTTTTTCTCTCTCTGTTCAAGAATTTGTCCTAAGATGATAATTAAGAATGCTGAATTGCTTTAATATCCTAGAAAAGATGAATTTTTATTTCATGGTACTTAGTAGCTGGTGATAATTCCTGGGTTTTCTTTATGTTTGGGGAAAACTATGTTGAATTGTAGAAAGCGCTACTCATAGATTGTTTGATTCTGGCAGATTTTTGTCAAAACTGATTCTAAAATTAGTTCCCTTTTTACGGAAAAAAAAATATTGCAGCCTAGAAAGACGCATTTGAATCAGCAGACATTGAGACTTCTCAAGTACTGGACTTGGCAGTTTGTCGTCATCCGTCCATTGTGTTCAGTCTTGATGATAACTTTGCAAGTTATTGGGTTTTACCCGAATTGGCTGAGCTGGACATTCACCGTGGTTCTCAATTTATCTTTTTCCTTGGCCATGTATTCGTTGGTCGTGTTCTATCACGTTTTTGCCAAAGAATTGGAGCCTCACAAGCCGCTATCAAAGTTCATCTGTATCAAAGGAATCGTTTTCTTCTGCTTTTGGCAGGTAAAAAGCATTGTTTGTTCTGTATTATACCTTTGAACGTGTTAACTTAAAAATGTTGATATTCATGAATTGCTGATATTCATACTATTGCAACAAGAACTTTGCTCATCCTTGTTTGGCAGAAGGGATATTGAAATCTTAGATTGCTTGTGATTGTGACTTCGACAGCATTATTAATAATATTCTTACAAGTGATTTACACACTTGCATGATAAATTATCCGAAAATTTAAAGTTGAACTATGCAAATCAATATCGAAAGAAAATAACTCATATGAAAGATTCTAGCGTCAATACTACTGTGGTGAATACCCTTCGATGGAATTTTCTAACAATTTACGGTGTTCACTTTTGGTTTTGTGGAGAACTATTTTCGTTATTCCAATTAGAATAATATTTATAATATTGTTTAATTTATGGTCTGAAATGTGCTGCGGAAATGAGTACAGGGAGTAATGCTCGACATACTTGTTGCAATGGGAATCGTCCGATCTCATCATTTCTGGTTAGACACGGAGCACGTTGAGGAAGCCATTCAGAATGCTCTAGTCTGTGCCGAGATGCTCGTTTTCTCGGTTTTCCAGCAGTACGCGTACCATGTTTCGCCTTATAGTGGAGACATCCAATCTAGACTGCAGAGGCAAAAGAAGTATGAATAATGGTTTTTTTTGTGTACTATGGTGCAAGAATATGCTGTGGATGTAAGTTTTGATTTTTTTTTCCCCTTCTAAATGCATGTTTGAAGCAAACAGTGAATAGATGCTAGACCGTTAAATAGTTTATATGAACTGAAAATTAAATAAAAAATACTATGAATGTTAGAGTCTATGTGGGTGACATCCTACCATTTGTTATATAATTGCATCTTATAAAAAAAAGTGTATATGAATTGAGAACACTATCCAATGGCAAAATAAATGAATGTATATATAGGTATTGGATCAATATTCAAATGAGTTCCAATTCTTGAAATGAGAATGGGAAATTCAAATATTCAATCCTAGCCAGGGGAAGTGATTAAGATTTAATTTTTTATTTGTTTAATTATTTGAATATTGATTGACCGTCGGTATTGACCGGGCTTGACTGACAGCGGTTACTGTTGTCCACCGACAGTGTTGACCAACTAGGGAGATCGATGCTTGATGTGATATCAATTAAGTATGCATTATGAATGAATTAGATATGTATTATGTATGAACTAGTTGTGGAATCTTGAAACTAACAGTGTCCTTTCAACACCAGTATCAAAATATGCAATTGATATCAAACTATCATGTATGAACTAAATATGCATTTATGTACGAACTAAATATGTAGTATGTAATATGTATGTTAATTTTTAAACTGAGTATGCAATTGATATGAAATTGAAACTAAACATGCACCAAGTATGCAAATATGTTAATTTTGAAACTGAGTATGCAATTGATATGAAATTGAAACTACATATGCACCAAGGATGCAATTATGTATGAACCAATAATGTATTATATTGAAGTAAAAAGCTTCAAAAAATGTAATTGATATCAACTTAAGTAGACATGGCCAGGGTTGGCTCAGACTGTGGAGTCGGCTCAGAACTTGCCCGACTGGACTCGTGCTACAAACGAGCCGGTTCCGGGTCTTAAATTTTTTAACCTGCCGTGTCGGGACGGAAGACGGGTCTGGATTTTCGACATTTTTTTTTTTTAAATATCTAGACCGGGCCTAGTTGGCCGTTGGAGACCCGACGACCAGATTGTATCTGGACCATCGGATCAATATGACCATTTTAAAATAAATTAAAAAAATGCCTGAAATCGGGCCGTGCATATTGCCGGGCCGGTTCAGGGTTTTATACCAAACGACTCGGAATCGGCCCGGAACTGGGTTTTGGCCATGTCTAAACTTATGTATGCAATTGTGTATGGACTAAATATGAATTTTGTATGAACTAAATAGTATTATCTCAAAACTAAATGTGCATTCTTGAAACTGATAGTGTTGTTGTTGTCGGTTAATAGAGGTCAACGCCACTGGCTTTTGGTCATTGACGGCAACGTCAGTCAGCGTTGCCAGCGGTGTTAATGACGGTAAATGACTTTTTTTATAATAATAATAATAATAATAATAGTAATAATTTTTATTATATAATTAATGTAAAAATCAATTGATTATATGATCAATTGATTCTACACAAGTCAATTGTTAAAATTGAGTTTCACATATAAAAAATATTTGATCCACCACAATAGATAGGATAAGTCACTTGTAACATTGTTAAAGCCAATAGCTTCATACATAGTATAAGTCTTTCAATTATCTCCTATGGTTGATTTGGAAAATCAGGAACTAACTGGGTGTATCCTTTTTATCAATGGTGTATCTTTTCTATCAGAGGTTGAATCGATCATCAGAATAAGAATTATTAGGATTACATTATGGGAAAACCATTGATGGTCACATCCAAAAAAAAAAAGTAAAATAAATAAAAATTATAATTCTCAACGTTAAGCAAGCAAAGTACGGAAACCTCTAGCTCGACGGGTACAATAAAATTATCCCCCAAAAATTAAAATAAAAGATAACAGAATTTCACACCAGACCACCCAGAGGATTCAAATTCAAGTGCATTGACAAATCTCCCATTCTAAATCATCTTCATGTGATTGGAAAAACCACACATCATGTACAAACTCACCAATCCAGATCACTTCCACGAAGCGAAATTTACACATCCGAGAAAAACCGAGACATTTATAACATAACAATACACATCTGAAAAAAACCGAGACATTTATAACATAACAAAACTCGTAACACCACTCGCTCACATGAAACCAGTACAATCAATCAAACCATAGTACAAAGAAACTTTTCAGTTCAGTTCACAAACTTCGAACCCTCGTACGAAAAAACCCGAACTGCATTACCATAACTCAATTCTGCAAGATCCTTCTCCTCCATCTCGAGCAAACCCGCAACATACTTAAGCACACTACGAATATTACCCGGGTGATTTAAACTCTCCTCCTCAGTACCCTCTCCTTCCTCGACCAACAAAAGAGAACCTCCCGATTTTGGCCGAGCATCTGGTGCATCAGTCTCCAACAATATCCTATCCATAGGCACCGATTTCACAATCCTCTTCGCTTTGCTCTCTTTCAAAGACATCAAAAACCCAGAAAACGAAAAGTAAGCTCCCAACTCAGATAACCGATCGACCATCTCAGCCGAACCAAGATACGAATGCAACACAACACCACTAGGGAATGGGCCCACGGACTCCATTATCCCGAGCAGTTCGCCAAAAGCACGAACACAATGCACAGAGGCCGGACGATTGATCTCCTTCGCCAGCTGGAGTTGCTGGCGAAAGACTTCAACTTGGTCTGAAAAATCTATTTCCTTTGCTTTCAAGCCTCTGTCCAATCCGATTTCGCCAACTGCCGCAGCCCGATTGGCCGAGAGGAATTCCTTGAGAGTGATCAGCCAATTGGGAGACCTCTCGGTTATGAACCAGGGATGAAGGCCAAAGTTTGGGACTACAGAAGGGTAAGTTCTGCTCATTTGTTCGACTAAATGCCAGTCCTTTTCGGATACTCCATTTACGGCGAAGTGGGCGACGCCGATTTCTAGGGTTTCGGTAATGAGTTTTGCGGCTAGGGTTAGGATTCTTGGGTCTTGCAAGTGGCAGTGAGAATCGAAGAGTTTGATCATTGGTTTGAAATTAGGTCTGAATCTGCAATTACATCAATAAAATTAGACAGATACACAGAGCGAAAATGGAATCTACGTAACCATGATTGTTTAGGAGCAATCGAATAATAAGATTACAGAACTTCAATCGTATTTTTTCAGATACATATTTAACATACGAGGAATGAGCAAAGAGTAAGAACAGCAATTACTGCATAGTTTCCCCCCAAATTTTCGCAATAAAACCTAAATCTGACAGGGGTAAAATCGAAATGTTTGGGTTGATTTCCGCGGATTCTACAAACAAGAAAGAACAAATATGGAAACGTTCGATGGATTTGCAGTAAAAAAAGTGAATGTAGATTTGCTGGAATTGCTCTATGAGAGAGATTATGAGAGAGAGACCAGGAAAGAAAGAGCTTCGTTTTGCAGTTATTTTCTTCCTGCGAAAAGTGAAGTGGAAATTATCTCCAACCTAAGTAAAAACTAAAGACATGAAATAAAAATTTATTTAGATTTAAAATTATTATTATATAATAAATTTAAAATTATTATTATATAAAATTATTATTATATTTATGATAAAATTAAATAATAAATACCAACTATCAACCAAATTATATCAAGCCCAATAAGTGGTTTAATAATCGAGCTCTAACTTGAACTATTAAAGCTCGGCTGGTTTATATTAATTAATATTAATGATGACTCATTTATTAATATTAACCAGATGAAGTTGAACTTTAACAAGTCGAAATGTAAAAATTATATAAAAAAACATCTTATGGAGCCAAGTTGTTAACTAAATGAGTTATATATAAACAAGTCAAGTCGAGTCATGCTGAGTCAGGCTCAGGAGCGATTCGTTTTCATTAACAACTCTATAATAAACTCATAACTCCCAAAGTCGTGTTAAAGATGTGAATATTATGTGGTTTACCTATGAATCTCCTTTTATAAATTTGTAATGTTTTTCTTCTTTCATCTTTGACATTGGATTTGAAATTGCATAATTTTTTATGCGTGTAACTCATTTATGCATGATTTTATCTTGAATAATAGTATATCAATCAACCAAATAAAATCAATATATTGACATGTAAGTAACAAGAAATCGCTCGCAAATGCTTAACTAGGTATTGAAGGGAATCTAATTTCATGGTGATGATGATGATGATGATAATAATACTTTACAAATATAAGCCATTTGAAAAATAAATAAAATCATCCTTAACTCGTGATTCACCCACTACTCCTAGCAAACTCCAAACTAGTGAATTCCAACAGTGTACAAAAAATGCATGAAATTTTTTTATGAGTAATTAAGAAACAAAATTTGTAAGAACATTCAGGCCACAATAAATTAATACCCCAAAAAAAAAAAAAAAAAAAAATAAAAAAATGGAGGCTGACGTCATGAATCCTTTCGATTCTATCCAATCAAGCATCATCCATTTTGTTGGGTTTGTATATTGAAGTGGATGAGGCGCGTTTGGATGACATCGTAAGGGTTCCTCTTAAGGGATTTTCGAAGGTACAAAATTCATTATCGAGAGTTGATTTGGTCTTCTTTTTTACCTATAATTAGTTTATCGTTCATGAATCTTTAGAAAAGTTTCAAGTAAAGATAATGCTTCATTCATTTGCGAGACGTTGATAGGGAGATCAATGAAAGATGTTTTCACTTTTCACGGACACCGTTGTTAATTAGTTAACCTTAAAATTTACTTTCGAAAAAGTTGATAATCGGCAATGAACGAAAAACTAGATTACAAAATAGTGTAGGTACCAAAAAATTTATGAATTTCTTCGTCTCTTTGCATATATTCTCATGCAAAACACAATTTAATTAGCCCGCCGTTTTCGAGCCAGTTGTCGACATTGAGAAGCGAGACGATGACGGTGATGATGATGACGAGTTAAGGCCTGAAACCGGCGGTTGATTTTTTTTTCTTAAAAAAAAAGGTTATTTTACATATTTACTACATATTTTAATTTTTTTTTAATTATGGCATTCAGAGTAATAAATTGAATAAACTAGTTAAAAACTTAGAAGAATTTTGAATTTGAGGGCAAGTTATTAGAAGGGATCCAAATTGGGTTAATTAAAATTGAAAATCAGTTGTAATTTACCTGCTCTCAATCATCTGCCTGTGGTCGGTCTCCATCTGTACCCTGAGCCCCTGGAACCTCCGCATCATTTGCTTGATGCTCAGCCCAAGCTCTGAGATCATCGAGGCCCATGCATTGTTGTCAGACGAGCCCGGCCCACTACCGGCAGCCCTCCTTTGGGCCGCATTGGCCCGTACAAGCCCATCAAACTTCCTGTTGATCTGCTTCGCCAGCCTGACAACGTGGTCCAAGTCAGCGTTTACCTCGTCCCTCAGCTGCCGCATGTGGGCCGCGTTTTGGGCCGATTTGATGTGCTCGTTCGACTCATGAACCTGCGCGTAAAGCTTCTTCATGCCCGTCATGTCGGCCTTCACGTTGTCCACCTCATTGGCGAACATCTCGAGATCCTTCACGTAAATCTTGTTGGCAGACGGGTCACGATCCATGATTCATGATTCGGTTTTTTCTATTATTATTATTTTTTTTTGGGTGAGATTTTGATGGAAATTTTCTTGCTAGATACAAGGTTTTGGGGGAGGATGGAGCAGCATACATTTTTTTATTTTATTTTTTGTCTCTTTTATGTGATAAAACTGATGAGAGAGAATGGAAAATTTACCACAAATGGAGGACCTTTTGGACAATAATTAACTGTGCTGGGAGATTTTTTAATTGGTGGGTTCATGTTAATTTGAATTTGACTGCCAGAATTTTATTTTCTGGCAGGATGCAAAACCATTGATAAAACCTGGTCAATGACCGGGTCTTTTGTTAATAGATTCCAACTCCGGATCTCGGGTCGACCCACCGGGCTGGGTCAATTCGCGGTTAAAAACAAACAGTTACATGTAACTCTAAAAATTTTGAACTCACTCACAATTTTGAAAATGTATTCCTTTTTTCCTAACAAGCACTTATTCCACCATTCTTGTATGACATTCAAGTAATCTTCGCACTGCACTCGAGTAAAGATAACAACTTTCGATCAAAGAAAATATATCGACAAATGTTTAAAATTAAAGCCCACATATATCATCGAACTTCTTGAAAAGGGTCTCGTGATAAAACGCAGAAGAGTACACATTAACTTGCAGAAGCAAAACCAACCTCATCGTGCTATTTAGGAGAAAAGAATGTAGCCAGCCCTTGATCCACTTTAATGAGTAATTTGTCGTACCTCATTAGTGTCTTCTCTTCACATTTATATGTCTCTTTACCTCTGGCAAGAACCTCACCATCGACATCTATAATTCCCTCCTTGTTTGTGTCGATTGTTCGTGGGCCCGGTTCCAAGACAAAGGCCTTCACCTGTACTTTGTTTAAACATCATTCATTCGTAACTCGAAATTTATACTTAAACGGGCAAATGCACAATGTCAATCCCGAAGTCAACAAATTTATCAATATCACTTGGGTATTTTTATAAGATAGAATATGTAACTACATGTGAAAAACAAGTTGTGTTTGGTAAGCATATAAGCTAGTCTATAGCTTATTTGATTTGCTTATAAGCTTCCTGTTTTCAAATAAGCTTGGTTTGCTAGGACGAACTTTTTTAAAATGCTCGAGCTTATCTCATAAGTTTCTTTGGATAACTTTTCAAATAAGCCCATTGGCCAGCTAATTTTACCAAACATTTTTATCATAAGGTAGCTTTTCAGCCATAAGTCATAAGCTATCAGCTATAAGGTTGAAATTCACTTAAAAGCTATAAGCTAACTTATCAACCACGTTTGTTTACCAAACATAGCCTAAATAAGTTATAGATTACAGAGAAATTTCCATCGCAAAACATTCAAATACAACGGAGATGATGAATTCAGCTACTCAACGGAAATTACGAACACACCTTAAGGTAAGATACAAATGGGAATTTGACGTGTTCTCCACTGCTCAACTCGGTCATCATCTTAAGTAAGGATAACTTGGGGCACTCCTTAATCATTATCAAGTCGAGATAACCATCCGAAAACTGCATACCAATAAGAGAAGGATAATTTTCTACTCATAACTATTTCAGAATGAAAAATGCCGCATGATACATTAAGCAAAAGGCAAAATTGCATATACAGGTACCACTTTTAAGGTTTTTGCAATTTAATGCTATTTGAGTTTAAATCACCACATTTCATATATTTTTTTTTTTTTTTTCATATCGAAACATAAATTTAACTTCTGTTTAGATTAGAGCTGACTTGGCACGTACAGTAAGTCTACGTGACTGACTCGGCACAGACGGAAAGTCTAACGGAAGTTAACTTTATGCTTAGACTGCAAAACATATGACAAAACATATGAAAGATGGGTGATTTAAATTCAAGTAACAAAAAGTGGTGATTAAATTGCAAAAGCCGGTGGTACCTTTATATGCAATTTTGCCTAACCAAAATAAAAGTAGACGGCTGACAAACCTTAGCATCAGGTGCTGCCATAGTATCTTCACTACCCCAAGGCACATTATGAAGCCATATTGAAACAAAAGGCCCATCAATCTTTCGCCAGTTTAACATCTTTATATCGAATTTGGGACCCTGATAACCACATTCCTGAGGCTTAGCGGGCCCATCATCAATTTTAATGCCACTTTCCCTGTCAACAATTATTCGATTCTCTAAATCAAAAGGTTCTCCAAAAGATTCAAATCCAGGTGCCGGGACGAATAGTATGCTGCCATTGTATTTTCTAAGCCCGAATATTCGCTGAAGGGCCTGAAAATAACGGGAGGATAGATAAACCTACTGTTGAGGGACACAGATTTTTCTAATGGCTTAGTAGTAACTAATTTTCTACTATCGACAAACTAAATCAAACACAATTAGAACATAGTACAGTTTAGGCACTCCGAAGAGATGATCCAAATCAACTAACACTAAGCAGTTAGTTCCATCTCAAATAACAAAAAAGCATATAACCTAACCGCAAATTACTCACCAAGAAACTCACGTGGCATATAGCATTAGGTAAAATATTATAATGGCATAATTAGTGTCGAAAAAAATAAACTTTCTCAAAATATATATTTTAATGATGTGGAGTCTCTAAAATCAGATAACAACTACTACAAATAATTGTTCCTTGCTAATATAGGTAAAAGAATAAGGTTGCTAAAACATGATTCTGAGGGAAAATTGTATCAGAAAGAGCAACTGTGAAACTCACATAGAAATCTAACCGAGCACTTCCCATCCACCTATATTTCTCGGACTCAATATCAATATCAGCCACAAGACCTGCAGTGCAACCTCAATAATAAGCATCCAACATCATAGTAACTCACTAAAGCAGAGAACCTATGCAAGGAAAAAACTCAATGATTTAGTTCAAAAAATTTATCCATTTATTAAAGTAAAAGAACATGTAAACTGAAATATTAGCTTCTGAGAACACTGCTAGAATAAACTGGGCAATCAATCATATACCCCATGCCAGCATTAACAGGCTGAAAAACTTGGTGGGTCCTTGCGAAATAGTAGCTACATCCAATGCACACTTATGCCCTGTCAGACACGAACAAGAGAGAATTTCCTTAATTATAAATATATGATTATTTGAAACAAAACTAGCAACAAGAACAACAAAAATATATGAACTTAAGCATACCTCGTATAATAGAAACGGTAGCATTAGAAGCTGCACAAGGCTCACCGCACGAATCTAAAAGTGACTTCACCATGCCATTTCCAGTTCCTAAAGCAAGAAACATAAGCATTTCAACTCAAATAATTGGAAATTCACATAAAACAACTAAAAATCAGAGTCGAACCTGCAGGTACTACTCCAAGAGGTATTTGTATAGCATTGCTCCAATCCTCCCGTGTGAGCAGTCCATTTAACACCTACTAAGATCCACAACATATTATAAGATAACAATTAGTTCAATAGCTTTAATACCATTCAGAAATTACTAGCAAAGTTCACTTCCGCCAAAAGGAATGCCCATAAACCATGTATGCATCTCTTTCTAAGAGCCAGTGACGGATCTAGGAATTTCTTTCAGGGGGGTCCGATTTTAAATGTTAAATAATAAACTTGTAAATTAAGTCAAAACACTCATTTCATATATAAATATATTTATTATAAATATAAATATCGAAATGTGCATCATCAAGTTTTTAAAAACTTAGAATCTATATCATCCTCAAACTTAAAAAATATAAAATTTCATGTATTTATAATTTAAGTTCAACAATTATAATTTATGAAAAAAATAAGTGTTTTTGGTTAAAAAAATTGATATAAATTAAAATTTTGTAGCATATTGCATAGCATTTTTGTTGACGAAAGCTTATCAAACGAACATTTTTTAAGAAATACAATGAAGTTAAAAATATGTGATTACACAAAAAAAAAA
>BKCP01001558.1:887448-921100 GCA_008636005.1 Striga asiatica
GGCCGGTTCACGGGCCCAACCCTTAGTTTTTGGCGGGCCGGTTAAGGGTCACTCAAGGGAGGCCCGTGGGCCCGGCGGGCCGGGCTGTGACCCGTGGACTGGCCACCCCTAACAAAAACACAACTAAAAAAAACTCCCAAAAAGATAATAAACAAATGCTACCAACAGGAGAATACACCAAATACACTCTCAACTGGAGAAAAAAAAAATAAAACACAAACGAAACAACACAAACACAAAAACACACCTAAACAAAACCCAAACAACAAAAGCTAAAACAGAGAAAATACAGAAGCCCTCTCCACCGGACGAAGATCTCATCACCACCACATCCCGAGTCAACACCCAACGAGGACTATCGAGAGAAACCACAAGCTCCATGACCCGAACAACGGATCAAAAAACTCCCCTAATGGGCTAACGAGATCCGAACCACAGACCCGTCAGCCTCTCCTAGTACCACAGACGCAACTCCAGCTTGCCCACTCCACAGCCTCCCCACGCACACTCCGGAGCCGCCGCACCACCGCATGAGCGCCAACTGAGAAATCAATCTTCCCGCGTTATGAAAATAAAAATAAAAGATAATAATATAATTTAATCGATATTAATTCATTGACGTAATTTAATTTATTCTATTATTGTTTTATAGTGTATACATATTAATTTTCTTATTATGCTAACCAAACAAAAATAAAACCAAACTTTTTTATTCAAATATCACATAATTGAAAAACAAAACAAAACTTCGATTGAATACAATGAATATAGTTGCAAACTGGATCAGGAACTAATCAAGCCCAATATGAAAACCAAACGGTCCATAGAGTGTAAGCAATGCTAATGAGGTCATGCTGTAACCACGGTTTAACTACCTATGGTGGGTCCAGTAATCTTTGACAACTACTAGGACAGTGATGAGGTAGAGTCGCCAAACAATCGGCCGCAAAGATAGTTTCCCTATAACAATGAAACACATTAGCTCCCAGTCCCAGTTAAGCAAGTTCCGGATGGCCCGAACCAAGCTACGATGCACTCCAAAACTTTTCTTTAATCCCCATTTTGTCATTGTCACCATACTTTTATTTTTTATTCCAGAGTTCTCGTTTGTACAAAACTAGTACAGAGCCCGTGCGATGCACGGGGTGCACAATTTTAAGGTTATTTATCCAGGCTTATAATTATATACATGAATAAAGAAAAATGTATGGGATATATATAGTACGTGACCCGTGCGAAGCACGGGATATATTTATTTGGAAAATATTATATTATAAGATGCAATATTCAATAAAAGTTTATAATACGCAAGAAAATTGTACAATGTTCAATAAAAGTTTTATAATATTCAAGTGGAGTCTTAAAGTCTCTTGTACGTTAAGACTACTGACAACATAATATTTTAATCAATGAGTTTCCTCTCCTTGTAGCCAAATTGTGAATGTGATTTGAGGAGTACAACAAATCGATATATAACTCTTGCTTTTTTCATTGTAGTTTTTTTTTTATAATAAATTTAAAGATATTCTAAAATATAGCAAAAATTATTATTTTTATTACAATTAGGAATTTTACTAAATATAGACTCTCAATCTATGGTGTTAATCAACGTTTAAGTCTAAAAAATTAAAAATTTCTACCACTTTTAATCAACGTTTAAGTCTAAAAAACAATAGAGTTATTATAAGTTTTTTTCTACATCTTTTAAGACATTAAATATGAGCATGTTAGGGCTAGTTTGTAAAATAATTAATATATTATCTCACTAAAACATTTATACTAATAAAAATTTAATTTTATCATATAAATTTATCCTTTGATATAAGATAAAGTAACAGTTTTACTTATTGTTGTTAAATAGTGTAGTAGAATTGTTATTAAATTTTATGATTTTTTTTTTTTTTTTTACAATATGGATTAATATTTTTTTATGATTTGATAATATAAACAAATTTATACTTAACTTTGACAAATAAAACAAATAAATACTTTAGTAAGTATTTAAAATACCAAATATAATCAAATAAGTCAAAGTGTACATTTTTATTTGGTATTTGATTTTTTTATTATTAAATTATTATACTTATTTTTTTAAAATGAAACAAATAAATAAATTAATTAAATAAATAAAATATTATAATACTAAAATAGTAATGGTATTTAATGAAGTTGACTTTTCTGGATAGTAAAGGTAGTAAATAGAATCTCCTTTTATATAAGTATAGATATAATATTATATTATGTTGTTCAAAATAGTAATACATTTATTGCATTGACTTTTCAACTTACTAAATTTCGTAAATGGTACATCTTATTATATAAGTATAGATAGATATTATTAATTTTATTTATAAATATAAAATATACAGGAGATTTTGACGTAATATTTGCATCGTAAACTAGATAATAGATATTTTTGAAAAAAAAAAACTAGATAATAGATATTTTAAATTTCAAATTTTTCTTTATATTGAGTCCATACATTTGTACTTTGTATCCCAGGCCGGCTAATTATTGGATCCTCTCACTTTACCGCCGCCGCCGCCGTCCAACCCGCCGGAAAGAGCAGCCCCCTTAATCTTAGCCCTCAGGTTTGCGGTTTTTTCCTCTAAGTTTCTCTAACCTATAAATTTTGAAGTTTACTGGCGTAGCTTGATTTGATTGTTCGAATATTTTTTCTGAGGTTTTATCTTGTTTTGAGCTTGATGATGTTAAAATTGCTACCTAAAGAGTGTAGTTAAATGAGCGCACTGAACACTTTGATATATCCGGTTTGGATGGGACCGATGCATTTTCCCAATCTTTGATTCTCGTCTCGTTTCGCTCAGAATCAACAACCGATGCGATCGTCTTTCCAGTGGTCTCAAGACCGGGACCTGAACTATCTATATAGGGACGCCCAACCTGTGAACCAAAGCGCATTCTAACTCCCTTTGGTACAAAAGAAAGTCTGCTTGCAAGATGCGCTTCTCTTCTCAATTACATCGACCCTGACGGCGAACAGGATGTATGGGGAACTTATGCCCGTACGTACTCGAATTGAGAAAAAAATAGAAAGAAAATATAGGGCCAACTCTTCTAGTTGTGACCCAACGAACGAAGCGAAGAGTTGGTGTTATATCCGTTTTTGCTATTGAATTAGGAACCGCTGGCAAGTTCGTAAGGATTGCTCGAGGCGGTTCCAAGGTGTGCGACCTAGGACGGATCCTATCCCCTATCCAATGGGTATGCCCTTGTAAAAGAAAAAAAAAGTCAGTCTTTGAAGACGTGCTCCGAGGTTCGTTCCCCCCCCATCCCTCGCGTACCGGTTCTATGAATTGGGTAGAGTTTATCTGGTTGAGGAGAAATATAGACCCCCCAGGGGGCTGTGCTATAATCCGCTTTAACCGTAGCAACTCTTCTCCTCTCTTCCCTTGACGACTTATGCCGCTTCATCTTCCCACCTGCAACTACGAAATAGGCTAGCTGACCTAACCCGTTCTACCTTTTCATTTAGCCCCGCCCATCTCTGTCCCTTACCATCTTTTTAATCCCGATCAGGTACTCGTTTTCTCCTCAAAGACAGCTTATTTGGACATGGTGAATCAGGGTATGAGTAATGGCAAACCGCATCGCTTTAAACAAAGCCACTGTAACCCATCTGTTGATCGCTCCGCTTTGTCTGACCGCGACTCTTCGATCGAAAGGAACTCATAAACTGTAACCCATCACACGACAGGCACGTGCGTGCCACTCGCCTGGTGATAACAATGCCTTTCTGAGACAGGCCGTAGTCAACCGACAGGGTTCATTTCTAAGTAGGTGTGGGCTAGGGGTTGATTCTGCTTTAATAGTATAGGGTTGGACAGGGATCCTTTCTTCCACAGGCTTCGACTTATTAAGCATCTGTTCATCTCTGTTATCCAAAGATTCCATAAAAAAGGGATGGGTCGGAGAGCAAAGTGGGGTATTGAACTCCTGTAGCCCTCTCCTGTAAGTCGAAGCTATGCGGGTTCAAAACGGTGCATCCCGATGGGCGCGCGAGTGTTCGCGGGAACGGTTAGGATTTTGAAGGTGCATGTGAGTCTCACTTTGCTCCCCTCCTCATCCAAGTCACCATGCACCAACTCAAGTATGTTCAACTTCGGAGTACACATAAGGTAAGACTAGCGTAGGCTGGGTTCGCAATAAGATTGGTCGGTTACGGAGTAGAAGGAATAGGTGTGGCGATCTTCCAAATCAAGAAAGTCAAGACCGTCCCTCTCAGTACCACGATAGAAAGGGAGGCGTGAGACACTTTCGCTTGCGCTGTTGCGGTTTAAGCTTGCTCCTTGCAGAGACTCTCTACGCTTAGTAACAATTCGGTACTTTGGTAGAGAGAAGTTTACGAAAGGCAGGGGACTCTAAAGCCCCAGCTGCGTTTGCCACAAGGAGAGCTGAATATGCTTTTCTTGTTCGCTTTGCATGAAATTGTTTCTTCTAGCACACCAAGAAGGGCGTACTTGCGAAATACTCTACCCGGATAACACAACTCTGCTGCTACCCACACTACCAAATTCTCCTCACCAAGCGTCTATTGGTATCCTCAAATGAGTTCTGAAGTCTAATTGGAAGACTGCTATTGAATCAGCGCTTTCAATGGTTCGCGACTCCACTGCTATTGATAAGGGCTGTTCCGGGAAGTATACGAAGGCTCTGACAAGACCTACCTAACAGAACCAAGAATGTGAGAATTTTGATGCAGGTCTATCGTAAAAAAAGAGAAAACCGAGGGTCTGATAGGGAGAGAGGGGAACAAAGTAGCTCCCCTTTTTTTTACACTCAAAGAAAAGGAGTCCGGGGACGCTACCAAGCAATCAATCCTCCGCATTCCCACTAAAGCACTTAAAAGGGCATTTCCGATAAGGGAATACCCACGGGACGGGGCCAAGGCCTTCATGTATGGGTGACAGATCGGCCATAGGAGTACTCCGGGATATAAACCTTTATATATTATACTTATAAAATGAGGTTAGAATAAAAAGAAGATAAGTCGTGTGGAAGGTCTTTGTGTGCCTACCAGATTCATGGTATGCATGGTTGCGGAAAGATCTTTCCCTACGCTCGAAAGAAATACGAATGCCCCCTGTCCCGCGACTTGATCGTCAATAAAGGTAGGAGCTTTGGCACTATATCTCAAATTTTCGCATAATGCAGTCTTACTCCAGAAAACGGCATGGCGATTCCTCACCGAGCCGAACTACAAATGCTATGGGTCATAACTTTGAAAGAAAAATACAAGATTGGACATACCTTTGAAACAACTCCGGAACCACTGACTCCATCTTTAAAGCACTAAGCCTCATTTCAAGAGCCGCCAAAAGAGGCGGATTTTCTATCTATAGTCTTATCTACTTCGACCCTGCCTGGGTAAGGCAGTCGGTTGAGCCGGTGAAAAGCTTGGAAAAGAAGATGGGGGAGCGAATCGATCAATCCTTATTGAACTGGTGATGGGCATGTTTCATGCAGGTTTCTTCCCTAGATCGTGAATAGACGTGTTTTGCTGAGGCAATTACTTCTTGTACACGGGAAATCTTTGAGATCAACAATCTAGTCATTAGTTAGGAGATTTTCTCGAGGGAAACCATTCCTATTTCCCCTTCAAAAGCACTCGTTGTCTATATAGGTTGAGGCACGGAGAGAAGCGAAGAAGTAGGAATATGCGTCAGGAGTAGACAAAGTCAGGAGAAGCAAAGCCTCGGAGAGGAGGCCTTTTTTACTGCCAGTAGAGTAGCTCCTAACAACCTGTGCAGTTGAAAGGGACCAAGGGACCAAGGGAGCATGGTTGGTAGGTTGGATGGTTGCTGGGTTGGCAGAAGAGCCAGCAGTAGGCGAGCATGGGAAGAGTTCCCAAAGAAGACTTTTCGAAGCGAAGTGAAGTCAGAAGTAGTAAAGGAGAGGAAGGAAGGGATTATCAGGGGCGCGCTCTCTTTCTTTCCCTATCTCTTTCAATCCAATCGCTCTTCTGTAGGACTCGTCAAGTTAGGGCAAATCAAAAGCGTCGAGAAAGAAGCTGGCAGAGGGCATAGTCTTGATTCCGAAGCCGAAGGAGCAGGAGTTTTCAAATCCCAATCGACCCTCTATAAAAAAGTCTCATCTTCTGAGAACTCGGACAGGAAAGCTAACGAGGAGCGTAGCCGCGAGACCGGGTTGAAGATGCTCGACTGAGAGGAAAATAAGCTATTTTTTCCTTATGCTTCCCTCTTTCTTTTTCTGAATCCCTTTTTTATGACTTCACTGCGCTTCGTGGACTTCTCTCGTCAGCCTAAAGCAGGCACAGAGTACTATACTATTAATAAATTGACTATCTAAATAAGGTTGTCCGGCTCCTACTTCGCCTAGATTATCAGCGCCTAAAAGCTCTGAGCCTTTCTTTTTGCCCTGGACGATGCTAACCCTAAACACTTTCTAACATAAAAAAGCCCCTACCCCCTTGACTAGGCTGGTAAATTCCATCCCCCAAATGGGGCTTAGCCATGTTTCGCGTCCTTCTGTGAAGGGTGGCGAAGATTGTAATTACAATGATAAAGAAATCGTCTGACAGAATAGAATTAGAATAGAGTCTTCCCATCGCTCCAGCGTTAGATCGCTGTTAGTGCCGAAAGCTTTGTCAGTTAAGCGAGAGTACCTCGGAAAGCAGCACATAGAAGTACTCGAGTGAAGAAAGAACTAACAAGTTAAAAGGGTGGTTAAAAGTGCTGCCTTTGTTCTAGATTGATTTTGAACATCCTAATTGTTGCATTCTATCAATATTTCTCCAGAATCTCGATTAAGTGTTAGCAAAACTTTGTAAAGAACCAATAAAAGAAAAAGCCTATTGGTTTCTGGTGGAAAAGGTGATCATTTGTAACACCTATAAAATCAGGCACATTTCTTTCTAAATTTACGAACACCCAATGTCTGTGAGTGTTTGAATGTATATGTGTGTGGAATAGCCAAATTATGAGAGTAATTGTTTTTCAGCTTGTAGATTTTAATTTCTATTTTGGTTCATTAAGTTTTTTCACTCTGATTAATTTCCCTGTTATTTTTATACCACCACTTAGCAATTCCTATCTTTGTGTAGTTTGTGTGTGTAAAACATCAAACAAAATAAACAGACAAACAAGTTGAAGTAACAGTAGTGAGGCACAACTATTTCACTCGCATATTTATAAAAAATTTAATCCAAGTTGTCTGTATTTCTTTTTGCATTGATGGGTACAATGGGTTGGGCACATATTGTTCGGGTGCCAATCCAGGGCCAGATTTGGCCATTGCTGTCTAAGTCAGCTTATAATGAATGAATGATTTTTATTTGTGGGATTGAACTTTTGAATTACATTCTTTGTTATTATTATGGTACTTCAATATATCGAGTTTGTCTGTCATTTCTTTTGCAGTAAAAAAGTTATGTTCACGTTCTGATTTGATTATCCCATCCTTAATCAAATTCATTTCATCATTTGACTGAATTGGCCCGAATATTTCTCTGACATTTAGTAGCAGGTGCTAAACCTTGGTTGATGGAATCATAAACATCATTTCATTTGCTACAACATTTCAATGGCAAAGCCTCTTAGGAAGCTCGTGTCTTGTGTTATCCTTGACTTGGATGGTACACTTCTTAACACAGGTATGAATGCTATTTGTTTGATCCTTTATGTGCTTTTGAGTTTGACTATATTGTACTGCAAAAATTACATGTTCACTTAATTGATGCAATCGGAAAAGTAAATGACTTCCCATTAAATATCAATTTTGCACCATTCTGAAGCTCCTATCTGCAAGACATATTTATATTTTATACTATTTCTATTTATTTTCTAATTCAGTAGAGTAGTTAAATGCGAATTTTATGTCTTCATATCAGCCCTTTACCGTTGTTTTCCCTTTATGATCGGTAGTTGAACCATGTTTTCTTCTAAATAATAGTCTCATCCAACGTGTAATTTTTTTGGCTTTAAACTTGTGTTGGTATGTGCCTTAGTTTCCAACTGTCGTGTGTTTTTGTTTTCCTTATATGTTTTTCCCTTTTTTTTTTGTTCTTCCTTTCCCATTTTCATTTTGGGTGCCAGATGGCATGGTGAATGAAGTCTTGAAAGTTTACTTGGTTAAGTATGGAAAACATTGGGATGGACGAGGAGTGGATAAACTTATTGGAAAAACACCCTATGAAGCTGCAGCAGTTATTGTCGAGGATTATGAACTCCCCATTACAACAGATGAACTTCTGTCTGAAAGTGCTCCATTATTTGCTGACAAGTAATAACTATTTTAGTCAATCGTTCATTGACATCATATGAACTCTACTATTGAATTACATCTTGAAAAATGATAAGTTGAGTTTGTTCATAAAGTAGGATCATTCGAATTTTTAGACATTTGGGATGATAAAAAGCTACCGACTTGTTTTGTTTTGTTTGTAGGTGGTGCAATATCAAAGCACTGCCTGGTGCTAACAGGTTAATTAGCCATTTGAGAGGACATGGTATTCCTATGGCCTTGGCCTCGAATTCTTCAAGGAAAAATATCGAGACCAAGATATCTTCCCACAAGGGTACTTAGTTAAAAGTGAAAATCTCATCCGGATTAGTTATTAATAATTTTGGTTTTTATCTTTGTTCATTTACCTTTTCTTCACGTGTAGGTTGGAAAGAATCATTCTCCATTATTGTCGGTGGTGATGAAGTCACTGCTGGAAAGCCATCTCCCGACATGTAATGCAAACAAATTAAAATCTTCTCTTGTCATTTTGGTTACTTTTTGGCATGTGGGAATTAATTTTATGCCGTATAATTGATCTTGTGCTTCATTCTATAAAGTTATATCGAAGCTGCAAAGAGGCTTAAGATGGATGTTTCGAGCTGTCTCGTCATTGAAGATTCATTGTGAGTGTCACTTGATCTTTGATCATTTTCAATAGCCATGATTGTGGTGTCAAAATTTTCTTTACCGATACCAGTGAACTCTTTGTCTGATTTTCTTTTATTTTTGGGAGAATTGCCAAAACCGACCTCTAAGATTTGGCCTCATAACAAAAAGCTCTTGTTTCCTTTCAAAAATACTAGTCCATTTGAAGTGTCCTTGAAGTTTGTATTTACTTATAATTTCATATTTTGCGATATATTTATTGTATGGTAAGGCCAGGTGTGACTGCCGGTAAGGCCGCCGGAATGGAAGTTGTTGCTGTCCCATCTTTACCCAAGCAATCCCACCTTTTCACGTTAGCGGATGAAGTGATAAACTCCTTACTGGATTTTCGACCTGAAAAGTGGGGCCTACCCGCATTCGATGACTGTAAGAGCCTCTCTTTTCTCCACATTGGGTTTTCGTAAAAAAATTCTAATGGCGTGTTTGGATACAAATATATCCGCTCAAAACGAGTTTTTTTGGTTAACCAGGGTTAATTTTGAAAAAGTTGTATGGTTAGTTGTTAGTGGTATTTTGATTTTATATTAAAATAATATTTAAAATAAAATAATTAATGTTGATTTGATGTAAAAGTAGGAGAGAGATAATGTTAAGTAGTGATTAGTTAAAATTATGTGAGTGAATGAATAGTAAATTTAAAGTTGATGTGATGTGCAATAATGATTGGTTCGTATCATTTAATTATATTGATAATGTTGAGGATAGTGAAGTTGAATTAAAATTGAGTTATATTTTGAATGTTTTTTGATATACAAACACACCCTAAGTCTTTGGGCTTTGTATTAAATTAAAACCATCTTTAATCTGCAGGGATAGAAGGTACGTTACCAATAGAACCTTGGCACATTAGTGGCCCTGTCGTGAAAGGTTTTGGCCGTGGCTCGAAGGTTTTAGGAATCCCAACAGGTTTTTGATTCTTGAATTCTCTTAAATGTCATTTTATCCAATTATTTCTTGAGCAAAAATTAGTCCTGCTCGTAACGCCATAGCAATTTCAGTCCAAAAGTTCCAACTTTTCGGCTTTTGGTCCCGTGATTTAATATATTGCTGCAATAGAAAAACTGCGAAATTCTCGATTTATTCATTTTTTCTTTTAGTTGTCTCTTAATAGCTGTTTGCATCTATTAAATAATCATCTCCTTTCCAGCTAATTTGTCGACTGAGGGATTCTTTGATCTCCTTTCCGAACATCCTTCTGGAGTTTATTTTGGGTGGGCCGGACTATCGGAACACGGAATTTATAAGATGGTGATGAGCATAGGTTGGAACCCGTACTTCAACAACTCGGAGAAGACAATCGTGAGCCATTTAGCTCTTTTTTTTTTCTTTTTTCTTTTCTATCTTATGGTCTATTTGTCTCCTCTTTGGTAAAATAACATGTTTGTATTCGGTCGAGATATGTTTTTTCAGGAGCCATGGTTGCTTCATGATTTTGACGAAGACTTTTACGGTGAGGACTTGCGTCTCGTTATTGTTGGCTATATACGGCCGGAGGTATGTTAAACTCACTTAAGTTTTACACAAAATGCAGAACTGAATTTAGGATTAATTGCAAAAACCACCTCTATGGTTTAACCTAATTAATTAAAGCTACCATTATCTTCCAAAATTACAACTTACCGCGTGACAAGATATATATGTCACACACACACACACACACACACACACACACATATATATATATTACGACACAAGTATTCTTGTAATGATTTACAAATAACTAATAAGGCAATAAATGTGAAATGGTATGTTGTAATTATGTACAGGCCAACTTTACATCACTCGAGGGACTGATAGCAAAAATCCACGAAGACAGGAAAATTGCCGAGAATGCCCTTGAAATGCCTCTGTATTTGAAGCACAAGGATGATCCTTATTTGAATACATCCTTGCAGCAGAAGAGCTAATTAGGTGTTAGATTTGTCAGAATAATTTTTGGAGTCGTATCGTGGCTCGATTGATTCAAATGGTTGTGGAATAGGAGCATTCTATCTCAAACACAGATAAATTCCATTTATATGTGAAATAAGAAACTAAGAAAGTGGATTGTTTCATCATATTCTGTAAAGAATCAATTGAGATACCATCATACCAATCCTTGCTTCTTAGTAATGGTGTGGGAGATTGTGGGGAGTTCGATTCAGTTTGCTAAAATTGTGTGCCAAGTGCTGGTGTTTTTTTCCTTAAGGGGTGATTGGTATTTTTGATTCAAGTATGACTTTTTTTAATATGGTGTCTTATAAATGCTTTCAAGCTTTCTATATTTAGAATATCAAAGGTACTTTTTTTTTTGTCAAAAGTTTCTAAAAAGGTATTTTAACAACAACCTTTTATATATATATATATAGATTATTATTATTATTATTATTAAGTACAAATTTCGAAAGCCAATTGTGGTCAGAGTTAAAATTTCGTCCGACCTTATGAGTTTTAGTGACATAACNAACTTATATTTATTTCTATATATAATATTTAAATTATTTATCAGTCATAGTGAAAAATAAAATCATCTATCAAACTTATTATATTATATGAGTATGGGTTAGAATATATAAATATTTTAATTATTCTCTACAAACTATAATTTAAATGATGATTTGACATATGACTATTTGCTATCATATTTTATAAAATATGGCAATTTAACAAAAATTCTGTTGGTTTATTATTTTATTACTGTATATATTTGGTTCCTGAAATAATTATTTACTTGTATTTATATATTTTTTAGCACTAGTGTTTTAAACTCATGGGGGGATAAACTTACCAATTACCATTTTGGATTATTTTATACTAAATACATTATATTGTACATATATTTATATGTTATTGTATGAATAACTTGAGAATATATATATTTTTTCAAATCGGTATTGACTGATCAATTTCGGTTCATTTTATATATGCAATATTACCTAACCAATTAACTAACACTTTTAAAAATATTTATTTTTTTATTCATACATACAATATGAGTGCCAAACAAGGTCGTAAAATGAAGCTTAATTTAATATTATATAAGAAGTATGGGCAACAAATAAAAATGTTATTAAGTTTTTAAGAAGAAAAGTCATTAATACTTAATAAGAAATACGGAAGACAAAGAAAACATGCAACGATATGTGTAAATAGAAAAAAATCATAGTTAGAAAATCTCACTGTGTTTCAAGAAATATTTTTTATTTCATATTTTTCTCTAATTTACAAATAATTATTACTAATTTAATTAATCTATAATTATATCCGTTAATTTATATTTTTGAAATAAAACTATAGATTAGGTAGAAATTGAATTATTGATTATAACTAAAAATAAAAATAAAAATATAGTAGATAAAACTAAAATAATTGATTGAAAATGTTTGAAAAGTCTAATCAATTAGATCAATTATTAATATCATGTAACCTAAAATAAAAATAAAAATCACGGATGGTTAAAAAAAAATTACCAAAATAAAATAAGAAAAAAAAAAGTAAAAAAAATAATTAAAATAAATCTTCATTTAATAACAATATATTTTTTTTTTTCAGAAAATTATACTATTTTAAATAAATGTAAATATTTTTATATAGATATAGATCGATACTAAAATTTTTACATCTTATTATATTTGTTATTCCTAGAATGCCACTGATATTACAAATTAGACCAGTAATATTATATGGATCACTAAATTGGTACGACTACCATTTAAAAATTTCACCGATATACTAATTGGACCTGTAATACCAAACCAATAATTAGGTTGGTATAACTACCGTTAAAAACACTAAAACTGAATAGAATCTTACAGTTAAATAACATATGGTTGTATGTATTATTAGGCTGATCATTAGTTAAATATTTGACCTAAATATAATTTGCACACCTGTAACAACATACCAATAACTAGGTTGGTATAAGTATAACTACTGTTAAAAACAGTAAAACCAAACAGAATCTTAAAGTTGTATAACATATGGTTGTATGTAGCATTAGGCTGATTAATTAAATACGAATGAATTGCTTTTGGGGCTTGATATGATTATCTTAATTCATAGATACCCCTTCTAATTTATATAAATATCACAAACAACCCGCTACTTTTGATTTTGAATCAAACCTAAAATTAAGCCATTATTTTTCATCTTTATTCTGCCCTTTAAGTTAGATCAGAAATCAAAATTGGAAATGTTTTCTTTCTTTCTTTGACCACAAAAAGTGTATTCTATGGTCAAAGCAAAGCTGAGTTGGTCCAATTTATTTGCAACTGGCGTGACCATTTCTCAAATGATGGCTTCACAGGAATTTTCCTCATTTTAATTGAGAAAATAAACTTATTGTATTTAAAAGGCTAAATTAAAAATGTAACCTTTGATTAAAATATTGAATTTAGGTTCTTTTTTTCCATCTTCATAACATGTTTGGTGGTTCCAGGGTGTGGTAGTAGCCGGCACGACTTACGGTTAAAACAGATTGCCCAATCACTTAGGGTGTGATTGTTTATGGATTCAACTAGTTTTTATTTGGTTTGTTTTTTAACTATAGTTAATTTTAGAAAAATATGGTATGGTTAGTTGTTAGTGAATATATTAAATAATATTTAAAAATAATAATTAAAGTTGATTTGATGTAAAGTAAGAGAAAAATGATTGGAAATGATAGTTAGTTAAAATTATGTGAGTGGATGAATAGTGAATTAAAATTGATGTGATGTGTAAAAATGATTGTTTGATATTATTTAATTATATTGATAATATTGGAGATAGTGGGGTTGAGTTAAAGTTGAGTTAAATTTGAGTTTTGATTAGTTTTTTTACTGTTCAAACCATATCCAATCGCCCCCTTAACATATTTTGATTTCCTTTTTATAATAATATAATAATTATATACACCTAATAGCTACCTAACTATACCTAATAGCTAGCTACTTATAATTTTTTTAAAACATACACACATTTTAACATTAGAATTTTTAATATCAACATAAAATGAACTATATAATTAAATTTTACAATCTACGTCTACACTTTTGTTCAAATAGCGTGATGTATTGACGCGACTAACTGTTAAGTTGCGAATAACATTACTTATATATAAATTTATTGATGAGAGTATGAGAAATTGAGAATAGTAAGTAGTGATGTGAGAATTCTATGTAATAGAATTTTAATTGTATATGTTTTAATGACATAATAACGCGTGTTATTGTCTTGTTAATTCACATATTTCATTATTTTTAAAATCAACAGCTACTATATATATGTATATATATAATTTTCGGTCATCATCTATATCAAATAATTATGTAAAACTAGTTTTATGAATATCCTATGTGCCATTATTTACATAGATATTATCATATAGTTGGTAGTCGATAGTCTTGAAAATAATATTCAATTAAAAATGGAACTAAAAAATTAAAAATATCAATAATATAATCTTGCTTTATTTTTTTACACTAATACGCTAGAGCCAGATGGTACATCACTATACATTAATTTAGATGTATTTTTAAGTTATGTCACAAGAATCATAGTAAAATTTCTAGGTGCTTTTGCTTTCAATACAATGTCAATCAAATTTTCTTTAGAAAATAGTAAAATTAATATACTTATTTTGAGAAAATTAAATGTGAGACAAGAGAATAACCATAAAAGATACATTATTGAAATGGACGGATTATACACTCTGAAGAAAATAGATACATATTTAAAATATTTTTCCAGGCGAATAATAGTAATAATAAAAAATATAAATAACATAAATTAAATCTACATAACGCGTGAGACCACTGTACAAGAGTACAAGATTCAGTACAGTCTACCAATCCAACCAAAATACAGCCGTCGCCAGGTCAGCCGCCGGTTTAGACTCTCATGTCACCCAATCTAATCTCCACCATCAAAACCCACTCGCTTTCGCCACGCGTCGCACATCCAAACGTTAACCAGCAATCATAGCCACCACACCTGCAGGTGAAGCTAGCAAGCACCCACCCAAAAACACGTCTCCAAAACAAACACGTCTTTGAAAGACGTGGGCAATGACCAAACACCATCCGCCACGTCATCAGAAGTTCCTTCCCACACAAAACCCCTCTTTGACCGTCCCCCAACGGCTAGTTTTCCTCTTTCTTAATTATTCTTATCTAATACACATATTATTGTCCTGACTCATTTACTTTATTTAATAAATCTATGTTTATAATAATAAATCAAATATTTTGTTTTACACTCCTTCTTATTTTTATTATTGTCGTTTTGAGAAGCAACATGCTAATTGAAAAAAAAATTTCTTACTAATATTAACCTTAGTTATTGGATGTTATATAAAACGATGGACATGGAATATAAAGAGACATTGTATATTAGATGAATGGTTAAAAATGAAAAAATATAAACAAAATAGTCAAAATGATATTTATTTAATTAATGATCAATTAAGGCAGAATGACAAATAATAAAAATAGGAGGAAGTATTATTTTTTAGAATATTACGTTTTATTTTCAATGTATGTAATTTGTATATTTGTTAGAACGTAATTACTAATCTTTAAACTCGTATACCAATCAAATTCATATTTTATTTTGTATTTCATTGAGATATTAATATAGTCTTATGTAATTTCTTTTTATTTCACCGGAAAATTCGAGTAGTTTCTATGAAAACCAGACCTTGTTTTCTGAGAGAAATATCTGTCCCTTCGAAACCTGCTTTTTTATTATTATTTAAAGGAGAAATCCAGAAAGGGGTGGAAGAAGAAAAAGATAACATTTTTAAATTTCATTTTAAAAAAAAAATGTGCGGAAAAAGAAACCTCTGACTTTCATTTACGCGAGAGCCCATTTTGTCCCACACTCGTGATTTATTATATATTAGGAAGAATAGTTAAGACGACCCGTCTTGTTTCGTTCTTCATCACATCTGATTAGGGCTGTTTTCTGCTCACAGATTTGGGAATTTAGTTGGTTTAGGGTTGTTATTTCCTCAGATTATTGAGCCATCTCAGGTATTTTTGCTGAAAGATTGCATCTTTAAGTCTGAACTCGACAGAAAAAAAAAATGGCGATTGGGAAAAATTGTAGGTCAAGGGCAAATGGGGAGTACGGTATGGGGCTAGTGAGAAGCTCATCGTTTGGGAGAAAAAGAGTTGCCCTTTCGAATGTTGTCGGCTCAGATTTTCAGAGCGACGATTCTGCTGCCACGACTACTTCGAAACGACGGTGCTCTGATCAAGATTCAGTCTTTTCAGAAGAAAAATCTGTGCTTCAGAATTTGCCTCAAGAAATTCTGGTTGGTCTGCATTTTTGTTCGTGGGTTTTGCTTTAGAACTGTTGAAATTTTTTTATTTTTAAACTGAACTTGTTAACAAGAGTTTTGTACTGTGCTTTTGCAGATCAAAGTACTCTGTGGCGTGGAGCATGATGATTTGAAGAGATTGTTTTTCGTTTCTAAAGCAATTAGAGAAGCTGTAAGCTCTGATTTTTCTTCTTCCTTACAGCATTATTAATATTTCTTTTTTTCGGTTTGATTTAGTTCGTACATTGATGAATTATAGTTTTGTTCTGCATTTTTAAAACTGTCCTGTTTGCTAAAATATTCATGCTTTCTTTCCTTTGAACTGAAAACAGACGATGATTGCCAAGCAACACCATTTTGCCTACAGCACTCCAAAAAAGCTGTTTGGGTTTCAGGACGATGGGTATTTTGGTAATTTTGACGAGGCCGAGGCCCCGAATGCCCCGAAGCAATCTAGGGTTCCACGGCATAGATTAAACGCAAAGAAATTATCCGAAATTTCAGTTAAACTATTTGCTTCCGGTGAAGATAACGATGTGTGTTTTTTGCCGAGGCGGAATTTAAGTTTGAAAATGGAAATTGGCAGCTAAATAAATTATGTTCTTGCTCTTTGTAAAGAATGTGTTGTTTAAGCTGTAGAAAGATTATTTTGATAGGTAATTTGTGACTGTGTGTGTGTTTGTTTGTACATGTTGAAGCAAATGTCTTCAAGCATAGTTTTCTCTTTTCTTCAACTCTTCCCATTGAAGAACAATTTGGCTCGTCTGTATTTTGTTTTAGTACACATGTAGCAGCTGGATGGAATGTAAGAAGTATACGACTAACCAAATATGTATTTGTTATTAGTTTATTGAATGGATCGAATAACATGTAGTCTTGATATGCAATCTTTTTTAATGAAAGTTTTTGGTTATCTTTTGGCAATGTCGAATTCCTTTTCTGTAATTGTTTATCCTACGTTGGTTTGTGTTTGCGGATCGAGCTAGGGGCTAAAGTGCAATTTATTTTGATTCTGAGGTTGATATGTGAAATGTGTTTCTGATCTCGTTTTCTTGGCTCATTGCAATAGTCTTGAGTAGTGTTGTCAAATTAAACGAGTCGGGCTTGTCTTGGCTCGCGTTCGACTTGTTAAGGCTCGACTTCGGCTCGAGCTCGAGGCCTTAACGAGCCGAGTTCGAGCTCATTTTTGGCTTGGTGATTTGTCATGTTTTGTTTTGGTACAAAATTTATATGTGATATCAGATTTAGTAGGAAACAAAAACTTATTTTCATGTGTTGTTATGGTACTACATTTATCTGTGATCAGATTTTGAAGAAATAAACAGCATTGTTTCTTAATTTGATTTTCACTTGTTTTAGTATATAATTAAAAATTTAATATAAAATTATATAGGTAAAAATTTATTATTTCACTTGTTTTACTATATCATTTAACAGTTTAAATCATATTTTTATAGATTCAAAATTTCATTACAGTATGCAGCAGTCTTGTTACTTTACTGTGGTTTAAATTCTTCACTGGAATAAATTTGAATAAAATTATATACACTCCATTTGTATTATGAAGATATGATTGAAATAAAGCGATTTTCATGTCATGTTCTTGAAGACTTTATTAAGATTTAGGACATTATTTCCTTGAAAAATGAGTGCAAGGAGGTAAAATTCTATATACTCTCTTACTCAAGTAGCAATTTGGGCAGACTTGGATTTCGCCTAAATTACGGGTTTAATCGTGGATTCGGATTCACATGCTTTGACCGGATGGCTTAGAAGGTATATAATCCGGCCCAAAGTCAATTATGACATGAATAATTTGTTGTTTGCATTCCTGGGAAGGGGTGTAAGCCATCTGAGCCAACCTCAATTCACTTACTGATTTTTTATATTCTGAGAAGCACGGTAGCAAGATGCATTTTTTTTTGGCTTATGACACAACTCACCATTAAACCGTGACACTCCTTCGAGCTGATCATACATCATGGTCCTAATTGTTTTCTTATGTCATCCATGGCTACAATAGGTATTGTGCAGGCTTTACTCAACTATTCCAACATTCAACCTCATTATTGTTGATGATTCTCCATCGGTTTAAAAAACTAGGAAATAAAGAATTTGCTCAACATAGTGAATTACACTCTATAATAAAGTCTCTAACCAGAGGTATAACAATCAATATATCATTTATATTCAAATCAAATTCTTACCTTTTAGGGGCATACACAATTTTCGTGAAAATCGGGGACCAATATTTCTTATTATGAAATGGATAACTTCTCAAAACCTAGAAAATAAAATAAAATAAAATATGAATACATCATGATGGTTGCCAGTAAAATAGTTACTTATGAATCTAATATAAATATAAACAGTAAGTAACTTTCATGCATGCTTCTTAAAGTTTTTGACTAAGTGTCTCAAACAATAAACATGATGGTTGCCGTGAAAAGCTGTAGGGATGGATTTTAGTAGCCAACTATGTCGGTTTATAATTAATGTGAACTTTCTGAAACTTGGTAAACCCGAGGAAAAATATTCTTCATCTTCAAGTAAAACCACTCTCAATTATCATCGGTCTTATCATCAACCACGACAAATGCTATAGTGAACAAAAACATCATTGGCATTCTTACTCACAACACTAATCAAACAACCTTTATATTTATTTTTAATGCGAGTGCCATCTAAAATATTAAGGTTTGGCAACCAGTTAAAAAACCAACAAGACATGAAAACAAATGAAAAAGTTAGCAAAACTTTTTCTCGAGGGTCGATCTCGCAATCGACAATGATTTCCGGGTTTGTCTCACATCCTGCATTATAGTACCATGTTAATCTGTCATAAGAGCTCTTGTATGCTCAATGAATATCATGCATGACAATTTTCTTCCCCATCTATGCCTTTTAGTACTTCAGCTCCAAGACATAGTTCCTGTGAAGGTCTTTTAATATCGCGTGCAAGACCTGTAACCTGGTTAATCTATCAATTTGTTCCTAATTATATTAGAGACCCAACTTCAGTTTGCTCTTGGATGGCCCTGTGTCCGAAGATTGGACACACCGTAAGTATGGACTATCGTACACTTTTGGGTGACAAACATTTGATCTACTCGGTATCTCGATGCATATATTCTCCATCTACAATCCTCATCGCTACAACAAACAATGATCTTCTGGCAATCATTTTTTCCGATACTTAAAAGAGTGCTTTTTAGAAACTACGCCATTTTTAACATGCCTTCGAAATTCATTTGTATGACTCAATCCGACGTGTATAGAGAAGATAAACAATTCATTATCGTAGGAACAACTCCGTAATAACTAAGATGCCCCTTCCATTGTATCTGACAATAATATAAAATTTCAAATGGGTTGGATAAATGAAACTTCATAGTTTCCAGCACAAACTAATATCAAAATACTGATGCCAAAGGTACCATAAGCATGCATCAGTGGTACAATGATCATCTACGAGAAAAAAACATAACCTAGCATAAATGGTTGGTATATATGAACAACAAAAAAAGAGATTCTTGTCACATTTTTTGTTTTAGGGTGAATATGGAAAACAATATTCAAAATTGAATCCTTAACAAAATATGAAGAATAAGATTTTAGGAAAAAATCATCTTACCGGACCGCTATTCCTGACTAAAGATAGGGGGAATAGAATAAGGTACGAAATGAAAGACAATTTTCGGACTCCTCAGTCCTCAGTAAATACATAGCTTGCTTACTACATTTTTCGTTGAAAAACGACAAGAAAAGAAGCGACGGGAAAAAGGGAAGAAGGGTTGACGGGGAGGAATTAGTGTGGAATAAGAGACAAAGAAAAACAATAAAAATTAGGAAAAGTTGATAAT
Source organism: Striga asiatica (assembly GCA_008636005.1). NCBI lineage: Eukaryota > Viridiplantae > Streptophyta > Magnoliopsida > Lamiales > Orobanchaceae > Striga > Striga asiatica. Next base: position 907,525 of record BKCP01001558.1, read on the forward strand.
GGAGGATTTATGATGGATGAATTTTATGTATTTTGTTAGTCGTAGGTGGAATCGGGATTTGAATAATGATGTAATGGAATATAGTTGCGCTGGACCTGGAAACAGAAAACACTCTAAAAGACTTGACTAGGCCCAAACCATATACTAATAACAAATGACTGCAAAAGACTTGACTAGGCCCAAAATAAAATAAGTAAAATTAAAAGTTCGCCGTCTGTGGGACTCGAACCCACGACCACATGGTTAAAAGCCATGCGCTCTACCGACTGAGCTAAGACGGCATTTTATAAGCTTTGTTTACATAATAAAACATAAAACATTATTATTAATTTTATCAATATTTCAGCAACATTTTCCAGATTTGTTCATTTTCGTTTTTACCTTAAAACATAATTTCCCTGCTAGAGAGAAAACCCTAGATAAAGAAGGCTCGCAGATCGATCGTTACCCTTCCCCAAAAGTGAGAAGAAATCTCTCCGTTGGTCGAAGATGCTGAGAGTTGCAGGGAGGAGGCTGTCGTCTCTCTCATGGCGGTCCGGTCAGGCTACGCCGGCCGCGTTTGCGTCTAAGAACCCGTTTTCCGCAGTTGATTCGCCAGACGCCCCTTTCTCTCACATCAACCCTTTTTTGGATCAAATCAGAGGTTCGTTCATTTTTCCTATTTCATTAAAAAAAAATCTTTGGATCAGGCCTATATATCGCTCATTATGGAAAAATATATGATAGGTTGAAAGCGATCTGTTCTAGCTCCTTCAAATGACATGAGCTGCCTTTTCGTTTAGATTCTGATAAATAACTTTCATGGAATTTTCTTTTATAGCTAATTTTGATTGAATTTCTATTGAAGGCTTAGATTTATCATTTCAATTGATTCAATCTGGGGCCTTTATATATTGGGATTGGATGGTCTGGATGTTTTCTATTGCTTGTTGAAGTTGCTTTAGTTTGATTGATGAATGATGTGTAACAGTAGGCATTTGTTTCGTTGGCTCGTCAAATTTCTTATTTTCGGTAGGGTTTCATGTTAACATTGGCCATCTGTTTGTTTGGACTGTCAAACTTCTCATTTTCTTTATGGTTTTCATGGAGCCACTGGATGAGTTATTTTCCCCCATTTTTGCTGTGGTTTGTTGTTTATAGTTGTGACTGTGTTCTGTTTGGGCCAGTGTTGGAATAAATGTACCTCACCCATTGTACGATGAATGTTGGCGATAGCTATGATTGGTGGTATGTAGGTTTGATATTAACCATGAGTAGCTTATATTAATATGTATAATCCCTCTACAACACTTATCTGATACGAATACCATAGCATCATTAGACCTTTTCTTGAATGTCTTAGTGTGTTTGTCTATCAAAAAAATATGTTTATCGTTTTCAGTCATTGCCTGAGAAACGTATCTGGACTTAAAAAATCAGCTTGTGGCTCCTGAATACTTTGCAGAGTCTTTAATTTTCCTTTAAATCTTATTTCAAAGGATTTTTTTTTTTCTTCGTGTATCAGATGGACAGTCCTTCCTTTTACCATCTGACACATAATATATGAGTCTAAACTTATTGATTATAATTTGTGATAACTGACGTAGCCTACACTTTCTTGTGAAGCTCTCTCGGTCATGGTTTATCTATCATATTCATATCCTCGATAACCCGTGCAGAAAATAGGGGTTGATTCATACGCATCACCAAGGTTATTAATGTTTGCATTTACTCTTTTCGAGGAAGGGGGTAAACAAATGATTTGTTCCCTTCAAATCTTATTGTAAGTGCAATTTTCTTGTAACAACTCCCGTGTTGGAGGAGACTTTGAGCACCGGTGAGAAGGGTAGAAACATTAGAATTAAGAACATAGTTTTAAATGGCGAATGGCGAGGCGAGGCGATTCGCCGGCCTCGCGAACGCAAGCCATCAAAGCTTAAAAATATATTTATATAGATAGTAATATCATATATTTAAGTTTAAGTGCCAAAAATAATCTTAAATATCCTAAAAAAAAAATAACATAAATTTAATTTAGTTGTAATTACTAAAAGCATCTAAAACTTAAATGTGAATACTAACAATAAGGTAAATAAAAAGTGTAAAGTATAAGAAAATGAAAGAAAAGATGCTACACCCTGTCACCCTTGACTATTGACAATACTAATAAACATAAATAAAGTAAAAAAATGAAGAAAGAAGAAAAAGATTAGCGGCAGAAAGGGGACGAGAAAACAGAGAAAATGGAGAAGGAAAAGAAAGGAAAAGACACGCATCACCGACCGTCTTGGCGGCGGCGAGATGGTGGCCGGAGTTCAGAGGAGGCCGAAAATGGGATGGGTCTACCGTAAGTTTCTGCAATTTTCAAATCTGAGAATCCTAGGGAGTTCTTTCGCAGAAACCCTAGTTCTAGTTTGGGGAGAAGTCATTTAGGGATTTTTCACTGAAGTTTTTTTGCTTCGTGGGTCTGGGAAGTGAGGTGAAGAAAATGCTTGATCTGTTTTAGTTTATTCTCTTTCCAAAAAGTGGCACACGGCGGTGCGCCTCTCGCCACTCGAAAAGGCGAGCCGAGGCGATTTGAAGCGAGCGCCTTGCGAACAGGGTCGCCTCAGGCAGTGGCGAGGCGATATGGCCCTCGCCTCGGTCGCCTCGCCTCGAGGCGTCGCCATGGTGTCACCATTTTAAACTATGATTAAGAATGCAAATTAAAAGGGGGAGGGGTAGACTGAAGAAAACTTGGAAAGACAATAAAAAATGATATAAAATATTCACATTTAAGGATATGTGCTTTGATCGAGCATGATGGCGACATGTGATCCATATAGCCGATCCCACTTATTGGGATTTTAATGGCTTGTTGATTGATTGAACTCCCGTGATGGAAGAGGTGATTCTAGTAAATCACATTTTTCAAAATGTTCATATCTATAAAGTACAATTCAATACTAACACTTGGTTTGGTCTGTTTGGATTAGTTTCACTGGAGGGCTTTTATTTAGTTACTCAACACACTGGTTGATATATATGCAAATTGTTTCACTATATACATTATGCACAATTATTGAACGTGCTATTTTCTTATGTTTCTTTCATTCTTCATCACCCACTACCCATCTCTCTCTCTCTCTCTCACCAGCTATTATAAAGGTGGGCCTTTTTCATTTTTCCTTCCGAACAATTACACACGTAAAATAAATAAATTATCTTCTGTCCACATTTTGTAGGCTATTCCGTCAATACCCTCACGCCAGATAACCTCTCCTTGATCCCCGATATCCCTGCCACAGTGGCGGCCATCAAGTCCCCGAGCTCCAACATCACCTACGACGAGAGCAACCACGAGAGGTACCCACCTGGCGACCCTAGCAAACGCGCGTTCGCCTACTTCATCCTCACCGGCGGCCGATTCGTGTACGCCTCATTAGCCCGACTCCTCGTTCTCAAATTCATCCTCAGCATGTCTGCCAGCAAGGACGTCCTTGCCCTCGCCTCTCTCGAGGTGGATCTGTCGAGCATCGAGCCAGGGAGCACCGTAACAGTCAAGTGGCGCGGGAAGCCGGTTTTTATCCGCCGCCGCACGGAGGACGATATCCAGCTGGCGAACAGTGTCGACTTGGCTTCACTGCGGGACCCACAGGAGGATGCTGTTCGGGTCAAGAATCCCGAGTGGCTTGTGGTGGTTGGGGTTTGCACTCACTTGGGGTGTATTCCTCTGCCTAATGCAGGTGATTTTGGGGGTTGGTTTTGCCCGTGCCATGGTTCGCACTATGATATCTCGGGAAGGATTCGAAAGGGGCCGGCACCTTTTAACCTGGAGGTGCCGACTTACAGTTTCTTGGATGAGAATAAGCTGTTGATTGGGTGAGGGAGTTTAAGGGGAGAAGAGAAAAGCCGGAAACTTACTTTGATATTGTGGTTGTTTTGTAATTTGTAATTTTCTCGTCTGAGTGAGAGTTTCGTGTTTGTTCTGTTTTGCTTCGTTTTGCTGGGTCCAGGATTCTGGAGGGACCTCACCCCTGCTTTTTTTAATAATTCTGGCTGAACTTTTGGTTTGTTTTTAGAGAGGGTTTGATGATTTACAACATTTATGAATAAATTTTATTGATACATGTGGTGGGTGGCATTTTCTTCATCCTATACTTAGGAGTACTGCTTTTATTAAACGAGCCTTGCAGCTCAGCTCAAGCTCGGCTCATTAAGGCTGAAGCTAGAGGCTTTAACGAGTGCTTGATAAGACTGGAAAGGAGATTTTTTTATATAATTTTTTATAGTTTGGCTACGTTAATAGTGATAAATGAGTCGAGTTTATGCTTAATTTTTGGTTCGCTTATTTAACGAGCTGAGGGCTCGAGCTCGAGTTCTACTAGGCTCGTTTGCAGGCCTACTTATTTGAACTCAATTTTTTCCTCAACGAACATCAATTAACTAGTAATAGCGGCAATAGTCGATCCTACGAAGAATAAGAACTCAATTTTTACAATTTCGTATTAGTTGAAGTAATCTAATAAAGCATAAAGTTTTTCCTCAGCAAACCTCTTGTTGCAACGCCTATCTCCCACGCTAAGGTCGAGGTCGTCGGCTTGCTGCGTCTAGCATCTAGCCTTAAAAGTCCGCCCCGCCCGTCAGAGCTTCTGGTCCCGTGCTCCTCTAGCGTTGTGTCCAAGGAGATGTTGCCTGCTTGGCTGCGTGCAACCTTGGGTGCTCCCTCTTGGTCCCTATTTTTGAGCCTTATGGCGTTGCTAGAGTTTTCTTGGCGGCTCCCCCTATCCACTCTCTCCGGGCGTTGTAGATTTTCGGAGCTCATATCTGGACCGATAATTTTCTTTGAGTGTGATCTGTCTTGTTCCGATTTGGTGCTTTGTTGGGTCTTTGTGTTGCAGTGTGTAACTCGTGTGCCGATTCGAGATGGTCGTACGGTTTGCCTGCTAGGTGTAAAGGAGGTTTTAGTGTATTTGTTCATTAGGTGTACGTCGTTTTTGTTTTGTTATTTTTATTTTTATTTATTTTTTCGTTCTATTAGTCCAGTTTTGTCTCACTTGAGTTTTCTTCCGTATTTAATATATTTATCGTTTTAAAAAAAAAAGAACAAAGTCTCTTTGGTCGGTTGGCTGCGATGGCCATTCAATTCCTTCTCTTTAAACCTTATCAACTCCATCTATATGATAAGTATGAAATAAACATATTTTAATATCCTATCATTCAAACAAGAGATGCACAAAAACCATGCCGTGGATTAAACTGTTCAGTTGTAGCCCAAACCTTATCAAAATTGTAATGGGTATACGGATAAGTTTTTCAGCGTACACTTGACCCATATTTTCAGGAAGCTAAGGAGGATGGTCAACACAGTATCATCACTCCACTTGCTGACTTTTTCCATTCCTATTTGACTACTGACAATATACAAACACTAAATAAATTGTAGAGAAATTAAAATGGTATAAAAAAAAACAATCAATGGTAACCATTTAGACAACAAATAAGAACTCAACTTTCTTGAGTAAGGGTTGGCGTAAATTGATTGGATCAGAAAGTCTATAAGCCATAGGATTGCTCCTATGTGGAGTTATCCATAACTTTATGTATTGATACGTGTCGAATGTGTGTATTTATTGCAGGACACAAGTCAATATACCATTTGTGGATAACTATAGATGACTCCATAAACCGAGTCATCTAATAGCTCCATAACAACATCGCGGATCGAAAGCCGAATTCAAACATCGAGTCAAAATCATTGTTAGTCTCACACTCACAAACTATTGAATAGGTTTTTCAACAAAAAATCATTGTTGACTTAGTTGTATGTATTACATGTATCATATTTTATGTGTGAAAATTAACAAATTATACATGAATGCATATAATTTTTATTACAAATTAATAAATTATTATCCAATGCTTACACACATTACATTTTATTTTTCAAATACTTAACTATATGTAATATTAAATGTTGAGAAGTACCCTCTAGATGTTAATGGCACTCTTAGAGATGAGTTTGTTCACAATTTTAATTTTTAACCCATTCGTTCCACATGATGCATGTACCTTTAATTTTATCCAAATTGAATTATTATGGGGATCATTATTAGAGATCATAATTGATTTATCTGTATGTGCCTATCTTATTTCTGACCATATTGAATTATATATTATTAATTTTTCATGAGTCATGACTCAGAGAACTTGATACTATTATATTAGATTCATTTTTTTTTTCTTTTTAATGTTTACTAGTACTCAATATTGTGGACATGCACATATATAAACAATACTCCCTCTGTTTCGTTTTAAATGTCGTTGTAAGGTGTCAACTTTTTTGCAAATTAATTGTCGTTGGAAATATTATATTCATTCTTACATCTTTATTCTCTTTAACAAACATTATCTCTTATCATTATCTTTAAAAACCACTCATTAATAATTCAAAAACTTAATTTAATAAGATTAAAAAATAAGATTATTACACAACCCATTAAAATCGTAATTTAGAAGTTTTAAATTAAAACGACATTTAATAAGAAACGGAGGGAGTATGAATATTATACCTAAAATCATAAGTTATATAATTGGCATATTACATTTTTAAAATTTGATCTTTAGTAAAAAAATGAATAATATAGTTAAAAACTATTTCATTCATAGCATAATTAATTATTTATCAAGCTAGTATATTATAGCAACTGTTTAAGCCATTTTAAGGGGTTTGTTACTCCAATAAAATCCAATTAACTATTAAATAATAACTTGATGAGATGGAAACAAGATGATAACATTAATTTTAAAATAAATAGCTTGAAAAAAAAATTGCTATAAATTTTTTTATAAGCATTTTAGTGTCAATTTATAATTAGTAAATATTAGTAGTAATTAATGTATGGTAGAATAGTTAAAACAATATTATTATATTTTTAACTCATGCACAGTGGGATGGCACTTTTCATAATTACGTTAAAATAAAAATGAGAAAATATTATTAATTGAACAACCTACACTATATTTTTACTTATATATTTATATAGATTCTCCAAAACAATTTTCATGTTATAAAATCCAATTTTGACACATGCATATATGGATGGATAACTTAATATAAAAATAAATATAAATAAATAAAGTGCAAATGAAAAAGGTCAAAAGGAAATACCGTAAGTCCATGAGGACCATAACTAAGTGCGTGGGGACTTGAATCCGAAAAGGGACTATGATGATGAGACCCATCATACCGTAGGTTAGACGTGGCCACGGGCCCGCCGGGCCGAATTAAACCCGTGTTTTGGCCATGTCTACTGTTGGTTGTTTTGTCATTTGGTGGATTGTTGTAGCAAATTATTTTTTTACCGAGTACCGAATCAAAATATTCGTTCCCCGGGTCGATCTCTCGAGGAAGGCGGTTCGGAATCTAGGAATGGTGTTGATAACACATAAAAGAAAAATAAATCCTAAACACTCTAATCAAGATGAATTGGTTTTATCAACTAAGAATTATAGAATAATGCAAAAACATAAATCTACCGAGAATACAAATTAAGTAACGATGGAGAAACTAGGGAGTCGGGGATAATTGCTTTCGGCTCTAACACAACTACCGGGCAATCAATTGCTCGGTTAAAGGACTTGAATCATCTCTCGTTCAGAGGTTCACTCTCAATACAGTTACGAACAAGAGAATGAATGTAAACGATCGACTATCAGTTCCAGCAACGCATAGACAATACAGTTACGAACAAGTCTACTCTAGACGAGCCTATATCGACCAACGTCTCCCCTCTCGGTTCTATACGTTGATTTATTAGGTTAGAAAGGTGATCAATCTACTAACCCTAGAACATGCACAACTCGCATAGATATGAGCAATTAAGAACAAGCAATTATTATCGAACTTAATCAATCATCCCCTATCCCTAGTGAATGAATTAGTTACTCATATGAAATTCAACACAATCCATCTCAAGAACCCAAGCATTCATATTCAAGGATTAATTGAAAAGGAAAACTTACGATTAGTAGAGAATCAATAGTCGAATTCAATGAACAACTTAATCCGGAATATTTAAAGAAGAAAAGCCATCAAAACAACGATCAAATCTGAGTTTTTAGAGTAGGAGAAAGTAAAAAAACAATATTGAGGGTTGTTCCCACGAGTCCAAGGATCGTTTTGATATATAGTATGCGAAAAACGGAGCTAAAACGAGTAAAAACGGAGGAAAATAAAAACAGGGTCGGTAGGGTCGCGAGTCGCGAGTCAACTGGTGAGTCGCGAGTTAGGCGGGTCGCTGGGCTGCTGGAGGCTCTGTTAAAGTCGCGAGTCGCGACTTTATGCTCGCGAGTCGCGAGATTCTGGACTGCACTGCGCCATTTTTTGTTTTTGCCTCGTTTGAGCTCATCCGAACTCGGAATTGAGTTCCGTTTTTTCCTACACGTCGCTAACGAATCCCTCTATCCAATTATGCTCTCGAAAGAAACTTTTACAGAAGAGAAAATTCGCCCGAAGCTCCAGACCTACACACCAAAAACGACAAAACACAAAAGAAAACCGGAAAAAGAAACGAAAAACATCTAAAGACTCAAAATGTAGGAAAACACATAATAAAACAAGAAACGAACTTAAAACTAAAGAAACAACCTAAAACGGGGGTAAAAGAAAGATAAAATAAACACGAAAAATGCAACAAAAATGGGAAAAACATGGATAAATTACAAATTTGGTGTTATTACATTATGAAGTATCAATTTAGGTTCAATTGAAATAATCAAATAACATATATTATTTTATGTCGTAGAATTTAAAATCTTGCTACAATTTTAATTCTTTGGCCGTGATAGGGATTATAGAACCAACTCGACTCAACCTGACGAAAGCATGTAAAACCGGTGTCAAACGACCCGAGGGTCGAGTCGGAGGGACGAGGGTTGAATCGGAGAGGCAAGCATCGACCTAAGGGTCGATTACGGGTCGGCCGTAGGGGTCGAACAAGCGACCCGAGGGATGAACTGAAGGGGCGAGCATCGATCTAAGGGTCGATTACGGCCGTCGGGGTCGAACCGAAGGGGTGAGCATTGATCTGAGGGTCGAACTGGGCTTTGAGGTCGAGCACCGATTAAAGCGTACCCGGTCGACGGACTCTCGAGAGCTTATGACCACTAAAGGGAAAACCGTACAAAAAAACACTCTATAAAGAATTAATTCAACAGTTGCAAAGCAAGATTCATTAATTACAATCACTATTACATTTAATGCAAGTTATCCTTCAACTTCGAGATTTTAACTTGGGCACCGGAGGGTCTTGCGCCGGAGTAATTCTAACGCCATTTTCAGGTACCGACGTGCTCGTGGACTCGAACCAGACCAGACGAGTAGGATTTACACTCAGATCGGAGGAGACCTTTCTAAAGACCGAAGCAACATATCTCGGACCATATCAGACCGTCAAAATTTTCAATTTATATATCTGAGATGGATTTTTATTAACAATTTAAGACATGTAATTCGAAATTTTGTTGTAGTTTCAGTCATTTTGACTATTAAAAATTGAGATTTTTAACGGTCAAATGACTGAAATTACGACAAAATTTTAAATTACAGGACATAAATGTTATATGTCACTCCAGTGAGATCTAAATTACTACATTTATCTCTCTTATATATAATTTCCGAATGTGCTGAGCCTCTCGCATGCTTCGAAATCCTATGTGGCAAAATTTTATGCTTCATTATTTGACTTGGATAGATTTTAATTTACTTCTGATGCAAAAATAATTAGGTTTGAATTATCCATAAATATGTTTATTATATATGGTCATTTTACATGTATTAATTGCATTTTGATATCATTTCATATTATAACCATTGAATTGTAAGTGTATTTTAAAAGTTAATAACCTTTGTACTTTTTACCAGTTTTACACCTATAATATATCAAATTAATCATCTTTTGATGAGTTTCGATTTGACATTCATATTGTATGTATAAACATGTGTCCGATGACGTGGCTGAAAGTATTGAGTTGGCGTGCCATGTCATTTTTCCGATCGCCACGTCATTAAATTTTGGCCGAAAATTTTGTTTGAGACACAATTGCAAAAATTAAACAAGGTTTGTATTTTATGTGCAAAATTGAAAAAGTTTAGTTTTTTGCAATTTAACTAAAGGTGGTGATTTTAGTGGTAATTAACCATTTTTTTTAATTACACAAGCTTCGATTTATGAATTAGCACGACGATTAACTCCACTTTATAAATACTAGTATTCAACCTGTGCATTTGCACAGATATAAATAAATTATTGTGAGTCTGTATGCATATAATGATTAATTATTTTTCTTTCACTTTTTTGCAGACAAAATTTACAATTAAAAGAGTTGGAATATTTTTTTTTTAAATTGCGTTTATCTGATTGGATGTAATGTATATTTTGGTACGTCTTTTATTTGTGAATTATATATTATTTATTTAGGAATTTCAAATATATTTTTTAATTTCAAAAAAAAAAATTAAATGTAACAACAATAATAACATCTAATCACATTATACGGTCAACTGTCATTAATCAAAAGTTTAAAATAATTTTTGTAATTTTGAAGTGAAGAGTATTAATTATTTAATGATTAAATGAAATATTAAATACATCAAAATGTAACGGTTTTTGGAGGGAAAATTATTAAATTTCCACATAAGTAAAATTAAATAGGTTTTATTAAATGCTATTAGCTAGTAATTATATATATATATATATATATATATATATGNTCCTCAATTTAATGATTATTATAGTATTAATAGTCCAAATTTCAACTCCAACCTCAAACAAACCTAACCAACAAAATTTATCACCAAGAAGAATTCAATGACTTTAGAACCACAATAATTTGTAATAAGGTAATTTATATCAAAAGTCTGAAATTATCTATATTTTCATTTTTCATTTTAATCATGTAACTAGAATTCAGAATAGGCGTTGGTGAGGCCTGTTTGGAGTGGGATTAGATGTGGAGATAATTATTACGGCTGTGACCTTCAACAATTTAATTTTATTTTAAGTGTGGGAGATTATGTGGAAAAGCAATATTTTGACTCAGCATTATGTTTGGTAAAAACCTAATAATTTAGTTGATAATGACTGATAAGTTAGTTTATAATTTATAAATGATTTTTTAGCTTATAACAAATATGATATGACTTATAGCTGAAAAGTTAATTTATATAGTGAAAATATTCGTTAAAATTAGTTGATAAGATAGTTGAAATAAAAATTTTTATGAGCTAATTTGAAATGCTACTCAAAGAAGCTTGCTTTTTAAAAAAAAAATCGTCCTACCCAATGAATCTTATTTGAATACATGAAGTTTATAAGTTAATTAAATAATTATTCTCTTATAAGCTTATTTAGGCAAACTCGCCAAATGTGATCACTTTTAATTGCTGTAATATTTTGTCAATTTTGCTTAAAACTCAAATTCACATACCCTAAAATAAACATAAATCATTAGCATATCATAATCCGACCGTTGTCACAAATTCATAATTTGACCAAAGACCAAATTAAATAATCCCGTTCCAAATTCAGGTGTCCATATTGTTATAGTAACTTTTATCCTTAATTTTCGCAAAATTATATGCCTTTTCATCTTCGCCACAAATCTTATCCAAATAAGTGCCATCTGGATTAGATCATTGTAAGGAGAAAAACAAACACCAAATTAGGATTGTACCAATTGATCCGATCCGTCTACGCCTTATATTTCTTTTCGGATAATACTCAATAATCCATTCCCATGTACTCGTTTGGGTATAATTATTTCAATTTCAAAATATTTTTCTAATTTCAATTTCATTCCAATAACTGACAAATAATATAATTGTGAGTTGTGACATCATCATGACACTTATTATTTATTTAATAAAATGAAACATGAATTGAAAAATAATTTTGAAATCGAAAAATGTCAACATTTAGCTAATTGAACTCATGTATAATTTTAACCCTCAATTTTGTAACTTATTTAGTAAAATGCTTAGTCAGTTAGTTTTTGGTTCAATACGTAANAATAATGTCATAAAGTAACAATGCAAGATAAAATTACAGATAATTATACAATTTACTATTTATCAAACATTAATTTGCAAAAACTACTATAATTTATAAATCAAATCACTTATTACAATCTACTATTAGCTAATAACCTATTACAATCAACTATGTGTTAATATAGTCAAACAGATCTACAATATTTTATATAAACAGGGGAAGCTAAACAATAAAATAGAAAAAAAAAATATTGAAAAATTGCATTTAAGTCAAATTTCTCTATATATACATACTGTCCACTCTCGCCTGGCATAGTCTCCCCCTACTCTAAAACTCAATTTACTTTCTCTGCAAAAGCAACTTTTTCTATTCTCACATTTTCCTTTTCCAAATATCAGTGTAATTAAGAAAATATAAATATAAATTAGAAATATGGCGGGTGGAGGATTTGTGCCCGGCCCGGGCGGCGGGAAGGAATATCCCGGCAACCTGACGACCTACGTCATCGTGACCTGTGTTATTGCGGCCATGGGCGGACTTATCTTCGGCTACGACATCGGAATTTCAGGCAATTTGGATCTGAAAATGACTTTCCGTTTTTGCTTTCCGTTTTGCTGTTTTATTTACTTATTCGATTTTTTGTTCTTTTCGATTGGGACAGGCGGCGTGACGTCGATGGATCAATTTCTGGAGAAATTCTTCCCGTCGGTTTACCGGCGGCAGCGGGCGGACTCCTCGACGAATCAGTACTGCAAGTTCGACAGCGTGACGTTGACGGTGTTCACGTCGTCGCTGTACCTGGCGGCGCTGTGCTCGTCTGTGGCGGCGTCGTGGGTGACGAGGCGGCTCGGGAGGAAGCTGTCGATGCTGATGGGGGGAGTGCTATTCTGCGCTGGGGCTTTACTTAACGCGTTTGCGCAGGCCGTTTGGATGCTCATCGTCGGCCGGATTCTTCTCGGTTTCGGCATTGGTTTTGCCAATCAGGTACCTTTTTTTTTTTTTTTACAANTTGGGAAGATTGAACCGGCTTTTTTGGGGGGTTTTTTTATTTTCGCTTAGTTGGTTTGTGTAATGGAACTTGTTTTTGTTGATTTGTGTTGGTAAACAGAGTATAAACAATTTTGTAGTGTGTTACATAGATTGATATGCTTGCTATTGTATCTGTATGATATGACTGAGCAGTGAGCAACAATTTAGCATTATTTTTTAAGTTAGTGTATTATCAAACTTACATATTTTGACTATGTTTGGTTATTAAATAAACTAGCTAACTTATTTATTAATGTATTCAAATAAATCTTTTGTTTGGTAGGACGAGTTTTAAGCTATTTTTTCAGCTATAAAATATAAGCTATCTCATTAGCTTAATTTTACCAAGCAAATCTTTATCATTATTTACTATTTATCAATCACATAACAATTGCTTATTATATGACACTGCTTTATATAAAGAAAAATTATTAACTGTCTGTCTTATTTTGATAATTTTACAGTCTCTCCTATGAACACTGATGAGTCTATCTAATTCAGAAAAAAGATATATCTCTATAATTACCGTGTCCTAC
>BKCP01001558.1:927182-940868 GCA_008636005.1 Striga asiatica
TTACAAATACAGATACCAGAGCATACATAACAGCATTCATTTAACATCCGTAACAAATTTCATTCTCTTATTCAAAGCATGTAACAGGCAATTAAGTTCATTTCTTTGACGTTATCACACTCACACACACAGACACTAAAAACAATATTTTACACTGAATTTGGTGTAAAGTGCTGATTTGTTACATAAATCCCTAAGGGAGTACACAAAGCTAAGAAAAGACTCCATTGCCCAATCTACGGGATCATACTAATTCCCAAATGAGATGCCCTAATCTATAGTTTGTATACCATATCATATTTACAAAAACATTTGGTAACAGAAGTCAGCTTAATTACATGAACACCAAAACAATGCATTATGCATATGGATGCACTTCAGGAATTTTTTTATTTTTTTGTTCTTTCCAAATATATTCTGAGATACCACTAATCATGAATTCATGATAAATCATGAATGGCTCCAGGGAAGTGCACGTGTACTCGAGAATAAAATAAAACATTGCAAAATAAACTGTTATGGTGATAAATCACATTGGAACTTTTCACAAAGAAAAATGGAAGGAGAAAAACAATAGACAGATGAAAACCACAATTGTAAAAATTTTACCTAGTAACTGATTTTTCACTGGTACCGTGTTTCAATAGCAAAACAGGGCACTCACTCGAGTACTCTCCAGGAACAGAAGATTGAGGCTCAGAACTTTGATGACCCAGGCGAAAAAACTCCTTACGACTATTATGTTTTTTCAAACAAAGAATACTTTCTTCCATAGGGGGACATGCCCCTTTTCTCGCATCCCATAAATCACAGTTCTGAATTGCAAATTCAGCTTCATGCTCAGGCACTGATGAACAAGTTTGCTCTTCAACTTGAAAATCTCCATTACTTGATAAGCCACGAGGTTTTACTTCAGGAACAATAACATTTCCCTTCTTAGTCAATAACCGAGGGTCCTTCACAACAACTGAAACAATTGATGTAGATGAATTCTGATGTCCATTATGAAAGATTGAAGTCTTTTCTGATTCCCCAAGATCCACATGCTCATCAAACGAACATTTACTGTGAAAAAAAAAAAAAAATATGACCATAATTAGGACAATACTTAGAATGGCTAAAAATACTAACGGCTTAGAGTATCTCACCAGCTAGCAGGAAGCAGAGTCTTCTGCAGCAGTTCAAATACTTTTGATCCTACCAATTCCAATCTCGCAAGCTGGCCCTCACGAGAAACACAGTGAGCTGAAGGGGTCATGTCTGCCTGAAATAAACACATGCCATCAAGGTATGCTTAAAAAAAATACGCGGTAGAAATACTCGAGTGCCTTGCGGGGGACTTCATATGCATTACTGCTGAAATGCTTCATGCAGTTCACTCTATCCTCTGGGTTATAATTGTCACATTTTTAGAAAGTAACAGAGAAAGTTCAGTAGAAACACTAGGAAGTTTAACCTCTTAAGATCACAATTTATAATGTATTAAAAGAATACCCAATATACAACACCGCATAAAAGCATTTAACTAAGAATCTAGTGCACAAGTCCATTCACTTATTTAAACAGATCAACAGATAAAATGAAGTTAAATACAATCCTACAGGTTGACAAAATTAAAAGGGTGTGTACATACATGCCTCCCACAGGCAGAGCTCAAAGAATCATATGCTTCTTGAAAAGCAGCAGCATGTACCCACACCAAGAGCTGGCGAATGATAGTCTCATCACAAACTTTCTGTTCTCCATCAGAAACATCTGTTCTAAGCCTTTCTGTGTCAGTAGAGATTCCCTGCCGAGGTCGCCACATATAGGTCACAGGAGCAATAGGAGAGAAACATGTTTTTCCAGGATGATGAAGCTGCAAAATATTCATACTGTGACTGAAAAATCTATCAATTGAGCAATATCAAATGTAGAAAAGTGAAAAGATGGTTCACACACCATAGCAGATCCAAAGATGGTGCCAGCAAGAATATCATGTGAAGTTTCTTCACAACATGCTGATGGAGAAGGCACCAACACTGAACCAATAACTGATATCAACTTGCCCTAGAAAACGTGAACAATGTTTAACCCACAAAGTATTTATACAAGAAAGGGACAAACTTTCAAATTCTGGAAAAATAAATGGACGATAATGACGTTGTGACGGGTGTTAAAATCTAAAATGCATGACATCTAAGTTACAAAGAAGCCTAACCTCTGGACCCTGCAACTGTAGTGATCCATAATAACTCGCATCATGCACAAGTGATCCATGTTTTAATTTTTTCAGTAGAGCTCTTGAGCCTCTTCCTCTGCACCACATGCATTATGGATAAGTTACATACAAAGGCATTTGAAAGATGATTATTGTGAGAATTGTTCTAAACTCACTTCGACCTCATTATTACATATTTGTTTCTTAAACAATTGAGTAGTAGAGCAAGAGCATAAAAGCTTAAAATAGACAAAAATTACATTACAGATAACTTTGCAGTCAAATAACAGAAACAAAGAATTTACCTGCCGTGAAGACCAAGAGGAATATAGAATCCCCAAAGCTTTTTCATCGTGAACCGCTTCGCATGCCAAACATGAGTTCTTAGTCTCTTTGTCCCATCTGTTGAAGTACCAAATCCACTAGACGGGTTTTTCTTGAGTTCAATGTTCCTTCGAACACGACGGGGAACTTTCTTTTCAACTGTTCTCTCCAAATCAGTTTCAACTGTATTATCCTCTCCAACTTTCCTTTTCTTCCTAGGTTTCTTTTTTGCAACCCTGTTGTCGTGTCCTGTAGTTCTCCTCCTCTTGTTCCTCTGGGACCGAAAACTGTGGTCCAGACGTTGAGCAACAATAGTGTGAAGGCCCTCAAGTTCAGGAGCTCTGGACTCTACGAATTTCCATACATTCAGTTCACGTGGTGCGCCTGTTGAGACTCCAGCTTTGCTCCCATTATTAACCATATCTGCGGTTCTCTATCATCAGATAAATTTCCCAACTATGAGGTCGTCAGTTGCTACACAGTATCCTTCTCTGAAGGAAGAAAACAAACGATAAAAACAAATTACTATGAAAGGTACTATGTATGTGTGTGAAAGTGACCTCTGAGGATCTGACAGTAAAGAAAATAATATGAGAAAATGACACTTCATAGTTCCTTTATAACTATTTTATCCACAATGACAGTATAGACAAAACATATAATCACCTCTCGAACAAGACAAAGCAGGAAATCTCAGATAAGTCAATCAAACATAGAAAGCAAATTGAAGGAATGCATGACATTTTTATTGACTACTAGTAAGGGGCGTGTGAGTTGCATGTTGTTAGGGAATCTATATATATATAATAAGAATTACCATTTACCAAAAATAGTAGCAAAAAAATAGGTCAGATTTTAATGCAGCCTATAAATAGTAAGTTTTATTATTTTTTCTATTTTTTTCTTAAAAAATCATACAACATTAAATGCTACCTTAAATTTTTGACTTTAGTTCACTTTATTATTTAAAAAATCCGGCTAAGATTTATTAAGTGTGTATGTTTTTATTTTTATTATTTTTTTTTAGAAACAACGAACAACATTAAAATCTCGATCTCTATATTTATAAAATCTCAATTCAAACTATAACAAAAATTTTAGAATCTCGGTCTTTATATTTGTGCCTTTAAAAAAATATTGAACGCTAAAAATATTCTTTAAATTGCATATAATCAATCAATTAATCTTAATTTATTGAAAATTACTATGTTTATTTTTTTTTATTAATATGCATAAAGTAAAAATAATTAATTCATCTTTAGATATATAATTTATAATCTTAATATATTATCATTTTGTGTAGACATTTATTATATGAAATATAAAATATTTTTATTTCATTAAATTAAATATATTTAAATAAAATAATAAATTTTCTTCGGACCAATCGCGTGATTGAATTAGGGTACTGCCCAGGTTGATTGAATTACTTTTAGGTGATATTTAAAATAGTTAAAAAACTTGACACAACTTGGTTGGTCCCAAGTGACTAAGTTATGATCAGTTCGACCACACCAAATCAATTATTGAACCTAATATAAATTTTTATATTGAAAATATTTTATTACGTGAATGTGATGTAGTCCAAACTTCAAATAATTGTATTAACAATAAAAGCGACAACATGTTTAATGATTTATGAATATTAAAATATCGTTTTATTAATATTTATGTAAATTAAATAATATTTTATTATATATTTATTAATGTAGAGTAAATATAAGGTTTTCAGAACTGGACCGCCATCGAAACGATCAAGCTATTTTATTAAATCATTTGTGGTTTGTTCAGATTTTAATTTATAAATATTTTAATATATATATATATATATATTACTTCTTGTAATAAATTTAAATAAAATGTGTTACATAAATATCTAAACAATTTATAAATTCAAATGTTTAAACTAATTGATAAATAATTTATAAATCACTATTTTATTTAAATATATAATTTTATTTAAAATAACTTTAAATATAACAAAATTTATTTAGAAAATCGTATCGATCCTACCAGTCCAACCAACTGGTGTTGACGGATTCGAGAGCAAATATTTTATTTAAGCGAACTAGATTGGTTATAAACCGGTTCTCGGTCCATCCGGTCGGACTGTGTCCAACCCGGTTTAATTTAAAAGCAATAGATAAATCATGATTAATGTAATTTTTATATTTAGTTTATAATACAATCCTAATATTGTTTTCCCGTGCATCGCACGGGCCACGCACTAGTACATTATTAATTTAGGTTCTTATATACATTATTTAAAACAAAATGTAAAGGCATATAATATCACCAATTTTAGATAAATCCACCATAACTGAAATCACTAGTTCAATTCAATTTGCAAGTTGCATCACAAACAACTTGAATCATATGTGAGGTTACAGATGCGTTCTTCCACTTTATAGTTGTAAGCTTTCTCCATTAGTGTTACTATAACATAGTAACTCGGTTTATAGTCATAAGCTTTCTCCATTAGTGTTACTATAACATAATAATCTCAGGGTTTTGACTCTTGGTTTTATGAGATATACAAGTTGGTATTTATTTTTTAAGAGTAATGCCTTTTATTTTGGTACTGTAGAACACACAGAAAATAACATCATAGGAAATCAACCAATGTTAGCGCATAAAATAAAAATATATAAAATGGTGTCCTATTGTACAAAATTGAGCATAAAAACTTAGTTAGTTTACAAGAGGCAAAAAGGCTCTGCCTTCAATGGTGTTCCAGAGTGCCATACATGAATGATTCGAATGAAATGCAATATATCATCAAAATGGACAAATAGATACAAATTTACACTAAAAACACATGAACCATCAACTAATTTTAATATCCAAAGTGTTCCAAATCCTTTACTTCAGATTTTCCAAGAAAGCATACTACTATATTGATGTTAAAGAAAGGAATATTTTCATCATACTAAGACAAAAAAGTTCAAAACATATGTAAAAAGTAGATGGGCATACAACTTTTAGTGAACAAATAAATACACATTAAAAACTCACATTCCACAGAGGAATTACCACTCAAATGCGGTAAATCTTGTGTACATGGATAGTGAATTTACATCAAAACAAGACTTCAGTCAAGAATTCAACAAAGATACCCAGGTATACATATTGTAGAGAAAAATATCTTAAGAACAATGAAAATATTCCATAAGTAACTGCAACAGCTCAGACCACCCTACATGGCTGTAAATAATTTTATTGTGTGTATTTCACATATATCCATGACAACAATCGTAGAAAAGACATGAGTTTTTTTCTTTTCCTTTAATGCGTTGATCCAATATTGTTCAAACATTTTTACAATGAGACTAAAGTTTCCCTTCTGCTCCCTCTTTTTCTATGGAAAAACTAAATTAAGAATTAGATTGTGAATTTCTAGAAGTTAAAACTTACACTAACTCGTTCTTAATGGTTGGAGAATGAAATCAATAGTTATTTAAGGCTAACTACTCACAATATTACAAAATTTAACATGAAAGAGATTATGAAATAAGAAATGTAACACCAACCATACCATATAGCATAAGAGACAGATAGGATAATTTTGTCTGAAACTACCATTTGACCAGTTAAGTTAAGTCTCCGCTGATAGTATAATTTGGTCAAAAAGTAGTGGCCTTCTATGATAATAGATTTTAAAAGATACACACAGAGTATGGAAATTCAAAACTACTGAAGTGAATGCAAATGGGGGGACAAACTAAAGAAAAGTGCACCAACTCTTAACTGATACGGAGTGTAATGTTCCTTCACAGTCCCTTGGTAGGTTACAACATCCCCACCACAATTTTCCGTCACGAAGAAAATGAAGACATGAAGTGGACATTCATTGAAAAATATAAAGGAAAAAAATGATTAAAAATATAACTTGTTATATTTTAAGTACAAAGAAAGATAATTCAACACCAATAGGAATGAAACCCAAAATAACCTCCTGTGAACTTCCAAATAAAAGAAGATGAAAAAAAGAAATTGTTTATACTTTTCATTATAAAGAGATGATTCAACATCTATAAAAAAAAATAAACAAAAATAATGTTATGAGAACTTCCTTGTTCTTTTTTCCTTTTGGATGAATTCATGTACTTGAAAATTTGAAGTGATTGTAACATACCTTTTCCTTTTCCGAATGTAGCAGAGCTGCCTCGCATCGAGTGAGAAACGAGAAGGAAAAAACAAAGATCTATATCTGTGATGAATTCTGAAACAAAAGAACGTGATCGAATATAGCAATGATATAAAGTTGAAAGAGGGAGTCGGGTGGTATCAAAAGATCAGTTGCCTATTGTGGAATTTGACTATTTTACCTTAAAAAAAGGAAAAAGAATATAGATTAGATAGATTGCTGCTAACATGTGCTGCATAAGTAACAAACTACCAACAGATATCAGTCAAAACCGAGATCTATACGGAAGGGAGTGTTTGCTGGCTACACAAAATAGAAATCAGACGAAGTTCGCATGCTTTTTCTCCCCCTCCACAGAGCCAACTTCTAAGTATCCTACCATCTATCAAGATTATGCTTTGCAAAAATTATTTCTTTCTTCTGGTAATCCAATTCACACTTTAAGAAACTTAAACGAAGAGGACACCAGCAAAACTAATCTAATATCTAGACGCAGGAATGTGCATTTTTCTCAAAAATAATAAAAAAAATGCATTCCAATAGACATACACCTAGTTGCATATTTCAAGAAAAACAAGATATGAAGCAACTTAATTCAATAGAACTGCCAAGATAACTAATTGCGAAAAGCAAAACCTCACTGCTCCTGCAAATTTGAACAGCTAATTTATATCCAAGCATCCCCTAATAGCATTTTGAATATTCCTGCTAGGTTTTATGCTATTTGCATTCATTTCTGTAGTCTCTAATTTCCATCCTTTCTATGTTTGGTGCACTTTTCCTTACTTTGGTCCCCCATTTGCATTCACTTATGTAGTTTCTAACTTACATCCTCTCTGTGTGTGTATTTATATCCTTTAGAATCTATTATCATAATGGGCGGGCAGGGCGGGCTGGCCAGCAGCCCGGCCCAACCACAGACACGGCACGCGGGCTGACCCGCCCAAATTATTAGAAAAATGTGAAAATAAAAAACACGGGCTAGGGGCTGTTGCAATGCTGCTGGGACATGGCAGGGAGCTAAAAATTTGAGAATTTGGATATACATTGGGCAAAAATATGTGAAGGTACTCACGTCTCTTATATCCAAGCATCCCCTAATAGCATTTTGAATATTCCTGCTAGGTTTTATGCTATTTGCATTCACTTCTGTAGTCTCTAATTTCCATCCTTTCTATGTTTGGTGCACTTTTCCTTACTTTGGTCCCCCATTTGCATTCACTTATGTAGTTTCTAACTTACATCCTCTCTGTGTGTGTATTTATATCCTTTAGAATCTATTATCATAATGGGCGGGCAGGGCGGGCTGGCCAGCAGCCCGGCCCAACCACAGACACGGCACGCGGGCTGACCCGCCCAAATTATTAGAAAAATGTGAAAATAAAAAACACGGGCTAGGGGCTGTTGCAATGCTGCTGGGACATGGCAGGGAGCTAAAAATTTGAGAATTTGGATATACATTGGGCAAAAATATGTGAAGGTACTCACGTCTCTCTCTCACAGTCCACAGAGGGTAGAGGCATAGCCCAGACAACTCAAAAAATAAATAAGTACATAGAAAAGCCAAAAATTTAGTTAACATTACCGGAATGTATCGACGGACTGAAGCCGTCTCGCCGCTCGGCAGGTCTCTCTTTCCGTCGCCTGCTCGCTCTGTCACTCTCTAAGTTTCTAGTCGCCGCCGTTGCTGGGAATTTTTTGGCTCTGTCACTCTCTTAAGTTTCTAGTTTCTGCTCGCCAGCACATCCCAAAAGTTTTTGTTTACACACAGACGGCCTAGGGCTGTTGATCTACACCTACAAAACCGAAATAATTAAAAATCGAAGAAAAATTAAATTGACGAAACTTTTGTCACAAACCGAATTAAAATCAAACTGAAAATAATTTCCCAATCAAGCTGAAAATAAAATCAAACTTTTGATTTTAATTCGGTTTGTGACAAAAGTTTCGTCAATTTAATTTTTCTTCGATTTTTAATTATTTCTATTTTGTAGGTGTAGATCAACAGCCCTAGGCCAGCCCGTCTGTGTGCAAACAAAAACTTTTGCTATGTGCTGGCGAGCAGAAACTAGAAACTTAAGAGAGTGACAGAGCCAAAAAATCCCCAGCAACGGCGACGACTAGAAACTTAGAGAGTGACAGAGCGAGCAGGCGACGGAAAGAGAGACCTGCCGAGCGGCGAGACGGCTTCAGTCCGTCGATACATTCCGGTAATGTTAACTAAACTTTTGGCTTTTCTATGTACTTATTTATTTTTTGAGTTGCCTGGGCTATGCCTCTACCCTCTGTGGACTGTGAGAGAGAGACGTGAGTACCTTCACATATTTTTGCCCAATGTATATCCAAATTCTCAAATTTTTAGCTCCCTGCCATGTCCCAGCAGCATTGCAACAGCCCCTAGCCCCTGTTTTTTATTTTCACATTTTTTTAATAATTTGGGCGGGTCAGCCCGCGTGCCGTGTCTGTGGTTGGGCCCGGCTGCTGGCCAGCCCACCCTGCCAGCCCATTATGATAATAGATTCTAAAGGATATAAATACACACACAGAGAGGATGTAAGTTAGAAACTACAGAAGTGAATGCAAATGGGGGACCAAAGTAAGGAAAAGTGCACCAAACATAGAAAGGTTGGAAATTAGAAACTACAGAAGTGAATGCAAATAGCATAAAACCTAGCAAGAATATTCAAAATGCTATTAGGGGATGCTTGGATATAAATTAGCTCTTCAAATTTGCAGGAGCAGTGAGGTTTTGCTTTTCGCAATTAGTTATCTTGGCAGTTCTATTGAATTAAGTTGCTTCATATCTTGTTTTTCTTGAAATATGCAACTAGGTGTATGTCTATTGGAATGCATTTTTTTTATTATTTTTGAGAAAAATGCACATTCCTGCGTCTAGATATTAGATTAGTTTTGCTGGTGTCCTCTACTTTTAAGTTTCTTAAAGTGTGAATTGGATTACCAGAAGAAGAAAGAAATAATTTTTGCAAAGCATAATCTTGATAGATGGTAGGATACTTAGAAGTTGGCTCTGTGGAGGGGGAGAAAAAGCATGCGAACTTCGTCTGATTTCTATTTTGTGTAGCCAGCAAACACTCCCTTCCGTATAGATTTCAGTTTTGACTGATATTTGTTGGTAGTTTGTTACTTATGCAGCACATGTTAGCAGCAATCTATCTAATCTATATGCTTCTGCTTTTTTCTTCTTCTTTTTTTAAGGTAAAATAGTCAAATTCCACAATAGGCAACTGATCCTTTGATACCACCCGACTCCCTCTTTCAACTTTATATCATTGCTATATTCGATCACGTTCTTTGAAATTCATCACAGATATAGATCTTTGTTTTTTCCTTCTCGTTTCTCACTCGATGCGAGGCAGCTCTGCTACATTTGGAAAAGGAAAAGGTATGTTACAATCACTTCAAATTTTCAAGTACATGAATTCATCCAAAAAAAAAGGAAAAAAGAACAAGGAAGTTCTCATAACATTATTTTTGTTTATTTTTTTTTATATATGTTGAATCATCTCTTTATAATGAAAAGTATAAACAATTTCCTTTTTTCATCTTCTTTTATATGGAAGTTCACAGGAGGTTATTTTGGGTTTCATTCCTATTGGTGTTGAATTATCTTTCTTTGTACTTAAAATATAACAAGTTATATTTTTAATCATTTTTTTCCTTTATATTTTTCAATGAATGTCCACTTCATGTCTTTAAAATCTATTATCATAGAAGGCCACTACGTTTTGACCAAATTATACTATCAGCGGCAGATTTAACTGGTCAAATGGTAGTTTCAGACAAAATTATCCTATCTGTCTCTTATGCTATATGGTATGGTTGGTGTTACATTTCTTATTTCATAATCTCTTTCATGTTAAATTTTGTAATATTGTGAGTAGTTAGCCTTAAATAACTATTGATTTCATTCTCCAACCATTAAGAACGAGTTAGTGTAAGTTTTAACTTCTAGAAATTCACAATCTAATTCTTAATTTAGTTTTTCCATAGAAAAAGAGGGAGCAGAAGGGAGACTTTAGTCTCATTGTAAAAATGTTTGAACAATATTGGATCAACGCATTAAAGGGAAAAAAGAAAAACTCATGTCTTTTCTACGATTGTTGTCATGGATATATGTGAAATACACACAATAAAATTATTTACAGCCATGTAGGGTGGTCTGAGCTGTTGCAGTTACTTATGGAATATTTTCATTGTTCTTAAGATATTTTTCTCTACAATATGTATACCTGGGTATCTTTGTTGAATTCTTGACTGAAGTCTTGTTTTGATGTAAATTCACTATCCATGTACACAAGATTTACCGCATTTGAGTGGTAATTCCTCTGTGGAATGTGAGTTTTTAATGTGTATTTATTTGTTCACTAAAAGTTGTATGCCCATCTACTTTTTACATATGTTTTGAACTTTTTTGTCTTAGTATGATGAAAATATTCCTTTCTTTAACATCAATATAGTAGTATGCTTTCTTGGAAAATCTGAAGTAAAGGATTTGGAACACTTTGGATATTAAAATTAGTTGATGGTTCATGTGTTTTTAGTGTAAATTTGTATCTATTTGTCCATTTTGATGATATATTGCATTTCATTCGAATCATTCATGTATGGCACTCTGGAACACCATTGTAGGCAGAGCCTTTTTGCCTCTTGTAAACTAACTAAGTTTTTATGCTCAATTTTGTACAATAGGACACCATTTTATATATTTTTATTTTATGTGCTAACATTGGTTGATTAGTTGATTTCCTATGATGTTATTTTCTGTGTGTTCTACAGTACCAAAATAAAAAGGCATTACTCTTAAAAAATAAATACCAACTTGTATATCTCACAAAACCAAGAGTCAAAACCCTGAGATTATTATGTTATAGTAACACTAATGGAGAAAGCTTACGACTATAAACCGAGTTATTATGTTATAGTAACACTAATGGAGAAAGCTTACAACTATAAAGTGGAAGAATGCATCTGTAGATTCAAGTTGTTTGTGATGCAACTTGCAAATTGAATTGAACTAGTGATTTCAGTTATGGTGGATTTATCTAAAATTGGTGATATTATATGCCTTTACATTTTGTTTTAAATAATGTATATAAGAACCTAAATTAATAATGTACTAGTGCGTGGCCCGTGCGATGCACGGGAAAACAATATTAGGATTGTATTATAAACTAAATATAAAAATTACATTAATCATGATTTATCTATTGCTTTTAAATTAAACCGGGTTGGACACAGTCCGACCGGATGGACCGAGAACCGGTTTATAACCAATCTAGTTCGCTTAAATAAAATATTTGCTCTCGAATCCGTCAACACCAGTCGGTTGAACTGGTAGGATCGATACGATTTTCTAAATAAATTTTGTTATATTTAAAATTATTTTAAATAAAATTACATATTTAAATAAAATAGTGATTTATAAATTATTTATCAATTGGTTTAAACATTTGAATTTATAAATTGTTTAGATATTTATGTAACACATTTTATTTAAATTTATTAGAAGAAGTAATATTATTTGCTGTTTTGAGATTTCTTTTAACTGTCCGAGACAGGAAGACAGGAAGACAGTAATAGTGGGAGTAGGTGCTTGCAGTTTTGTGCATTAACTGTTGTAGCCCACTGAACTATTTGTTATGACTCAATTGCTGTCCCGTTCACATTTTAAGCTTTTGGTTACAAATGTTCTGTTCAGATTGGTTTCTTTACTTAGCCAGGGCATTTGGCATGCATAAAAAGCATATGGTCTGGCATTATCTCTCCCGAGATATATTGTTCACAGCAAAATTTTGCGAAGTCGACTAATTTGGATATTTTGGACTTTTCAATCAATGCTCCGGTGAACTTTTAGTTCATGGTCTTATTGACATTTATGATGAAGGGTATTAAACTAATATTATTATCAATTCAAGTTGGTGAGCAACATACCTTCGACTTCGAGGCTGATACCGGAAATACTCAAGAAATTGGAGACGGAGAACCCGAACTTCGAGGCTGAGGAGGGCGGCGGAGGAGCTAAACTTTGATGGGTCTCGAAAGTGGAGGACGGCGGAGGAGGCTGGAGGCGGACACAGAGGTTAGAGGCGGAGGCTGTCCTTGAAGGCCGACGCTGGAGACCGAGGCCGGAGGCCGGAGGCGGAGGCAGAAGCGTCGCAGAGGTCGGAGAACCGAAGAAGAGAGGCGCCGCGTGAGGACTGAGGAGGCTGAAAGAGTGAAAGGGGACGAAGCTAGGGTTAGGAGGGAGGTCGACTTTTTTAGATAAGTGATCTGAAAATCTGATTGTATGTTAAACTTAAATATAACATTAACAATTTAACATATATTAGACATTAGTAATATATATATATATATATATATACTAGGGAAGGACCCGCCGTGCTTTGCCCACGGTCAAGTTTGGTCAGTTATTTTTGCATTTAAATATGAAGAATAAAATTAAACCGGTTATGGTTAAATTGGACCAGTTATTTTTACATTTAAATATGAGCAATAAAATAAACTAATGATTCTGAATGATAAAATATAATAATGTCTTCATAAACACCACCAATATGCATTAGAAAAGTATAATGTTTTTAAGACTAAGCACAAAATGAGTTCTTATAATAAAAGATCTTCAAATATCAATAATTCATAACAACTATCAATGTAATGTAAATACAAGTACAGAAAGAGCTTCATATTTTTGTTCCATCCATATTTGAACAATTACTACTTTTTGGGATCATAGAAGCTCGTGAACTCGTCCAGATTGCAGTAGGCTTGTCAAAACGGGCCGGCGGGGCGGGCCGGCCCGCAGCCCGCCAAAACCCGCCATTTGGCGGGGCAGGGCGGGCCAGCCCGCCATCTTGGCGGGCCTCTAATTGGCCAGCCCGGCCCACCCCGCCACGGGCCGCGGGCTAGGCGGGCTGGCCCGCCAAATATAAAAAAAAAAATAAATAAATAAAAAATAAAAATAAAAATAAAAAATAAAAAATAAAAAAAGAAGAAG
>BKCP01001558.1:941497-955805 GCA_008636005.1 Striga asiatica
TTTTTTTTTTTTTTTATGGCGGGCTGGCCCGCGGCCCGCCCACCCCGCCCCGCCAAAGCCCGCGGCCCGCGCGGGCCAGCCCGTTTAGGCCCGCCGTTTGGCGGGCCTATAAAATACCAACCCAACCCACCTGTTTGGCGGGGCGGGGCGGGGCGGGCCGGCCCGCAGGCCCAGGCCCGTTTTGACAAGTGTAGATTGCAGGGATAATATTCTGGTGCACCAAACACAAACAAAGCATTTTGTACCAAAAAATTACCACAAATAGGTAAAAGGACCTCATTGAGAAGATGAGGAAACACATTACATAGTATTGTACATTCATTTCTATTTCCTTTCGATGAAGACTATATATATAAACACACACTACATATACCTCAGCCACCCGTCTTCGTCATCTTTATGAACTAAAACATCAAAGTCGCTAACAATCCATTCGGTCATAGGGGCTGGGCTCACGTACATCTTTGGAACGACCTTAAGTGATGACCATACTCTTGTTGCTAGTTTTGTTCCCAGATCCTGCATAAGAATTTCGAAAATGATTATATTACCTCATATTGTTCATTTTTCACATTATAATCGTTTTGGATCGAAAAAACTTTATTTCAATCAAATATTTTTACCTAATAAGTGATGACCATACTCTTCTTGACCATACTCTTCTTGACTTCCTTTTTTCAATCAAAGATTTTTTACCTAATAAAATACAACCGACTCGAAAGGACTCGAAAGAGCCCCAGTAGCAGAAAAGAAAGATTTGTTATTTCCAGCACCAACGCTTAAATAAGCATCAAGACCGCACGTAAACTCCTCCGATCAAGGATACTTTTATTGCCATCTGAAACGACTCTTGACTGGTTGTGGTACACGAGGGATTGGTTCACACACCCCTAACAAAACAATGGAAGGTTCTGTTAGTCATTATCTTATCGACTTTCTTCCCATTTTCGGATCAGAGTGTGGTTCTCTGTTGAAATTTCCATTCTTTAGTTTAGCAGCAACATCCATAAATACCAAGGTTCATCAGAATCGAAAACGTCACAAAGTGACCCCATTTCAACTGCATACTTATCAGGGTCCATATAAGATTTATATTCGCCAATGAGAAATTCATCACCAGGCATCACCAGCTTTCAGCCTGTTGTCTGATTCCTTCACTTTCTGGTGCAAGTTGCATGAGCTGCTTGAATGATCTGATCAATACATCGTGAGCTGATTTGAATAGTTCAAGAAATCACTTAAAGTTTCTCTCTATTTGCGTGTGTATGGTAATGCGTTGTTAGCTTATTGTCGTCTCCAATTTCAAGTGCAATCATCTAACATGAACCAATTTAATTTCAAGTACAATCATCTAACATGAACCAATTTGATATTACCAATTACCGTACTATAGGTATAAATGTAGTCAGCACATTGTGTTAAATCTCTTTATAACATACTTGATTATGCACTCAATAACTTTTTACTTTCATAAAAAATTTAAAAAACTTGAAGTTAATACTATACAACCTAACATCAAACTTGCAGCATTAAGACTATGAGCTCTATTCTGCAACAATCAAACAAATAAAAAAGTTAATAACAAACATAACCTCACAAAAGTTAGGTATGGGCACTCCGTAATCCAACCAAAACAAATCCAATAACAAAAATAATAAAAAAAATAGCTCTTGACATGTGTCAACATAACATGCAATATGTAAAGATTAAAAAAATAATTTCTGCACAGTGCCAAACATCTTTATATTAGATAAGATAAGAGACATTATATATATATATATATATATATATATATTTTAAAATTAAAATAATCATTTTTTTTCTAAAAAATAAAAGTTCTAACCTACATGGATAAAAGTAAAAATAACTATTGTCTAATACCTAAAACTTACATATAGAACTAATAAGCATAAAAAATTAACAAGCATTGAACAATTCAGTTCGTTTGCATCGATAAGTACAATTTTAAAAGTTTTATATTTTTTTTATTAATTATAATATTTTTATTTATTACTTTTTTTCATATTTATTAGTAAGTATGACAATTTAATTATATTTTTATAATATTTAGCAAATTTTATATTTTTGTACTTTATATTGTTCTTTCATATGTTCTTCACCTAATGGTCAGGTGAAAATCGTTAACTTTATTGGCCTTGTGACCAAAATTGGAAAAAATAATCAAACAACTACATAAATAACGTTTTCTTGTGGGATAAAAATTCAATTCAATAAATATAAGGTGTAATTTCTAAATATAAGATTTTATTTTTCTTAAATAACGAAGTGGCTAAATGAATTAATCCACTTTTCTAGTTTGTTTGAATATGTATATATATTCGCTATACGAATGAATATTATTCGTTGCGATTTTCAGTGGAATGTCTGACTGTTGTAAATGAGAAAAAAAAACGAATCTGAATATTATTAAATACTTCTTTATATACAACATTCGTGGTTTTCACATTGTCAGAATCTCCATCACAACAAATCATTATCGTTAAATCTCTTCGACTCATGATTCTGGGATATGATTTTACAAAATATTTGATGTGTCCCGAAAAAATATTTTTTTATCATTGTATGACTGCAATAGAAAATAGAGATATTTGTAGTCATTTTTAATTAGTTGTGAAATATGTATTTATATAATACCAAAAAATATATAGTATCAAAATAAAACCTAAAATATTTTGTATTTCAGGACATAAAAAGGCGTTACATAAATGAACACCATTCAAAATGAGACCCGTCAAAATAAATTGTGTAACTGAAAGTGACATATTATTATTAAATGGTGAACTTATTTTTATTACATGAACACCTATTTTTAGTAAATGAACTCATATTATTATTAATTGTTGGCTGAATAAAATTTATTGAAGTTTGCCAGCAATTATATATATATATAGATTAAAGTAATTACGATTTTTACATTAAAAATCAATTATGTATCTTTTCAAAGTTTTGTTGTCTGGGTTGATTTTTTGGAGTGAAAGAAAACAGTTTGACAGATATGTGAAAGAAGCAAATTCGTGAGGAATAATGGTATGAGAATATTGAGACTGATTTTTAGGAGATCTAGATTTTTTTTTTCGTGTATCTATATTTATTTAACTAAATATTAATTATTATTGATCAAGTTTTCTGGTTTGTTAGAATATGTATATTTATTCGCTATACCAATGAATACTATTCGTTGCGATTTTCAGTAGAATGTCTGACCGTTGTATTTATTATTACAATATAGCAATTCTTTGTGTATTATTTCTTAAACATTAAAACTTTTGTTGATAACCGACTTGGTTTTACATGGTCTAACCTCAGAGATCATGTTTATTTCTTTACCCTTTCGTTGATAACCTTTGAAATACAACAAACTGCACTCGAGTCGGTAAAAAAAAAAGAAGTTAATACCGACTTCCCTACAGCTTGGCTATCTACTGAATAACCGACATGTCCTAGAGCCTAAAGTACCGACTTCTATCTATCATCTACCGACATGTTCCAGATGATTTCTTATCCGATATACATCAAAAGAAGATCGAATTTCCAAGCAGGAGGTGTCGCATATCTCCAATTGGACCAACACTTCAAGCAACAATCATTGATGTTCCCTAATCCTGTTACACGCCGCTTTAGGGAAGCTGCTCTACGTGGAAAGCGATCTTATCTCATTTGGACAAAACGACAAAATAGACCGTACTATAAATAGCAGAATTTGTAACTGTACGGGGATCTTTTTCCGCACATTGTACACGGACTTGAAATGATCTCGGTCAAGAACAAAAAACCGACTTCCTGTACTATTGTGAAATCATTAATAATATACATTTTCATGTTTATTTTCGCTTAAACACACCTTGCTGTTAGTTATTTCGAGTTGTTAATTTCATACAACAACAACTTTCATGTAGTAGTTTTAGTTATTAATTAAAGTAATTACAATTTTACATTAAAATAATATTAAAAATAAGAATATTTTTCAAAACATAAATTACATATCTTTTCAAAGTTTTGTTGTCTGGGTTGAGTTTTTGGAATATGAAAAAAAAGTTTGACAAATATGTGAAAGAAGCAAATTCGTGAGGAATAATGCTATGAGAATATTAAGGCTGATTTTTAGGAGACTAATTTGCCATTAAAAATAAGTCAAAGTAAGTGTTTTTTAGGTAGTTCATTTATTAGTTAAAAATATATGATTATAATTTTACATTAAAATTATATTAAAATAAAGACGTTTTCCAAAACATCAACTATATATCATTTCATAGCTTTGTTGGGTTGATTTTTGAGAGATATGAAAGAAAACAGTTTGACAGATATGTGAAAAAATAAATGGGTGATGAATAATGGTATGAGAATGTTGAGATTTATTTTTAGGAGAGCTGAAATATTTTGTTCATGTATCTATATTTAATTAATTAAATATTAGTTATTAATTAAAAATATAAGATGATTATTGGTGTAGTATTAATTTGCCATTCAAAGTAAGGGTTATTTGGGTAGTTCATTTGTTAATTAAAAAAATAAAATAAGATGGGTATTACTGTATTACTAATTTGCCATTAAAAATATGTCAAACTAAGAGTTTCTTAGGCAGATTATTATTTTTACAAAATCACTCGTCCTTTTATAATAGTATAGATATAGAATAGATATAGATAGATATAGATAGATAGATGGATATAGATAGATAGATATATAGATATAGATAGATAGATAGATAACTTAATTTTGTTTGTTTAGAAGATTTGAATATGTTTAAGCTAAGCACCTTTACGCTACGCTAACCACCAAAAATGAGAACTTTTACGCCAACAGCAGCTCATGAGAATTTTTAGCAGCAGCAAACAAGAAACCAACATGGGACCAAAATTCCGGATCCTTACAAAAAGTGGACTTCCAAATTCCCAAATTCAATATTCATCAGTATAATATGAAAATGTTTGAATAAAATATATATATATATATATATATATACTAATTCAGTGTCCAGCAGTTCAAGTACATGACTCTGTGTATGGACTCATCACCCTCGGTTTTCCTCCTACACGACTCGCTTCTATTCGCATCTCGGANCAAATGTTTTCAGTTCTGTTTATCTTTAGAATATTCATTCAATCTTAGCTTTATTAGGTGAGGTTTGTATGTATATATAGGCAGAGTTGTTGAAGAGTATCAATTGGCGGGTGACGATGGTTTTGTGTTTCTTGTGTGCTGTGTGTGTAGATTTGCTTGGACCCACGCCCACAGGAATATTGTTTCGTTTAAGTCTCTTTTAGTTAACGACTCTCTCACTAAGCGTGAAAAATTGAGTTTATTGTATAATTTCCTAAAACTTGTAACATAATTCGGCTCGTTAATGTGTAAAATCCGTGCTCATCTATCGTCTCGTTAAGTTAATGAGCTAAGTTCACGTCAGTTCAATAGAGACTCGAGTATCAGAATCTCGAACTCAGTTCGACTCATTTACCGCTCTATAAATTAGTTATAATTTCATAAAATGTGTAAGAAGGATAAACAAACAAACAAACAAAAAAAGACGAATTTGTGAAAAGAAAACTGTAGTTGATAATCAGTAAATTTGGTTCATCTGGTATCAATTGAAATTGACTGAGATTGAATCTACATTTGAAATTTCTGTCTGATAATAATAGATATTGTGAATTAAGAAACAATATCTACTAAATGAACCCCCACAAAGCCAACACATACTCAAAGAAGTCCTCACCCTTCAATTTAAATTATTATATCAAAAACAGAAAAGGATATATAAATTCTCTCTTTTGATAAACAAAACTAAATATCAAAAACAGAAAAGGATATATAAATTCTCTCTTTTGATAAACAAAACTAAATATCTAAAGACACTATGGGAATTGCCACAAGCCTACACACCTGAGGTCACAGATTCAACTAGTCATTGGTCACATTTTTTTACTTAAAAAGAGTGTCCATTATCTCCTACTAACCTTTGACAACAGATACCATTTAAAAAAACAACTTAAATACACCCATACAGAGTACAGTCCTGATATTTTAAAACCAGAAAGATAAAATTTTACTCATACAGAATCCACCAATTCCCCTTGTTGTCGAGCTAGGTATCGTTCTCTTCTTTCTTTCTGCAAAAGGGAAAAAAATTAGAAAATTTTTAACGTTAAAGATCAAATCAAGATGACACTGAGTATAACTTCACATTTTAAGCTGAAATGATAACTCACCCATTCATCGATTACAAGTCCTTCTCCAATGAACTTTGGGCCCGTGTCCTCCGGAGGCTTCTTGCGGGCCTCGAGTTCAGCCTCGGCTTCAGCCAGCTGGCGACTTAATTTCTCGAGAGCCTTCAAAAGTAAAGCAAAAAAGGTGTTTTGAATTTTTTACTTAGAATGAGAATTAGCGAGTTTTCAAAGAAAAATAATCACTTACAGGACACGGATGTTCGACATCCAGAAAGACTACGCGAAGTATCTGCTCGACAGCCACTTGATCCTTATGGTCATCGAACTAACACAAAGTAAAATGAAACAGATTTTAATTCCGAAGAAAAAGAGTTCAC
Organism: Striga asiatica; assembly: GCA_008636005.1. Taxonomy (NCBI): domain Eukaryota; kingdom Viridiplantae; phylum Streptophyta; class Magnoliopsida; order Lamiales; family Orobanchaceae; genus Striga; species Striga asiatica. The sequence goes on from BKCP01001558.1 coordinate 948,060, forward strand.
TTAACATCAATATATATTTTTAAAGATTTTTATTTTTTAAGTGTGTTCTTTTTTTTCAGGCAAAGAGAAGGATAAACAAGGGACGAACCATTTCAGATATGTAGTCCATTGGCCCCTTCACTTTGAGGCTCATGATTTTGAATTTCACCCGGCTTTTCTTATCAATTGGCTTTTCGTTGTTCTCAGGGGGCTCTACAAACTTGAATACTGATGTAAACAAAGAATTTCAAGATCCACTTTTAGCCAACGAGTGCATGAATATTCATGCCAAATGATTACCAGAAAACAGAGGTGCAAAAATTCATAGCCAAATGATTACCAGTTGCAATTATACTCTCGCCAGGAGCAAGAATGGCGCCAGGAGGACGCATAAAGCAGCTTTTAGGGGCAGTTGTTTGGAACTGGAACGTAAACAGTGAACAAATATCACTCATAAGAAACAATATCAAACTAGAATTTTCTACGCATGATGATCCATTGCCTAAACCCAAACATATACATTCATAAGTAACTGTCTTACAGCAATAGCCCTCTTTTATTTTAAGTGTTCAGCATTCGTATGAATAGCAAGAGAGAAGGAGATCAGTGCTTGGCATACCTTGAAAGCAACATGAGACTTGCTTGTATTTTTTATTTTGATAGCACTTTTGACTTGCTTACCAGGCTCATCTGCCAATAGTTAAAAGGAAAAGGGAAGTATATCAGTAATAAAAGAAAAATATGAAAAAAAAAATGTCAGTTTTTCAGTTTTCCAATCTTTTCTCAAAAAGCCACATTGGTTGTAATAGCAGTTGTTTTCTTTTTCCACCTTGTAATAGATAACAATGGTATTGCCGTAAACCCAATGATAAAAGAGGCATTTTTCGCAAATTTCCCACAATAAAACCACACTGCCAGTATTGAGAAAACAGAAAACTATGATGTGCATGTCTTGCGATCACAGATGATTAGGGTCATGAAAAAAGCCATGCTAATAGTGGGTTTCAAGAAATAAGTGCCTCAAAAAAAGAAAGCGTACTGTAAGCAAAAAGCATGCACGTCTCAAACACTCAAAAGCAGTATCTAATTCAGAACTACATATAACAACCAATTGCCTCCTCCTGGGACATGAAGAATGCTGGTAAAAAATGTAGTTTCACAAAGAAAAAGCTTTTCGCTAATCAGTAGACTACTGTTAGGCAGGCGTAACGGCTATAAATTCACACTTTTGCATACTTTTAAACTGAAATGCCATACTCTAAAACACAACATAAACAAAAGTACGGCATTTCATATGCATTTTTGTTATAAAAAACAGTATGACGGGTCAAATGGCTTGACGGTTAGGCAGCTTCATACAATAATTTGTATTCCCCCAATTCATAACTTCTAAAGATTAAGCTGTTGTACTACTTGACCTTCTATTTTTCTAACTACTCCAATGGACCTAAAGTGACAAGCTTTACTTGGCAGAATTACAAAGATCAGTAACATTCTTCTTGCTGAAGGCAAACAATTATGATCATAATCATCCACACAAAAACATCAAATCAACAAGAAATACAGTACACGATAACTTAGGAGGAAAAAAGAAAAGAGAAAAGGAAACAGAATTTCAAACTTTCACCATATAGAAAAAAAGATCGTTCTTGACTAAATCACATAAAAAGAAAATTATCAACCAAAAAATTGCAAACCTAACAGAAAACAAGTTCCTTGACCATCAAACGAGTAGTGAACAGAAGCAAAGTAGAAAAAGGGATGAAGAGCCGTACAAGGGAAATAGAGCTTATTTGAAGGATCAAGCTTCAGACGACGGCGCGTGGGGAGAAGAGATCTGGCCACCGAGGAAACCGAGCTTCCGGAATTTTCCTGAGCGCCCGATCCTTCCACTTGAGAGTGAGCGTTGCTGCTCCCATGACCGTAATTCTGCTGGTAGTGAGAGAAATTGGAGGACAACGTCGCCGACTGAGAGTTCCGGAAAGGGAGCTTGAAAAGCCCCCACGCTTTGCCGTCCGTTTTCTCCTCCGAGGTTGGCATTGAATACGCTTTCCGATCGCCGGAGAACCTCACCGGAAGGGACCTGGTTTTGGCTTTTTCCGCTTTTGGAAAGTCTCTGAGAAAAGCTATTCGTTGGTGGGTTGTGTGGCCTTGTGGGGGTAGTGCGCAGGATTTCCAAATTAACCTCGTCTTGACTATTTATTTATTTATATTTGGTTATTTTTATTTATTTACTCTTGTTTCTTTGGGAAATGCTATTTTCCTGGAATCATCCCGTCGGGTGGTTCTGTAACAGACCATAGCATTTCCCTGTTTTTTAATCTAGTTGTTGACAAATAAAATACGTTAGATTAATGGAAGTTGGAGGTCGATTTATATTTATATATGTATGGTACGGAAAAGACCTCCGATTGGCATGAAACGGCCTGAACTCGAGCTTCCTCGTAGGTAGATCGTGCGAACCTAAAAAAAAAACTCTTACATTTGAGGAGTTTTCCAATGAAGAGCATCCGATGCTTAAATAAGCACTTGCAGAAGATTAGTGTAGAAAATAGTGTTTGGAATAATAAAGAATGTAATGTGATAATGAAGATACATCACTCCTTTTTATATAGGGAGATGATAACTTGTTGCCCAATATTGCCCGAACTGCCTGATAGTACAATGTTTGTCCCATTTTTATTGCGTTTTTCGTGTTTATTTTATCTTTTTTTTTCCCCCCGTTTTAGGTCGTTTCTTTAGTTTTTAGTCCGTTTCGTGTTTTATTATGTGTTTTCCTTCATCTTGAGTCTTTAGGTATTTTTCGTTTGTTTTTTCGGTTTTCTTTTGTGTTTTGTCGTTTTTTGTGTGCAGGTCAGGAGCTTCGAGCGAAATTTCTCTTCAGGAAAAGTTGGTTTTGAGAGCATAATTGGATAGATGGTTTCGTTGGCGACGCATAGCAAAAAACAAAACTCAATTCCGAGTTCGGACGAGCCCAAACGAGCCCGAAACGTAAAGTGGCGCAGTGCAGCCCGAGTCGCGACTCGCGAGAAAAACAAAGCCTTAAGTGGCAGTACGCGCGTTCGAGTCGCGACTCGCGAGATGGAAGTCGCGACCAGCCCCAGAATTTGAAGATCTTGACGACGCGTGACTCGCGACTCGAGGTGATATAGGAAGTCGCGACTCGTGACTTATCGACGCGAATTTTGAGATGCAGGTTTTAACATCAGATTTTGGACTTAGGACTCATAATTCACTTCCAGATTTTATTTTTTACGCTTTTTCTCTCTAGAAACTCATTCCTTTTCATGCTTTTTCTCTTTTGATTGGATTTGGAGATTGAAAAATCCTTTTTCTCACTTTGGATTTGGATTGTTCATTGGATTTGACATTGAGATTCTCATTATTAATCGTAAGTTCTTTTTCTCAATTACTTTGTTGATGATGATGGCTTGGGTCTATATGAATTTTGATGTTGAACTCCATATGAGTAGCTAAATCCATTCGCTAGGGATAAGGGATGATTGATTAGGTTCGTTAATGATTGGATGCTTTTGATCGTTCATATCTATGCGAGTTGTGTGAATTATAGGGTTAGTTGATTGATCACCATTCTAACCTAAATAATCAACGTATAGAACCGAGAGGGGAGACGTTGGTCAATTTAAGCTCGTTTAGAATAAACTTGTTCGGAAACGTATAGTCTATGTGTTGATGGAATTGATAGTAGATCGTTTACATTCACTCTCTTGTTACGAAGAGTTATTGAGAGTGAACCTCTGAACGAGAAACGATTCAAGTCCTTGCCGGTAATTGTGGTAGAACCGAAAACAATTATCCCCGATTCCCTAGCTCTTTAATCATTCAGTGAATTTATTTAGCATTTTACTTTCATTTTATTTAATTTAAATCATTAGTTGATAATTGAAACCCAAAAATTTTGAATTAGAATTTTAGGAATTTGTCTTCTCTTTTTCATGATTGAATAAACGCGCAAGAATATCCGGCTAACCTTCCTTGCGATACGACCCGGGGAACGAATCTTTTGATTCTACTCCGGTAAAAATACTGATAACATACAACAAAAACAGCTCAATTCAGTTAAGCTATGTGACCCTATTCACGTGCGGCTCTTAACCCTATAAAAACTTTCCTATTAGACTACCTAAAGGTGCGGCCAGCTCGAGGTCACCCGAGGTTGTCCTTCTTGGTCGATCATATGACCACCCATGCCTACATGTCGAGTTTCCAACAGGCCATCCGAAAGCCCTAGCTTGACTTCTCATTGCCTCCCAATACCCCTTGTGTTGTCTTCGATCTGAAGACTTCTGGTCCTATGCTTGTGACGATTGACCACCCACGGCCTTCCTGCTGTTCTGTTCGACCAGCCGATTCACTTGGCTTAGTCGACCGATTTGTTGGGTTTGTTCTTTCAGGGTCTGGTATCCCATGTCAATGTATATATTAGTTAGCTTCCAGTTGTGCACGCACAACAAGTCCAAATTTAGTCAATGATCAAGTTAAAATTTAACAGACCCCTTATTTTTTTTATAATTATTTTTAATTAAAACATATCGACACAATTTTTAAATAATCATATTAATTTATATTTTTTTATTATTAAATTTAAGACACATCAACAAAATTATATTGGATACGTTTATATTAAGTGAAGGTTCATGGTACATTTATATTGAGTAAACGAGGATCAATCCACAGACAACAGAACAAGTTAAACATCAACTTCAATACAATACGAAAATCAATTAATTCAACGAGTTCCGACACTCACGTCCGCCAAGCCAAGCTCTGGCGCCCACGTCTAGGACCTGACCGATGTCTTCAAAATGCACTTTTCACGAGTTCCCGACCCCGACTCTTTGAAACCTAAATCTTGACCCGTATTAGTATGCCCTCACAAAATTCTCATCTTAGCTTCTCCCCTCATTTTCCGCCACCGTCGACTTTCGTGACCCGTTTTTCACGTTCGTGCAGAACCTTTCAAAAGACTACATATGGATATAAAGATTTACTAATATTTTTTGTCATAATATTTATATTTTTAGTAACATATGGATATAAATATATGATTGATGAGATGTTAATATAATGTTAATTTATTTTTCATATCTAATTAAGAGCGTAATTTTGATATTTAATATTGTAAAAAGTCTAATATTGATAATTGAAAAAGTTCATCACATATATAAATATGAATTTTAAAGTTGTATATATATGTATATTTTATATTTCCCACAATTTGCTCTAGCTTACCCGTACACTACTAGTTCACTGTTAACTAAAGAAAGACTTGTTTATTCAAGGAAATTGCTCTTAAGGATACGCACTTTATCTCTCATACGGTCACACCAATCTTGGAGAAAAACAACAACAATTAAATAATACAAGAACAAAAAACACACTCAACAACAACAGAAACAACTGAAACAAAGCTCTCAATCGCCTTCTTATTCTTATTTTCCTTGCTAAATAAAAAAGAAAAAAAAGGAAAAAGCTTCCATCTAGCGGTCCACCATGAGCTTAACCCTCCCTTGATCCTGCCTAATCTGGTACTGATTCCCCAGCCCCAAGTGTATCATCAGCAGCCACACGAACGTTATAAGCTCCCCTCCTTTGCTCAGCTCCTGCGCGTGGCTGTGTGCCCTGCAGTTCACCGCTGCATACGACAGAATCTCCACCCACACTCTGCTCACAGTCTCCCATTTATCCGCTCCAACTTTCTTCAGCTCCTTCGCCAGAATACACCCATCGAACAAAACCGACTTACTCCTATCCCCTTTGATCGTCACCGGCTTAATTTCCTCCGTGTTCACTTCCCTTATACGCTCACACGCCTTATTCTGGCTAATTTCCTCACCTTTACCCCTCCACCTCGAAAAATACCCACCCGTGCGCCCGCCAGCAAACCCTACAATCGGATAATACACCAAGTAGAACAGAGGCAGCCCCACAGGAAAAACGAGCACGAGAACAAAATACTTCAAGAAAGTCACCACACCGTACAGCACGACTTGTAAAAGACTCACCTTCTCGTTTTTCCTCTTGAAGAGGAATTTCTCCGCCTCTGCACACGTGTCCCGGAACCGAATCTGCCCGATTCCCCCCACTGCTGACATCATCGCCGGCTGCATTATCAGTAGGTACATCATGTAGTCGGAGAGTATCTTTGAGAATTCCCGGTAGTTCTCGTTTTTCTTGGTGTCCTCTTCTTTTTCCTCGTAGCAAAGCTCGGTGGCTATGTGCCAGAGAAGAATGCTGTGATCGTAATCGACGGTGAGCACGTAATCGAGCAACTTGGATCGACCCATTAACCCGAGAACCCAATCGCCCCTGGCCGCGCTTATCCCTTTCGCGGTGTCCAAGTCATCCGCCAGCTTGGACTTGCGTCGAATCTCGTGAAAGATATGGTTCCGTAGAGCCATCGTGAACCGAACCTGCTCCACGTACTGCAACCGGTTGAGAAACTTGGTCAAACCGAACCTTCTCGTGAACTCCTCCTTCACCAGACTCCGTCGGTTTCGACAGTACGATATAAGGTTGTACGCCGACACGGACTCGCACCATCTCCGGCTCGCCACGCGTGCCACCTTCCGGAAGAATCCCAGCTCGTGATACTCCTCCTCGGGATCTTCTTCGTTCTCGTTCGGTGGATCCTCTTCAATGTTGACGTCCGGAAGCTTCTTGGTGGCGACGAGGAGCCAGTCGGAGGTCACCATGATGAGAAACGAGAGGACGTCGAGAAAGATCCCGCCGACGAGCAAAACGTACGTGATGGCCACGTCACGTTTTCTGAACCCGCTCTTGTCGTCGCAGTAGAAGATTCCGAGCGTGGCCGCGAAGCACGCGAACGAGACGAACCGGAAAACGTAACCCGCGCGCCTGTACACGATCCCTACCTTGGTGAAGAGCACGTCGTACATGAGGTTGAGCTCGGTCTCGATCACCCGGAACGCGTCCCGCGGCTTCCTCACGAGAAAAAACGATCTGCTCGCGTCGCGCTCGCGCTGGCTGAAGATGAGGTCGACGAGAAGGCCCTTGAAAGTTTCGAAGAATCGGTGGGCGTAGAGGATGGTCTCGGGTCGGGTCAAACGACCCGTTTTGACCCGGTTCACGCCCTTGTTCGCGGGGGTCGGTTCGCGGATTCGCACGACGTGGGTCGGGAGGTGGGCTTTCGTCTTCCAGTAGTAGTCGTCGACGAGGGAAGCGTACGTGGGGCCAGGGTCGGGGTCTTTGAGGAGGGAGTCTCGGAAGGTGTTTTGTGAGGCGGCGTGGAGGGAGAGGACGCGCTCGAGGCACTTGATTGTGCCCGAGACGAACATGAGGACTATTGAAGCCCAGAGTCGGTTTTTCGGGAGGGATTGGAAGAAAACGTACGCGGCAGCGGAGGTTTGGGTGATGAGGCCGAGGAGGTGGCGGAGCCAGAGCTCGTTGTCCTCGAGGGCGAAGGCGGTAATTGTGTCGGGGCCGCCGAGGTGGACGAGGAGGATCGGGGCCCACAACGCGAGCAAGTCGGCGCTCACGTTGTTTTCCTCGTCCCCCTTGCCGTTGTTTTGGGTGTTGGAGATTTGGCCGACGGCGTAAACGGCGGCCCAGTCGGCGAGGAGGTAAGCGCACCACAGGGGCATTATCGTCCAATTGGTGGACGTGCGCTTACGGAGAGGGGTGAAGAGGATTAGGAATGTTTGGAGGGAGAGGCTTATCATCATGAAGGCTCGGATGTCCCATACCTCCCACTGCTGCTTCATCTCTTTCATGATATCATGCATC
>BKCP01001558.1:958528-975118 GCA_008636005.1 Striga asiatica
ACCCCAAAAGTTATCCAATATCAATTTATGGCTACCCCGTATTCAAAATGCCAGATGAAAAATTGTTTGATAAGTAAGCTGTAAAGCAGCTAAAGCAAGCTATGGTCCCATAACATGTTCTCTTTATCCCAAAGGGTACAAAATCAGTGAATCAGATAAAAATTGTCCATGGAACAGTCTTCCTTCGAGGAAACAAATTCGATAAATGTGCAGAAGTAAAGTCACTGAGGATCTTTTCCAGAAATAACAGATATCGATCGTCTCAAAGTAAACATAATGAGATTCTGCTCCACAAATAACAAATTGGAGTATCAATCACTCATCAGATAGTATCATAAGAAACAGAGACACAAAGATGTTTCTAAGTTTAAATTATTTGAGTGACTATGGTGTTTGTAAGAAAATGAGTGGCCATGGGCATTTTACAGATTGAAGAAAGTAGCTTCATATAAGTAAGAATAAAGTAACTCAAAGATGTTATACTGTCTTTTATAAGAACATGGTTGTGGTAACATTTTAGATCGTCAAGGTTTCAAGCCAAGGGAAACCTGTAATTGAACTTTAATGTTGTCTTTCCTTTTAGTGAAGGTATTTTCCAGTAAAATTCAGTGAAACAAAAAGAAAAATGTCAGTCCATCAACAGCTTCATCTACAGTAAGGTAACCAAATTAAGAAAACATATAATTAATATAGATTGAAATTTATTTTCTTCAACAAAATCTCTGTAAGTTAAATTTGAGTTGACATGACTTTCTAACAGAATGCAAAGAAATAGTAAGATGAATTCACAACTCATGGGTTCAAGAAGTGATTTTTATACGAACTTTATAACTTAATTACATGGCTAACATTTTAGAGTTCAACAACTTAATGTGAGATGTTTATCTTAAGGAGAAAGGCAAAATAAATACTTTATAAGTTACATCTCAACAAACTCTATAAAGTCTACATACATTTGCAGCCCTAGTTAACAATATCTACATATGTACATCAAGCCTGGACCAATTATCTTGACATGGTCACCATATTTTCGTGCAAAGGAAATTTATTCATTTTTTCCAGATTTTCAAACAACATTTCACCACCCCAACTAAAACTCGGAGCACTTTTAACTTAGTCTTGTGGCGCAATGTATTGAAACAAGATCCTCAATCGAGCGGTGGGACCAAAAGAGAAGAATGCTTTACTTGAGTCGTAGTAAAATTCGTGCTATCATTTTTCGAGGCTTTCTGCATGCTCAACAATTCTGGAGACTTTGTTGAAACAACAAAAGGTGGGCTCAACTCCAAACAAAGTTTAGTATCCTCGGATAAGCTTCCTATACATATTGTGTCCCCTCGGCCATGCCACGTGCCATCTTGGACATTATTCATCTCTAATGTCCTTGATTCCTGCTCCAGTTCTCAAAACTTATTGGTGGATAACTTAAAAAAATACCAGTTACTCGCGTGTAATAATATGTGTTATCACATCAATGGGGTCACGTGTAGATAGAAATATCCCTTCATATAAAAGCAGAATTTCTCGAGTATATGTGTCAACTTCTGGTGCTTCGTAAATTAAGGTGTTTCGTAATCCTATGTGTCAATTTTTGGTGTTTCGAAGTAAGCATGTAGATCCAAACTTCTATCTATCTATGACTATTAGGACTTTTAAAATTATAAAACATTTTACTAACTGAAATTGGAGATATATTTAAAAGTTTATAACTTTTGTATTTGTTATCACATTTTCGTATATAATATATGAAAATCAAGAGCTTCGATTTGACATTAATATTGTTGTTATAAAATAAATAAATAAATAAATAATTATATTTATCTTTATAATAAAAAATAAATTATCTATAAATATAAAATTACTTATCAAATAAATTTATCTATTAGAAAAGTTAATATAACATAAGACAGGTAACTCGGACAGTTGTCATTTTAAATATAAATAATACTAAATTTGTTTACAAAAAGAAATTGAAATTTAAAACATACTTTTTTTCATTATTTTTTAAATTTAAATATAAGTTTCTTAACTAACACATGTATAACACGCGGGTACTACTAGTTAATATTAAAATGAAGGCAGACCTGACACAGAGTGCAGCATGGGCAGATAAGATGGTATATACAGTCGTCGATAGAACTATCATCGCCCTGTATGATCAAAAGAGTGATATCAAAATTTGGAACCTAAGGTTATACATATATACAACAGAATATTGTTTAAGGGTAAATCATATTAGGATAAATTAAAGAACTACTGAGAATTCTGGGAACATTTTGCATTTCTAAATGAACAGGTCAAAGACAAGGTAAATCAATATATACTGGAGACTGGGACTAACGTAAATCAAAATGGGTATGGCATTATTCTGAATCAGCTTGGTTCTTTCATGCCATGAAATCGCTAAGGTCGCTTAAATATACGTGCAAAAATTTTGTGCTTACTAGTGTAAGTGAACAGACCATGTCAACTAAAGAATGATGTAAGAGTATTGAGGTTGTATAATTTGAAATAGTTCCAGAAGTGAAACTCTTACTTTTATATTGAACTTTTTCCTCATCTGCATACGGTGATATCCCAGATATATTCCAACTGAGAGCACAAAAGTAAGGGCCAAGTACAGAAAGTAGCATCTTCTGGTAATTACAAATGCAAGCAGATTGCATAGGGCAATGATGGCAAGAATCAGATGAATGAATCCCTGCAAAGTTCAAATTCAGACATTTAGCATTACAAGAAACCCCTAACAAAAATGGATAATTACAGAACTGGCCCTGAAATTTAGTCTAATGGCAACAAAGCACCACTAACATTTCAAAAATTAGAAGTACGTGCTTAATAAAGTTACGGGGGAAAAACTTAAGGGTTGAATTACCCAGAAAATACCTCATTTTAAGATGTAACTTGAGCAAAAGAAGAATGTCTATGGAATCTATAATTTTGGTAAATAATTGAAGTTTCTATAATTAGCATTAGTTCTTTCAATGTTGTAAGCATGTCAGCGAGTGATAAAAGCATCAACTGAAATAAATTTTGAACTCCTTTGATTAGTTAACAACAAAAGTCGGCTATCATTTATATGAATAGACATACTCCAGCAACAAATGGCATCAAAACCGTTCACCAAAGAAGAGACCTCTTGCACAGTCTCTCAAATGTTATTCATATGCAGCTTACATGAAATTAGAACACTTTTTGATCTAGACAAGATAAATTTGAAAAAAGAACAGGTTACAGTGCCATCCAAATTCCAACCACAAAAGACACAAGTCACATAACAGGAAAATTAGAAAAGCTGAACCGCTGGAATCAAGGACAATTGATTCTCCGCCAAGAGAAAATAATAATTACCTGAAGAAAACAAGAACCAAGGCCAGCTCGTTTCATATTCTTACCAAATCTATAGCATGGACAGCTGCAACAAATGACAATAATTACAACAGATAACCAAATTCCTTTACCTCTAGAAAAGGTTAAACTCCCTAGTCAAACGTAGACTCTCACAGTTAAAAAAGATGCCAAAAGCATATAGTCAAAGCATACAAATACTTGAGATATGATTATGAAATCAAATTTAGTCATAAATAATACTACCAAATTCATTTCTCCCATTAGAAAGCCAAAATCACCTCTCTTTGCACGGGTGATTGCAACCACAAATTTGCGTCAAAATAAAGCTAAAAAGAAAACTCTTTTTTGCTCCCTTCTTCCTTTTCTTCTTCCCCTTTTCTCAAAAGGTATCATTCTCAACATTTGCAGACAATATTTTAACCAGAAATTCACCAAAATAATAAGGAAATTAAAAACAAATATATAATTTTCAATTACACCAGTTGCACTTATGCACAGAGAAACAATAATTCAGTTCACCGTACAAGCACCTCAAAGAAAGAAAAAAAAAAAAAGAACCCACAAAACAAAATGATAAAAAACTAGAAAATGAGGATGAGAATTGAATACCAGGTGGATTGGAGAGCGATCCGGCGATCGTCCAAGCAATCATTAACTAGCTCACCCTCCCACATTCTGTGCACCCCGCCGCCGTATTGATAATAATCGGCAGCAAAATCATCCTCTCCGTTCCCCCCGTTCAATTTCCCCCATTTCCCCTTGTGCGCCTGCATCGCCACCGTCGCGCAGAGCATGTCGAAATCAAGCACCGCCACATCCTCCACCAACAGCCTCTCCTCCTCCTCCGCCGCCGCGCCGCCGCGCCCGTTCTCCGGCTCCGCCATCGTCCTCAGCCGCCTCCTGTCCTCGCAAACGCTCCTCTCGACAGGACAGCGGATTTCCTGGGTGCTCTGGTCCGGTTGATTGAGTTGCGATGCACAAATGCTTTAGAGATTTTATTCGATAATAATGGCGAAGAAGATAATGGCTGCGGATTTTTCTGGTTTATAAAAGGGGAATATTAATGGAGGCTGGCTGCCTACCAATTGGCGCCATTTTAATATTTAACGATGGGCCTGCGTAAAAAAAGATGATATTGAACGGCGAAGATGCTGCCACGTGTTCTTAGGCACTCGTTCTGCTTGTGATGATAATGCCTTCAAGTTTGTTAGGTGTGTAAGAATAATAAAATTTTATCCCATTACATATTTGTGCAAATATTTGACAGTCTATACTCACTTTTGGATTGTTCCTATTGTTTTTAGTGCATCTTTGTGAATCTAGTTTAAGAATGATACTAGTTGGTAGTTTATAGTGTGTTTGGTAAACAAAGTAAGTTCGCCATGCAAATAAGTTTGTTTTGGTAGAACGAATTATTTTAATTAAATTTTGAGCTTGGATACCGTTTCAAATAAGTTCCCTTGAGTAGCATTTAAAGTAAACTCATTAAAATTTTTATTTCAGTTATTATTAGCTAATTATACTACATACGTTTATCATATCAACTAGCTTTTCAGTTATCACACATAAACTATCATATATAGGCTCAAAATTCACTTATCAGCTCACAATTAACTTATCAACTATCAGACAATTTATCAGCTATATTTATCGAACTGAGTCTTATATGCCAAGTCAATTGAAAATTTCAACAGCCTTTTTTGAGAAGCTTCTTAGACAAGTTTGTGAGACAAGCTCCAGCGTTTTAAAAAAAATGTATTGCAAATTTAACTTATTTGGGTGCAAGAAGTTTATAATCTAAATAAGTCATATGCTAACTTGTGGTGTTTATCAAACATAATCTTAAATATCTTAGAGCATGTTTGTTTATAGAAATTTTTTGTTTTGTTTGGATTTTTTAGTTTGGTTTAGTTAATTTTGAAAGAGGTGGTATGGTTAGTTGTTAGTGGGTGTATCAAAATAATATTTAAAATGAAATAATTAAAATTGATTTGAAGTAAAAGTATGAGAGAGATAATTGAAGTGATGGTTAATTAAAATAATGTGAGTGGATGGATATTGAATTAAAGTTGATGTCGTGTGTATAAATGATTGATTGATATTATTTAATTATATTGATAATATTGATGATAGTGGGGTTGAGTTAAAGTTAAGTTAAAAAAAGTGATTGAGTTAAAATATTAAATTTTTTTAAAAAATTTCTATAAACAAACATACTCTTAATAGTTTAGTCATACTACGTTGTATCACGGGTACAATCTGCAATATCATTGGTATTATCAAATTAACAAAGTAATAATATAAATAAATTTTAATATTAAATATATAAAAATAAAAAATATTTATATTCACTAAATCTTAACCTCAAAAACTTATAAATATGACTACTATTTTCAAGTTAACTAACCTCTCTTTTATTTTTACTTTTTAATCTTTTTTATTTATTGATCAGTATTTTATCTAGCATCTTAGCCGTGTATGTATTATATTAGGCCAACAACTGAAAACCGTATTATGACATATATTTAAAACCCATTAAATCATCGGCCTACCATTCAAGATTTGGATTTCGATTTTGTTAAATAAAATAATTCTACGTGGACTTTTGTGATAAAGAAATCAATTATTATTGCGATATCATTCAGGATCAGTTCAAATCGATATGAAAAAGAAAGTCTAACAGCTTGGCTATGATTGAGCCAACCAACTGTGACCTGTATGAATTATTGAAATTTTTTGGTACCTTTTTTGTGGTGGTCAACTGTGGACGACTGCTCGTGACAAGCTTCTTATCAAAAGTTCTATATCAGCATGTGTATGGCAAGTAGTCAATGCAATTGGGGCTAATTACAATCTACAATAAAGCCTAATAACAATTTTTAAAATTAATAAAATAATTTGGAGGCTTAGTTTACACAAATTTTTATACGGACCAAACAAATTCAGATGGGCATTTTTTTGTATCCCTACATAAAATAAAGTGAAATGATTAATTAAAAACTAAAAGAACAAAATAACAAAGTGAATATATATATGTTAATGTTATTTGTAACAGGGTTTATATAAATCCAACCTTTTTGACCCACACAGTTTCACATCCTTCTGCAAAACATGTACAACAAGAACCAACAGATTAAAAATGTGAGCCGTACAATCTTGTTGTGTTGAGTTCAACTGTCAATTCATAAAAATTGATAGACAGATATTGCTATTTGCTCTGAGAATTGATACAAACAACATGCGTCAGCAACAACAAACTAACTGCCATGAGAATCGATACACTCGACAGATAACGATTGTTAAAAAAGTCGTCATGATTTTCACCAAATTGTAAACATTACAAGCAAGATAACCAGAACAATAAATATTCATACATTGCAGGCATGTTCAGAAATATAAGTANAAAAAAAAAAAAAAGAAAGAAAGAGGGTTTACACTACATCTCGAACAAACCAGAAAAAAAACCCGTCTCAAGATCAGGTTTTCATGGCAGGCCTAACAAGCCCAAGGCCCGACCCACTCCCTAAGTGCTTGAAATCTTTTGCCTCCAAATGATCTCCATGGCCCGCAAAACCCGTCCCTCCCTTTGCCAAATCTACGAGATTCCTTTCCTTGCAAGGCCTGTCACATACCAAACACACCTTATCCACAGCCATGAACTTATCCGCACACTTCTTGCAGAACACGTGCCCACATGAACTCAAGGCCACTAGCGAAAGCGTATTGGTCAAAGTGACCTTGCAGCTGGGGCAGATGTACGTTTTGTTGAGTGAACTCGGGCGATTTTTTTGCTTATCACTAGTATCCTCCGTGAAATGAATGGGGAAAAGATTTTTCATTCGGAGTTTTTCTTTGCCTTCTGGGCAGACAGTTTCGGAAGGAGGTGGGGCCACTTTCTTGGGGGCCTCAGGAGTGGCCGAGGGCAGCCAAAAGGCTTTCATGGTGCGAAGAGCTTCCTCTTCGTATGAAGTGGTTTTCACGCTGTTGGCTCCGTGGAACTCATTTTTGTCCGTGCTGTTGTGGCCCTTGTCGTTGTACTTAGGTATTGCCCCATGGTTCTGCTGGTCAAAAGCTTCGAGCTCTCGGGCTTTCTGCAGCATCAGCCTCTCTTCCTCTTCTTCTTTCTCTTGCTTCAGTTGGGCAGTGTGGGCTGCTTGCTTTCTGCAGGTCAAACTTACGGATATCAGATAGATATACTTTTGGAGATAAAAATGAAACTTTTTTTTCTTCTAGAAAAGGGTTTAAAGGCAAAAGTTTGTGTAATTTTACTAACTGCACCATGCTGCAGGAAAAAAGGATGGCTTTTAGTGTGTAAGCTTCCCTGCTTGTGATGATCTCAAGTTGTAATTTTTCCACGAAATTATTTTTATTTCTTTCGAATGAAAAATCACAATCCTGAAAAGGTCAAAATTTACAGTATTCATCTGATTTCCAACCATTATTTCTTCTAAAAAAAGAGTCGCATCAACTACCGTAATGATATTTACATCTCATAACAAATTACCCAGCCAAAAGCTATTCTTATTGCTTCAAATAACTTTGTTTTCACACTATTCACTCTAAAAACGAAACAAATGGAAGAAAAGGTGATGTGCTCCAATCTACAATCACCAGTCTAGCCAATACTTTGCAACTATTCCCATTCAATTATTCAATCCTCTACAAGCGCGTGACAGACCTTTTGTGCATAATTGTATCTTCAGTTTGATATCAGAGAATTTGTATCTGACTTGTCTAGATGAATACGATCATAGCCTCATTTGAGTCTTGGGCTGTTAGCCTAGAGTGAATAAGAATAACAAGCTGCTCAGATGCAACACATAAATGAGAAATGATGATCCCAGATTGCCACAGTTATGATCATGACTATTTCTAATTAAGCTATTAGTGTGTATAAGTGTAGCTTATAAACTTTTACAGAGCAACAAATACAAGAGTTCTCAAGAAGGCAACACACCAATTCAACTTCTGCAGACTATTCTTGTCTTCTCATTCTCTCTCTGTAAGCATGAAATGGGATGAAAAGCCCCATTTCAGACTTTACAACAGTAATTACACTTAGTAACATTTGAAAGTCGGATTTCTATATATTGTTTATTATGAGAATGGGATGGAAGTGGGAGTGGTAGTAGTAAATACTGACAACCTTGTGATCCTATTCCTCTAAAACATTTATTTTTACACAATGCAACGACATTTGAATAAAGCTCTTCAAGGAAACCTGATACACCCAATTTGTTCACAATCTGTAGATTCACAAAAACATACATATGGGCAATTTTTCGAAATAGGTTATTAACTAAGTAGACCGTAAGATCAATCTTGCAACAGAAATTCTCTCAGCCCAGACCAGCTATCAAACCATCTCAAATACCAGAACTAATAAACTTTCATAGCCTGCACCCCAAAATACTTACAAAAATAATCGACAGAAGAAAGAATAACAGAAAGTACTAAAAGCCCAAAATAATAACACAGGAACAAAAGGGAATAGACGGAAGAATAGACGAAAGCAAAGAACCTTTGAATATCTTTCTTCTGCGCCAACAGGCACTCGAGAATGCACTCTTTGCAGAAAACATGGCCCTTAAGACAAGACATGGGCTCGATGAAAGGTTTCAAACAGAGACTGCAGACATCAAACGGCTTGATCGAGTCTTTCCCGAGTCTCTCCTTCTGCGTGCCATAGCCTAGCTTCCGCTTCTCGTCGTACGTAAAGAAGGCTAAATCGTTATTGTTCTTCGAGTGCCTCTGAGGCATTTTTTGTTCTTCTAGATTGGGGGGAAAATCCCAATTTTTGAGAGAATTCAAGTGAATTAGGGTTGCGGCAGGCGGCAGGTGTAGCTAGATCTGATCTGAAAAAGGCCCAAACTTAATGGCAAGTGTTCGCGAATGAGCCAAACTGGCGCTAACCTTTCTTTTCCCTTTTTGCCCCTTCATGTTTTTTTACAAATCGAACCGCTCAACCGACGGTTCATAACCGAACCAGACCGGAACCGGCAATTGGCCATCTCTCCGAACATTTCTTGCTCGCCAACGGCAACGAGTTCACATTCCTACAAAGTACAAACCATAGTTCTAATCGAAAGAGGTCAGCCAAATTTCATAATCGAGAATATATCCTAAGATCATCAAATCCCTAATACCAATTTCCAATCGATTGCACCACTCACCATCAATAACCTCAAGAGATCCAATCCAATCCCTTCCGACCCTGCATGGCATCGCCGAGCAAACCCCACGGCAAGGGCGACCTCTCCCCGCCATCTAACGCCGTCCTCCACCAGCCTGCCTCCCCCAGATTCCCCCCCGGCACGCCCACCTCCGGCGCCCACCGCAAGATCGCCATCGCCGTCGATCTCAGCGACGAGAGCGCCTTCGCCGTCAAGTGGGCTGTCCAGAACTACCTCCGCCCCGGAGACGCCGTGATCCTCCTCCACGTCCGGCCTACCTCCGTCCTCTACGGCGCCGACTGGGGCGCCATCGACCTCACCGTCGAGGGCGCCGGCGGCGACGAGCTGTCACAGCGGAAACTGGAGTGCGATTTCGACAACTTCACCGCCAGCAAGGCCAACGACCTTGCCCAGCCCCTGGTCGAGGCGAGTATTCCGTTCAAGATCCACATCGTGAAGGACCACGACATGAAGGAGAGGCTGTGCTTGGAGGTGGAGAGACTAGGGCTGAGTGCGGTGATAATGGGGAGCAGGGGGTTCGGGGCCTCCAGGAGGAGCAGCAAAGGGAGGCTGGGTAGCGTGAGCGACTACTGCGTGCACCACTGCGTGTGCCCAGTAATAGTCGTGAGGTTCCTAGACGAGAAGGATGGATGGGCCAATGAATGCGGGCCGGGCTCAGCAAAGGCGATTGATAAGGATGCATCTGGACTGCATTCAGTACCCGAGGAGGAGGAGCCGGTGTATCTTGATGCTTCAGATAAGAATCCAGGTATTGTACAGTTGTTTTATCTTTGGAATTGGTTGAGCTTTTCCAATTCGGGTTATTTATGCTTAATTGTTTTGAGTAGCATGGAGTTTGGAAATTTTATTTTGTGATAAAAGGGAAAAGATTGGATTTTTATGAATGATTTGTAAATTAGGAGATTGCCTAGTGAGGTTAAGAGTTTAGTGGGAATTTAGCCGAGATGTTAGTGATGCTTGACAGTAGCATCTTTGCTTCTCCAAATTCCACACAATAATGCCGAAACATTGGAGACCATCATTCATTTGTGTGTCGCACTGTGTGGTTTTCCGAAATTGTGTGTCAAAGCTCATTTCCATCTTATATTTGTTTACTCACAGTGTACATTGGAATTTGGTTTTATTCAAATTGCGTCAAAAGCATAAAGCTTGATGTGAGTAGGAGCTGATGCAAACTTAAGATACTTGTGATTGTAAGAAATGATATTTTCAAAAGTTCATTGCTGGAGAACTAATATTCTCTATGGCATCTACAGTTAGCTTGGGTGCAAGGGAAGATTAACAAGTCCATTTATTGTGATGATATGTGTTACTGAGTTTATGGGGAGTGGTACAAACTTTTGTCATAAGATTTTTATTTTAGGATTATACTTTTGGGATGATGAGGATTCCTCGAAAGCAATTCTTTAGTTTGTAGTGTGTGTATCCTGACTCCCTGACAATGAAGCAAAATTATCCCAAATGTACTTTGGGCTGAATGTAGATCTTGTTGAACTGTCATAAACGATTGATTCCCGAATGATCTTTACATTCTTCTTACTGGACATCTTAGTAAATCTCTCACTGTAGTCTAAAAGACCGTTTATTTTGTGTAGGTACTGTAATTCACTTTTGATATGGCATACTAAGACAATTTATTTTTGTGGGAGTACTATAATTCTTTTGATTTGGCGTACGAAGAGAAATAGTGGCCAAGCTTATCTTTATGATACGGCATGCTACTTCGTTGATTGGTAGTCTTCGCTTCTCTTTTGTCCCGCACAAATAGGCCTGTTTATTCGATGTTAAAATATTAAGTTCCTTTTATGGCCTTATTAGTTGCATGAGTCTAAATATCATGAAACCATAGGAGAGTGTGTAATAATTAGATTAAATGGAATATTTGGTGAACACTCCTATAAATTATACTTTCGGAACATCGATGATTGATGTTTTATTGAACTGCGTGAAAAGCATCTGTTTCCTTAGAGAAATGGTATGCAATGGAATTTGTTGAAACATATTAGTAAAACATATTAGTAAACGGTCTTGTAGAAAATAATAACGGTTATGAAGTGTATGATCCTATGCAAGGTCAATACTCCGTTACGCATAATATTGTTTAAGAACTAATTATTAAGCTTATGCACAAAAATGCAGATACAGAGAAGGCATCTTGAGTAGATGATGGCAGGAGTTGGTTTTTTCTGAGACCGGCAAATTATGATCAAACCATACAGTTACGGGTCTCAGTGCCATCGAGAGAGAATGCATGTTTGTGTATGAGCTTTTTTTTCCCTTTCTTTTCCTTTCTTTTCCTTTCCATGTGTCTGTGTTGTGGTTCGGCTTTACTGTATTTTCACTCCTCAAAAGTTCGAATGGATGGTCGTATTTTTTTTTGGTGGATGAGCGTGTTTCTTTTATCATCAAATCCCGGGAAAGAAAAAAAAGAAAGATCACTGCTTTTGATGTGATGTTTTTTTGGAGTTTAATTGTTCAGAAGGGTCTTGCAAGCATGCCTTTGAGTACATCTAAATGAAGATTATTACTGTAAAAACCGGATTCTTTTTCTCCGTGTATTGTTATGTTAATCATTCCTAGCAACTGCAATTTCCTTAGTTTCATTGTTCGAAAGCTTATGTCGAACACATTAAGGCCTGTAAACGAGCCGAACTCGAGCTCGAGCCTTTAACGAGCCAGAAATCGAGCTCGAAATTTGCAGCCGTAGTTTTGATGCTTTTGTGTTAGAATCTTATGGACCAAATAACTGAATGAGAAGAAACAAAGAAAGCAACTAGGACCATGAAAATTGAAAATATCGAAACCAGTGCCATATTGATTTGGAATATAGGAATGTTTCGGGCCCTACTAAACAATAAGTACATATTTAGTTATTTATTACTAGAAAAAAGTGGCAGATCTAGACAATCACTAGTGTAACGTGATTTTCAGTGGGCTATATGGATTATACGGTCTGAGTTTCTGATACTGTTTGTGTGCTCTATTGTGATGTCTTGTCAATGCCATTCATATTCTGTACAAGTTCATGTGGGACTGCTCTAGAATAAGTTGAAAGAATTCAAATATTCGAAGGGGAGACTTGTGTTTTAAATAGAAAGAAATATGTACTCTTACCAGTTTTGCTATGTAGTCATCGAATGACACGATTTATTGTCACCCAAACTTATTCACAAATAGTGTGTTGACGCGTGTCCTACAATAAATACATTTTGGGCACGTGTCATTATATTAAGTGATGAATGACTCCATAAGAAGACTACCAGATTCTTGAGCTTAAGTATTAATTTTTTATATTTGGTAGTTTGATATGTGGATTTTTTATTTTTCGGTTCCATATAGATTTGAAGTTTTAAATCATACATATTAGGAATATTATAGTAAGAAAACACTTTGTCAATTTAAATAATAAATAAATTTTAAAAATTAAAACAATTTTACTTGTTATCAAACTTTCATAGAAGATATATCAGAAATCCACAATGTGAAGAGGTAGCTCTTTAGCCACACAAAAGTCCATCTTCTCCATACTCACAATTCTTTGTCCACCACAAATATATTTTTGAACCCCTTATAATGCTTTTTATTGATCCTATCTCTCTATAGTGGCATACATTTATGGGCATATCATTAATACTGGATTCATCCCCATTCCCCACCATTCCAAAAACTATACTTATATCCTTAATGTGTAATAAATTAATAATATTGATGAGGTGCCTTATTTTGTAAGAATAGATCGGACGTACGCATTTTTCCATTTTTTAGGTTGTCAATAAAAGAGTAAATGAGCCAAGTTGGAACTTATGATACTTAGAGGTAAAACTCGAGCCCTGAAAGAGTCAAGTCAAGCTCGACTCGTTAACTAAATTAATTAGTCAATAGGCATGCTCAATTTCACTCATTTATCAATGTTAACAAGCCGAATTATAGAAAATTATATAAAATTTTTAAACCTTAACGAGCCTTGTATATCAAGCTAAGCTAAGCCCGATCCGTTAACTAAATGAGCTCTAGCTCAGCTTGTTTATCAAACTAGCCGAGCTCATCACGAGCCGCTCGTTTTGTTTAATAGCTGTAGTTGTGTTTGGATATAAAGAATTTTTGATAAATATTATTTCATTTTAAAAATAGAAATGAAAAACATAAAAAAATATAAAAAAGTGAGATAATTCTGAAAATTATGAATATATATATATATATATAAAAGTATAATAAAAATTAATAAAATACTAGATTTTTATCGACAAATGACTGGTGTAGACACGTTTTAACGTGCTCACGGTGTGTAGATGAACATTTCGATAATTATATTTTTCACAGAGGAAGTAATAGAAACAATTCTCTTATCTTAAAATGGATAGATAAGTATATTTAAAAAACGGGTTTAATTTGGCTAAGAGAGAAAAAAGAACAAGCTGTCCGATTTGAAGTCAACATGTTCAGGTTCATGCACAATTCTTATAAAAATTTGATGTTGAGGTCCAAGGACTCAATTGATAATGACCATACCAAAACTTATGCCACCCATATATAAAAATTTCAATTGAGACCAGTTTTGTTGATTGCTACTTATTTATAGGGGCTGATGTGATATCTTGAGGTCAACATTTGAGGATAGAATTTGGAGCGATATATATGAACTCCAACTAGATATTCTTTCATTGTTGCTAACTTGCTACCAACTCATTATGCATTGAAGGACCAAGAAAAAATGAGGGTTCCCAATAACATTATTCTGTAATTTAAATTTCTATGATCACCTGTTCAACATGCAAAAATATAAGATTTTGTATAGTTATTGATGAAAAATCTTATTTACTACAAATATTTACCCAACTTTTTTTCAGACTACTTGATATGTTACTTGATGAATAATATACACACATTATATAAACTTATGATTGATTGGGATCATATTCCAAACTAGATTATTTAAACCGACTTGAGTCGAAAAATTTTGAGATCCGATTTGACGTAGATATTTAACCCAAAAAAGGTAAATAAATTCTTACAAATTTTTTCAAGGTTAGTGTTTGTTACGTAGATATTTAACCCAAAAAAGGTAAATAAATTCTTACAAATTTTTTCAAGGTTAGTAGTTGTTATCGTGTATGAGATTTTTCTTACTTATAAAAAGTTTAACGAGCCGACCTAGCTTCTTAATTATAAAATGTTTAACTGAGTCGAACTAGCCTAATTGTTAGTCCATCTAAAACGAATTTGTGAAATACCATATATATATTAAGGGGACGCTACGGTCCTGTAACGGGATGATTCCGTTACTTCATTCTAGATAGTTAGATATTCACAATTTATTACTGGTCTTTAGATACAGGGAAGTTGTATATTAACTATACACGTGGTGTAATCTAATTGGTTGAAATAATAAAGGAACCATCCCATTACGGGACCGTAGTATTTTTCTAAATTAAGTCAAACCCTCTTTTAATTATTGTGCATCTAATGAACAACTTCTAATCAAGTCAAACCCTCTTTTAATTCTTGTGTCTAAGAATTGCATTAATTACAGTATTCTAGAAGTCGCTAGGTGCCTGCTAGGCGCTCGACCAGCACCTAGCGCCTAGGCGGGACCTAGAAATCATGCTTAAATACTTTATTTTTTATTTTTTCACTACCGGGTGACAGTGGTTAGTCTTTTTTGGGTGTCTGTTGGCCTTCTAGGCCTTTTAGGTATAGTCTTAAGAGCAAACTCCCCGGACTCTAAGGTTACTTTGTCGAGGACAAAGTGCTTAATAATTTCCGGGTTCTCTTACCTTAGTAAGCTGATTTGTATCTGAGCTAGTTAGCTCGCGGATGTGTATATTTTTGTGGAGCAATACAAATCCTGTCGTTNAAAAAAAAAAAGGCCCAAATAATAAAATTAGTATATTATGAAGAAAATATGGTAACAAAATAATATAATTAGTACTTAGAAAAATGAAAAAAAAAATTAAAAAATTTCCGCCGAGCCCGCCTAGGTGGCGCGTAGGCGCCGCCAAGCCGCCTGGCCACCGAGCCCCCCAAGCCAGCCTAGGAGCGCCTAGGTCCGCCTAGCCGCCTGATCGATTTTTTCAGCCGATTCGCCTAGGCCGTCTTTTAGAACAGAGATTAATTATATCATTGATTACCTCATGGGCCATTGCTGCCTTGACCTTGATGACATTAATGCAAGGAAAAACAAAAACAAAAACAAAAAAGAAGTGGATGCTAATGAAGTCTTGTGACCGGAATTTGAGCATAATTAGGCACTACATTACAAGAGTTATTGAAAATGTTACACATCATAAGTACAAACAAATCTGATGCTGTACCAACTACCACGCATTACAAGTTGAAAACAACGTAATTACTGATTAAAACATATGATAAAACGTAATTAATCCACTTGGCACACTAATCTTACTATCGCCACGTCCACGACCTGATTTTTATTTGCGAACCGTTCTTATTCAGTTATTCTCTTCTGGCCTCCTAATAGTCTGGCAATAGAAAAAACAAGTTATCACGTAATGGCACTTCTTATGAATAATTTCTCAATATCACTTATGAATATTCAAGAGATTTTAAATCTCTCGAAACAAAGCGTAGCCTAATGGTTTTGATTATAAAAGTCTTAAATAATTTCTCGATATCACTAACATGCTTGATATTTAATCCCATGGTATTTGGCCTATTTAATCCCCATGCAGCCATGCTAGATATTCAAATTATTTCTTTAGATTTTTTAGACTTCTTTCGGTTTTTTTACTTAAAAAAATAAGAAAAAATGAAGTGGACAAGAACAAAACAAAAAAAAAAAAAGTTGTGGAAATAAATAAAAAACACGTATTCTGAAAATATGTTTTTTTTGTAATTTTCATCGAAAAACGTATTTGCATAATACGTTTTTCATTGAAACACGTATTCTGAGAATACGTTTTTCAATGACAATTTGTAAAGAAAACGTATTCTCAGAATACGGGTTTTTCATTTTGGTCCAGATTCTATTTTTTGCTTTTATTTGTGTCCACTTGTGTTTTTTTTGTTTTTTATATATAAATTTCCC
>BKCP01001558.1:976588-990645 GCA_008636005.1 Striga asiatica
ATATATATATATATATATATATATATATAATAAATAAATTGCTGAAAATAGTATATAATAAATGTGGTTTGACTTTTCTTACTACTATTTATGGTAAATGTTAATTCTTATTATATATATATATAGATTGTCCAAGAAATTAAAATGAAAGTTGAAGAAGGAAAAAGGGCTGACCATACATAAGGTAACCCGAAATTCTCAACCGTCAGTTCTAGCTCCGGAAAATCCGAAACCCAAGCCCGGAAACCCGAAACCCGAACCCGAACCCGAAAACCCGTCTCCTCTGCTCGAACTCTCTTTTGACGAGGTGGAGGCCAAATATGGCGGTGACAAAGGCACCACTTGATTCTCACCATCATCATCATCATCATCAATTTCATCATCATCATTGTCATCATCATAATCATTATCATCATCATCATCATCCGTTTTCTCCTTGCCACAGCGTATGCATTTGTCGCACAAGGAAATAGTTGGGCCTAGCTTTGGGCCCGACCCAGTCCATGAGGTTGGGGACTGGCAGGCCCGGCAGAGGAGGGTCCTGATATGCTTGGCCACGAGGAAGTTCGCCATGTGGACATGAGAGTCGCAGTCCCAGCACAGGCTAGCTCGATCCGAATTGCAGTACATGCTTGCTATGTTTTTGCACAGCTCACATTTTTTCTTCATTCTTCTATTTTTTTTTACCCCCCTTTTTTATTCTGAAAATAATCGGACTATTTATCCTGTCTGAAAATGTGGAAATTGGAATACTATTTTTCTTGTGAGGGTTGATAGTGATTGTTTTGTAGTGTTGTTGACTTTCTGTGTTCCTGCTGAAACAGGGGGAATGAATTTTCTTATTATGGGTTTTGGGAACAAAAAGGGGGAAAAAAAAAAAAGAAAGAAAGAGAGTGCAAGTTGCTAAATATGGCCAGCAAGTCTTGTGTTGGGTATGTTATGAGCAGCAACTTGTGATTAGAGTTGTTTCTGCAATGGGATTTTTACTCTTGTGGATGGAAGTTAAAGTTACATATATGCTGAGAGAGAAGGCTAACCCCAACCCCATGGAACCCTTGTGGGTAGTAGTATCTTATGTTTGTCCCTTTCCTTTCTATTTCTGATTTTTGTTTATATCTTATTTTAGTTTATTTTGGTACAAATTGACGGTCGGTATCTTTCGTTTAGACGAATAATAAGATATTCAACTAATCATCTCGATAGTAAGCTCAATCTATCAGTTCGGTTAGGGCTACTATCATTCATCATAGTAGCCCAATTCGAGTTAGGGCCCTTGAACGACCTGACTATGCTGATGACCGATGGTGGCAATTTGCATGTCAGGAGTCTGCAAGGACGGGGAAATCCTAAAGCTTAACTGCTTAAAGGAGATTAGTGTCACATAAGGAAAGGAGATCTTTGCGCGTCTAGGAAATATAACACCCGAATTAAGTTGGACTTTAGTTGTATCCTAATTTTTTGTTTGTCCCAATTTTTGGAGGAAAGCTAATTTGTTATCTAGAAAATGCACCCCCAACAATTATGAAAATCCTATTCACTTTGCATAATATTCTCGTGCACAACCGAACAAAAGGTGTCTTTTAGTGTGTGAACTGAATTGACCGTCAGAGTATATATGTCGAATATCCTCTCTGCGCTTTGTGGGTACCAGGAGTCGGTTCGTGAGAAGGAAGTCGATTTGTGATGTATAGAGTGCATTATATAACAAAATCACTAATAATGTTCTATTGATCTACATCAACTAGATCACCCATGAGGGATGCTATTTTGATTGGTTGCTTCATGAATGGAGTGGAGGGATGTTAGTTGATTTGTTGCTTCATGAAAGGAGTGTGACATTATATTTGTAAGAGAGGAAGTTGAGACAAGGATAACAAACATCATGCTTCCTTATAATGAGAAACCTTCTTTGTTGCAACTTGCAACATTCATAGCGCAGTCAATGGTCAAAATAGCTCGATTGTGATCATGTCATTTTAAGAAGCCTAAATCGAGCTACGTACCACCCAATAAAGTCTAATGCGATCAAGACGAACGCATGATGTAGCTCGACCACCTGCTCATACTTTGATCCACATAAGTCGACTGAATCGTCAACTTATTTGTGGTGTTACATCTAATATAGCACTCATGGTAGCTTGGTGAACTGGCCTAAAAGGTTAGTTCAATTGTGACCGATTTGAGAAGGACTCAACTTAGTGTTAGTGCTCGATCTCGTCAAGGAGGTCAAGGGAGTAACTCCTGATACAGGTCGAGCCGAATGAAGAATAAAGGGACTGAGTTCCTCTAAAAGCTCGGACAGATGAGGGGTCGACTTCATCTTAAAGTCGTACAGGTGGATGTCATAGTTTCGACTTGATAAGTGCAGGCAACGTATATGTCGCAAGGTTGTTGTGATGACCTAAAGACCTAAGAGTCGTTTTGGGAAAGGGAACAGAAGAGTCTAAGATCTCATTCACATATTTTTAGTAGGAAATGAGATACGATAGGATCTCTATTCTAATAAGGAGACACTTGAACAGGAAGATAACCTCTATATAAAAGGAGATTACCAAATTTTTTTTATGTGAACTCATATTACGCCATTATTATACAAGTTTAGCATATTCACGCGTGAAACCTGACTTGAATGGAGGTTTTCGCCGAACCCTCGCTAGCGTGTTTTGCAGGTCATCAAAGCCCAAGGACGAAAGGCAGTTTGTGGTTGCACCGATCTAAACCCAGTCCGAAGGCAATTTGCATAACAACATCAGTTTATGGATCTTCATATGGCAAAGAATTTGTTCGAGTATTAGTGGTGTGGCTCTACAAAAAGCAAAATGTATATAATCAAAAAGTTCTCTTCCCTTTCACGAGCGAGGCTAGTGGGCCTTTGATGCGACTGCGAATTTGGGCCTACTTAGTTAATATTTGTTCGGTCATCTTTTTTCGTCCCATTATTTTTCTAAATAAAAAAAGTAAATAAATAAAATAAATAAAAAAAAGAACCCCAACCTACCATTATAGTATTTAATTAACACTAAGCAATGAGTATTTTTATGTAGTTTTTTTTTTTCTTTTTCTTTTTTTTTGGGGGGTAATGTACAAAATCATGATTTCATGATGATTATCGTCACTGGGCTGGGCTGATCCGGCATGTATCAACAGAACCAAGCACACAGAAGGCCACAGGCCCATATTACTTCAGTGAGAACTCTTCAAGCCATATGACTACTTCATTCCTCTTTTAAGGTTGTTGAGCACCACGTCGAAAAAAAAATAAATAAATAAATAACCATAAATTGAAATTTAACAAATTTATGCACATGAATATAATTTGAAAACCAACACATAAATCATGCATGCAGAAACAAACTGACAGTTGACAGCAATTCATTCACTATGTGATGTGAACTTTACTTTTTTTCCTCTCTAGCATCCTATGTTTTATGCCAACAGCCAATATCAATATACATACTTTTTTTTTTTTAACGAATAAATAAACCAGTCATTTTTAAAGGTATGGCATTTGACTTAAAAAATATATATTTTTGTTCAAAATGTATGCGAATGTTAAAATAAACCCGCTAAACCAAGTTTGACTCACCAGGCCGACTGACATCATTTTTCATGTTTCACATTCGACATCTCTAATCTAAAATGAAATCGGAAATCGACACTTCATATAGTGATTACGTTTTAACTACCAAAGCAAACGCCAGATTGTTATTCATAAATGTGAGCTTTAAAATCGAAAAAAAGAAAAATAAGTAACCAACTTGTGTTTTCTTACCATTGTAAAGCTCCAAGTCCTCCCAGGATCATTGTATCGAGCTAACAGACAACCGGCTTTAGCTTTCAGGCCATCCCTTTCAAGATTAGACCTCAGAGCCTTTTCCATCTCCCGAACAACTTCCTCAGCTGGTCTCCCGCTGAATTTGTATACTGCTGCTACACCTCCTTTCACTTTTCTCAATCTTATTTCTGTTCTGTCTGGTGCTGGTAAGCTGGTCAAAACACAAACACACATAAAAACCTTTTTCTTTTTCATATTGCGATAATAAAATTTTCAACAACTCTCCAATATGTAAAGTATGTAGAAAACGTTAACCTGTTGATATCCTTTTCTGGTGGAATAACTATCTGAATCGACACCTTGGAGATTTCAGGGTCGAATGCTTCTGTAAATACCGGTGTGGTCATTGCTATTTTCTCTGCTGCAGAATTCTTCCCGAATATATACCTTATACAGATCGTAATTTGTGGATTTATAAATATATAAATCAAGAGAATCTAAAACTGAGCTAAGAGGTCTTACCCAGCCACTGCGTTGAAGCCGCTAGAACCAGACAGCTTATCGCCATTTGTTTCGACGACGATGAAAGGGTCATACTTTCTGACCTACACTCACAAGTTTGAATCTAGTTGCTAAGATGCTCTTAATATATTATACGAGAAGAAAAAGAAAAAAACTCTTAAAAAACCAAAATAACTAGAAATCTAAAGAATGTAAAAAATCTAAAATAAACGACTGAAAAATTANAAAAAAAAAAAAAAAATTATTCCCCCCTGAAAGAGCTGAAAAAACCAAGAGGCCCTAAGAGAACTAAAGAACTGAAATAAAGTGAAAAACTAAAATTTAGGATCCATCTGACTTAAGTTATTGTGAATAGTATAATTGCACATTGGAAACAAATTAACAGAACATAGACCGTTGGTAAGCTATAGTAACAGATCCACAAGAAAGGTAAAAACTCTAATTTTATCTTAATATCATCACACAAGGCGTACACTTGGTGCAATGTAATCCGCAGCAATATAACCATTTTTCTGTAAAGTTACTGTCTGTATAGGGCACCAATTTCTTTTTACAGCAAACAATATATTTCCAACAAATGTGATGAGGAAAAAGACCAGTAGGGAACAAACCTCATAATTTGCAGTTCTTTTCAGTATTTGATATTTGGGTGTTTCCAGGTCAGGAGTCTTGTAAAAGCGCAGCTGCACACTTAAGACACGTCCTAAAAGTGAAGAAGTTATGTAAAAGATAAATGATTTGTGGCAAGTGCTAATTCTGGCCGTACCTGCTTTAAGACATCAAGCAAGCCTTCCACTGAAAAATAGTCATTGTTCTCAATGGAATCCCAATAATCCTTAACGAAAAATGGGAAAAGATAGATTGTGATGGGCTAAACTAAACATAAACATTACACAATTTTAAGTTTTTCGTGTGTTAAAAGTCACCTTACCACATGGCTGCAAAACTTCATAGTTTCAGGATTAATGCCCATAACAGAAGTGCCTGTGAAGACTAACTCGGGATTCCAAGGTAAGAGGATGAACTTCATCACCATAGTCCACCGTGTAGTTATCTCGTATGGTCCTGTCTAGAAACCAAATAAGTCAGTCAAAAGCGAGTTGGGATTTGGGACTAAATTCATTTGATGCAACATTATGCAATTTTCATAGAATATTTTCCTGCACCATTGAAAAAGACTCGACTTAAGCGAAGAAGGTACTTGCTGAACTCTTCCGAAAATTATAGTTATCAATCAAGAAAGATCCATATTAACTTCAGGAATGAGGTAATAAATTGGTTCAACTAACACACATGAAGATGAGGCAATTCGAAGAACGTATAGCTGAACATCAAACAGCGGGAAAATTCAATTCTACAACAGCAAAATGATTATCAAAGGCTTAGCACGAATTACAAATGAGCAACAACTATAGCTAAAATCCAAAACACAAATTCCAATTGAAATCATTTCAATTAGTTACTTGTTTCTTCAATTCAGAAACCCTTTTCAGATTAATCAAGGTAGACAATTAAGAAAAATATAAAAGGATGCTCAAGAAACACCTGTTTAACCCAGTGCAGCTGGAAATCAGGGCTGAAGAGCTTCCTCAACATGGCGATGTTAAAGAGGTACCCACTTACGGTGTCGTGCTTCGTAATCGGGTCCCTGAACTTCACGCGCTCATCGTAAGCCATCCGATCGATCCCACGATCATCGAATAGATGGGGAAGATCCTCGTACAGGAAATCAACCAATCGAAGGCCGACATCCGTGGCGGCGGCGCTAGTTTCTGTTGGGCTCTCCTCTTGAGCTACGCTTCTTAGCCTGACCGCGCACTTGGGATTTTTGCATTCTGAGATTCTATATGCCAGAAATTTGGTTTTATGCAAGTAATTTGGTGACGGAGTGAAGGAGGAGGTTGCGGCGGTGGTCAAGTGGCGGCGGCGGGTTGGTGGCCGCAGAATGGTGGCGGGAAGATGTGTGGTGGCCATTGCAATTGGCTACAAAAATTCTTTATCTCCGATTTTATTATTATTTTCCTTTTCAGTTTGTCTCCTATGACGTCATAAATCCAAACAAGAAAACGTGAATTCTATTTTCTCGAGTGGACAATTTCCTCGTGTGGAGATTAGAAAGACCGAGAATTTTCAGTTTTGTAGCTGATAGCTTATAAATTATGACAGAAAAATTAGTTATTATTATAAAAATATTTGATAAAATTAATTGAAAAGTTATTTCAAAAGTTGTACAAAGAAATTTATGAGATAAATTTGTGGTTTTGCTATGGAGTCAAAATGACTCGAACTCATCCATAGTTATTCACAAATAATGTATTGACACATGTGCTAAAATAAATATGCATTGGACATGTGCTAGTATATAAAGTTATGGATGACTCCATAAGCGAGCCATCTGGCACGCCGTCGAAAAGCCAAAACCATCTCGAGCATGAAGAGTCAACCCGAAGACGAAGAACCGCGACTCGAAGAGGCTCCAATCGGCCGAAAGGCCCACCACTCGATCGGCGACTTGACGCACAGGACAAGTGGCGGCAACAGCGCGGAGCACTCTGTATGATAGGAGTGAGCGCTCTGCATGATAGGAGGCCGACGATTATGTTGAATTGAGCGGTCGAATTAAGCGAAAGAAGGGGAATATGGTTTTTAGAGCAAAAATTGATTAAGTTCCAATAGTACAGAAAGTCAAATTTAAACTAAAAGAAACACAAGAGAGAGAAATAAATGCAAAGACAGAATAAAACATAGACCCGCGAGTCATGCTCGTGAGCTCAGTAACCGACAAGTTGTGTACTTCAAAACAAATTTTAGTAAGACTACATGTATCAACAACTCAACCTAACAATTAAAAATTATTTCATTCTCATCCACTTACACAACTCAACTTTCAATTCATATTATCTTTATCTCCAACCCAACACAACCTCTATATGTATTTTATTTTTATTTATTTAAAAATTACAATTGTATTTCAAAACTTATCAAACCTGGTCTCTATTTACAAAATAAGAAAAAATACGAATTATAATATTTTTTATATTTTTAACATAAAAAAATATACATATCCAATAAGAATGAGACAAGGCACAACCCCGTCGTGACCAAGGTCACATTGTGATATGGGTCGCAGCATCCATGACCTCCTCTTATTATTATTTTTTTATTTTATTTATTATTATTATTTTTTTTTTTTTCCCGTGACCCAACTCTTGGTCACGGATAAGGAAAGCCTAAGTCCATTCATGCTACTCCTATACATATTTTAAATTTGGAGGCCAAAATTATTTCACCAAAATTCTACCCTTTTGTGGAAATCTCCTCCACTGAATGCGCAATTTTTTATGGCAAGTTGGGTCATGGGTTGGGTGGCCCATTCGCATTTGGATCATTTGTAAGAACGCGTATATACATACAAGTTGGTCTGCACATTTGAAGCTAGTGATGTTATCAAATTGGAATACTTTATAGTTGAATTCGTCCTGTTTTATAGACGTTCTGACTAGGATCAGGCTTGATCTACCTATGTAAGTTAAGAAAGAAAATGACTGTAAGTTAAGAAAGAAATTGACGAAGATCAATTAAAATCTGCTCGCCTTGTATGAGCATAATTGCAACTTCATTTTTAATTTAGTCAATCTATACTTATATTAAAAGATATACCATTTACCAGATTTAATATAGAGAAAAGTCAACAACATTTATTGCATTACTATTTCAGTATTATACAATCTATACTTATATAAAAGGAGATTCTATTTACTACATTTACTATCCAGAAAAATCAACTGCGTTAAATGTCATTACTATTTTGGTATTATAATATTTTATTTATTTAATTGATTTATTTATTTGTTTTATTTTAAAAAGGTAAGTATAATAAAAAGATTTTAATAATAAAAAAATCAAATACCAAATAAAAATGCACTTTGACTTATTTGATTATATTTGGTATTTGATTATACCAAATATATTCCTATTTAGTATATACATTAAATACTTACTAAAGTATTTATTTGTTTTATTTGTCAAAGTTAAGTATAGATTTATTTATATTATCAAATCATAAAACAAATAAACATATCTCGTGCTTCGCACGGATATTTGAATATTGTACAATTTTCTTGCGTATTATAAACTTTTATTAAATATTGCATCTTATAATATAATATTCTCTAAATAAATATATCTTGTGCTTCGCACGGGTCACGTACTATATATATCTCGTACATTTTTCTTTATTCATGTATATAATTATAAACCTGGATAAATAGCTTTAAAATTGTGCACCTCGTGCATCGCACGGGCTCTGTATTAGTTAATTATAAGTTTGCATTCAACTATAACATAAAATGAGTGTTTGCGAACACGATTCAAGTCAAACTCATTTGGTAAATTAGCATAGGTAATTTGTTCGAGCTTTTGTTCATTTAACTATGTGAACGAGCTAGAGTTATAGGTCCCTTTCTTTTCTCTCTTACTTCTTCTTCCCCAAAACAAAAAAAAAAATCCATCTCGCCATTTGCAACCCCAGGGACGAATTTACATAAGGTCTAGACTGGGTTTCTTAACAATTATTAGTTTAAATTTTTTTCATTATGTTTCTAGCTCAGTCCAATATACCAACTCATTAATTCATCAAAATAATTCACTTTTTTACTTAAATCCAAAAATTACAAGCACCACTCTAATAAAATAATATATATTTTTGACCCATTAATCAAATAAATTAGCCGCAGCCATGCCCCTCCTATGAACACCAGATCAATGAATTTAGAAGAACAAAAAAATACTATTTAACAAGAAAGAGACTACTTTCAATAAGATGATTTAATTTATTCTTGAATAGCAAGTTATATTTTTAAACCCACACCAGAGTAGAACCAAGGGGGCTGAGTAGAAATCAAAAGAAGGGGAAGTCATGGGCTAAAAAGAAAGTAGCAAAGTCAGGCTTATGCTGTCTCAAAAGATTGTGGATACGAGCCTGAATCGTATGTCTGCTCCTATCTGAAGCCACAAATATGACGGATAAAAAACAAATAGGATAAAAAAACCATAATTATATGGTTAATCATAATTGGGAAAAAAACAAATTTTTTCTTCCTTCCTTCATTCCTTCCTTTTTTTAATTTTCAAGTCTAAATTTTTTAATCTGCATCGGTGCAACAAATTTTTAGTCTACGGGTTGATTATCAGTACTTCTTCTATTAGACAGGGCCATCATAATATTTTCACAAATGTCATGCTTTTGTTAAAAATATTATATTATGAAATAAAATATAAGTATATGATATTTAATGATATAAATATATCCTTTTTTTTTTTTCCCAAAAAAATATGACGGATGCAACCAACTCGTGTTACACCACCAGAAAAAGATAAATGGTGGAAGGCTAATCTATATATATATAATAAGAATTAACATTTACCATAAATAGTAGTAAAAAAAATCAAACCACATTCATTATATACTATTTTCAGCAATTTCTTTATTTTACATTTTAATTTTAATTCATTATAAAAAATTGGATGGTTCTTAAATTAATGGGTTTTAGATGCACGTATCCTGTTTCAAAAATTATAAAATCATTTAAAATCGGATGGTTCCTAAGTTAATATTTATAAACTTTTCAAAGTTGTAATCTTTATGGCATCTTTTCTTTTTGATTTTTAATAGTAAAATCATTTTTTAAATATATATATATTCTAATTCAAAAATTCAATCATGTAAATATATATATATATATATATATATATTGAACGCTAAAAATATTCTTTAAATTTTATATCCAATCAATTAATCTTGATTTTTTTTTTAAATTACTATGTTTATCTATATATATATAATAACAATTACTATTTACCATAAATAGTAACTAGAAATTTTAGGACAACATTAATTGCTTACTATTTTTGGATTTTTTTTATTTTTTTTAACATTAATCCTTATCATCATTTGACTTAGGCGGCCTAAAAAAGTGGAATTTAATTTGAAAAATTCAAATCGTATCCTAAAAATTTGTATTTTGTTAAATCCCTCATAATACAATCCCATATCAATACCATTTTTGAATTTATTTTCTTTAAACATACAACAGAAACAGTATCCACATACACAATTTATGCCTTCCTAAATTTAAGTAATTTGTTGGTCCCCAAATTAGTGAAGATTCCTTGCATGAAGGATTTATACAATTTTGAAAAAATTGGGAACTTGGTATAAACCCATTACATACGATATTGGTTTTGGAATTTGAATTTTCAAATTTCTTCCATATACATACGCAACTATTCACTTCCTAAAATTAATTAATTTGTTGAATCAAATACGATATTATGGTATTGGTTTTGGAATTTGAATTTTTAAATTTCTTCCACATACATACACAACTATTTACTTCCTAAAATTAATTAATTTGTTGAATCAAATACGATATTGTGGTCCGCCAAAGTCAGTTGAGATATTTTGCATGAAGACTTTTTACAATTTAAAAATATTAGGACTCTTGGTATAAACATTTTGGATAGCCTTTTTTCACAAAATAAATTTGAGATGGATTAGGAATTTCAAATCAATATAAATTCATCTCTGATTACAAGTTAAAATTTTTTAAATTTTATTTTAACAATAAAATTTATGGTTTCAAACTCGAGATAATGAGTTTGTAAATAGATAGATATTTTTTTTATTTTCTAAAATATTTATTAAAAAAATTATAATGACAATAAATTTTATGATAAAATAATAAATTAAGTATTATACCAGAATATGTAAAACTATTATTTTTTATATTAAAGAACAAATATATATACTATAATCAAATTTATATTAGTATCAACATTTTAGCGAGATAATATATTAATTAATTTACATACTAGAGCTAATAATTAATTTACATACTAGAGCTAATAGGTTGAGGTTTAACGTTATGACTAAAAAAATAACAATGATCAAAAGAGGTGTAAAATAGATGATCTAACTTTATTTTTTTAAACCTAATGGACAAGTCATCTGGAAATTCAGACTCGTGCATCGCACGGGCTATGTGCTAGTATATACTACAAGCTAGTGGCTCATCACCAAGTCAAAAAGAGTCATCAACTCATCATGTATTAACCCCAACGACTTGAGTTGACTTCCATTTCCCTACTCATCTGATGCCTTAAATAGATTCACAAACACACCACACAAAATGCATCACCAAACTCATCAACAAAAAAATCCACAAAATCTCACTTATTATATAACTCTAGCTTTACCCACCCTGCAAACTCAAAACACCAGCAAACTCATCACAAGCAAAAACAAACAACACCCAAACAAAAAACACATTAAAAACCAATGCCAAAAATGAACACCAAAATCACAATCCTTTTCCTCTTCATCATCACTCTCTTCATTCCCCACCTCTGTTTCTCTTCACAAACAGACACTCTCACACCCAACACAACCCTCCGATACCCCGACTCACTCGTCTCCAGCCGCAACACCTTCAAGCTCGGCTTCTTCACACCCGAAAACACCACTAACCGTTACCTAGTCGTTTTCTACGCTTTCTCCCCAAAAACCGCCGTATGGGTCGCGAACCGAGACCAACCCCTCCACGACACCTCCGGCTCCCTCACCTTCTCCGAAAACGGCAACCTCGTTCTTCTCGACTCCCGAGGTCAAACCGTATGGTCAACAAACGTCACCTCCCGAGCCAACACCACTCTCCGCATTCTCGACACCGGAAACCTCGTCCTCCGGGAAGGAGCCTCCACCCTATGGGAATCCTTTTCCCGGCCGACCGACGTCTTCCTCCCCACCATGAGAATAGTCGACGACCCGAGCACGGGCCGCAAGGTCGTCGTCTCGTCTTGGAAGAACAGGTCGGACCCGGGCACGGGCCTCTTCACGGCGGGCCTCGAGGCCCGACCCATACCCCAGATCGTGACGTGGAGGGAAGACGGGCGGCCCTACTGGCGGAGCGGGCCGTGGAACGGGCAGATACTCATCGGGGTTCGGGACATGTACTCGCCGTACCTCGACGGGTTCAGCGTGGTGCAGGTGATGGAGACGAGATTGCGTTGGCCTTTTTAGACAAGCATCATTGGTTTAATTATTTATTTTCTTTATTTTATAAATTTATTTCTTTTAGTTTAATATTCATTAAGGGCATCTTAGATTTGTTATGAAACTTATTTATTTTATTAGAGTTATTTACTTTTTGGGTAGGATATTTACTCAGGTTTAAGAGTTATATTTAAAGACTCCTCTTCTATTTTTTGTTTTGGCGGAGTTGAATTTTGATTGAAATAAATATACTGAGAGTTTTCTCTTTGTTTATCTCACAGGGAAGCGGTGGAGGAGTCTACTTCACGGCCCCGGAGGCTCGGTTTTTCATGAGGATCACGTTGGAACCATCCGGGAGGCTCGTGCAAACGCTGTGGAACGACGGGACGGGGAGATGGGACGTGACGTGGTCGGCCCCGCAGAACGAGTGCGACATGTACGGGGCGTGTGGGCCCCACGGGAGCTGCGACTCGAGGAGTTCGCCCGTTTGTTCGTGTCTGAGAGGGTTTGAGCCGGCGGATGCGGACGAGTGGGCGCGCGGGAATTGGACGGGCGGGTGCCGGAGGAGAATGGCACTAGCGTGTAGTAATGGAGGGGAAGATGGTTTCTTGAGGTTGCGGTTTATGAAGGTGCCGGATTTTGTCGAGCTGTTTCCGTCCAGGGACGAGGAGGATTGCAGGAGGAGGTGTTTGGGGAACTGCACGTGCGTTGCGTACGCGTACGATTCGAGTATCGGGTGCATGTTTTGGAGGGACAGTTTGATCGATGTGCAGGCGTTCGATGGTGTTGGTGCCGATCTTTACATTCGTCTACCGGCTTCCGTTTTAGGTACTGTCATTTATTTACTTTGTCGTAGTTAAGGCTATTTTTGATAAACCTAGCTTATAGGTTTTAAGTGAATTTCGACTATTTTTGATAAACCTAGCTTATAGGTTTTAAGTGAATTTCGAGTTTATAGGTAATAATAGCTTATGACTTATGGCTGAAAAACTTATAAGTTAAAAGTATTTGGTAAAATTAAATGAAATAAAATTTTTAATGAGCTTATTTGAAAAGCTACCCAAGGAAGCTTATGAAATAAGCTAGCGCTCGTCCTACCAAACCAAACTTATTTGAATACAAGAAGCTTATGAACTAATCAAATAAACTATAAGCTAATTTATATGGTTACCAAACACAGCCCACCTTAATGCTCTATTTTCTTACTTCATTGCTGTAGATAATCACAAGGATAGAAAGCTTGTCATCATAATCCCAACAGTTGTGGCTTTTGCCTCCTTGTGTGTTGTATTGGTCTTCATTGCTTGGTGCTGCA
Source organism: Striga asiatica (assembly GCA_008636005.1). Classification (NCBI taxonomy): domain Eukaryota; kingdom Viridiplantae; phylum Streptophyta; class Magnoliopsida; order Lamiales; family Orobanchaceae; genus Striga; species Striga asiatica. Next base: position 990,254 of record BKCP01001558.1, read on the forward strand.
TGGTTAGGGGAAAAGGTAACTAAATAAACATTTGCTCGTGATCGATACATAATCGAGCATGATGGGTACCGATCTTGCATTTCACGTATTTCAGGGGAGAAAACGAGAAGCGTCAAAAGGGTATTCGGGTCCGGGCGTAAATACGCAGCCGATTCGACTAAACTTATACTCAAGGATGAATTAGAGAAAGTCAACATTGAAGAGCTGCCTTTGTTCACTTTCGACACTCTTGCAAATGCAACCGATGGGTTTAACGAAAACAATCTTCTAGGGAAAGGTGGTTTTGGTCCTGTTTACAAGGTACAAACCTCTGTTTCTCACATTACAAGTAAACAGTTATTTCTTCGTTGAGTAATCCGAATGCACAAGGTGTCCGTATTGCGATTTTGATT
>BKCP01001558.1:990657-1002412 GCA_008636005.1 Striga asiatica
AAACGGTAAAGAAATTGCTGTGAAGAGACTCTCGGCAGCATCAGGACAGGGAATGGAAGAATTCATGAATGAAGTGATTGTGATCTCAAAGCTTCAACACAGAAACCTCGTCCGCTTGTTAGGTTGCTGTGTGGAAAGATATGAGAAGATGCTCGTTTATGAATACATGCCGAATAAAAGCTTGGATTTTTGTCTCTTCGGTTAGTTGTTCAACATATATAATTTTCTCTATTTTATTAATTTATGTATTTAATTTCTGGTTTTTTACAGATCCTACGCATGCGTCTCGAAAGGTTTTAGATTGGAAGAAGCGTTTTAGTGTTATGGAAGGCATCGGGAGGGGCCTCTTATATCTTCATAGAGACTCTAGGCTTAAGATAATCCACCGAGACCTAAAACCGAGCAATGTGTTGCTCGACGAGGAATGGAACCCGAAAATATCGGATTTTGGCATGGCTAGAATATTCGGAGGCAATCAAGATCATGGAAATACCGCAAGAGTAGTCGGAACATAGTAAGTCGATTTAGAATAATGCACATTTCTTTTTCTTATTTTTGAATGAATGATAAATGTAATAAAATCTTATGAATACTAATAATAATTAATGCTATGAAATTAATCCGCAGTGGATATATGGCGCCTGAATACGCAATGGAAGGCCGATTTTCAGAAAAATCGGATGTCTATAGCTATGGAGTGCTCATGCTAGAGATCATAAATGGCAAAAAGAACACGCGTTATTACAATCGAGAATGGTCTTTGAGCCTTATAGGAACCGTAAGAAAGCAAAAATTCGCAACTATATATTATAATGATCTTCGAAATAGTGATCCTCTTTATATATCACTCGGAAAATTATTAACTGACGTATTTTGAATCGAAATATATTCAGGCGTGGAAAATGTGGAACGAACAAAATGGGTTGGCGTTTGTGGACGACATCATCATAGCCAGCTCGGATTTCGGGTCGGATATTGTGAGGTGCATTCAGATTGCGCTTTTGTGCGTGCAAGAATTTCCTGTGGACAGGCCCACAATACAAACTGTGGTCTCCATGCTCAAGCGTGAGATCGTGGACTTGCCAGTGCCCGAGCAGCCTGTGTTTGCTGAGAAATGGCACGGTCCACACGGGCCCACGAGCCAATCCGGATACTCGGTTAACGAGCTCACTCTAACCGTTATCGATGGCAGATGACAAAAGAGTATCATATGAAAATGCTAGTTTTTTTGTGATTTTCTTATGAAGTTATGAGGTTTTTTTTTTTTTTTTTTNAGTTACCTTTAATTTCTTGTCCATATTTGTTGTTTTTTCAAAAAAGATAGGTATATGAATAAATAAAATATTTAGATACTAATTTTACTAGACTAGTTGAATCAAACTCGATCTCGAAAATTAGTCAGAACTCGATCTCGAAAACCTTAAAGTTAATACGGTTCGGTTTGATAACAGCCTATGTGAACATATATGCATATCAAGTATTATTTGCAGCCATACAATAGAAAACATCAAGATGTTTTCGATTTTATTTATTTTTATATAAATTTCATACCCATGTGAAAAATACCTTTAAAGTGTAGGCACAGTGTGCGCAATGTGCACGCGTGCATAATTATGCTCGGTATTAGTCGGTAATTACTGTTGTGTTCATTAAATGTGCCCAACATTCACCTAAAAATAATTAGATAAACACAAATTTTTGTGTCATAAAATGCTGGATATATTATACTTTTAAAAAATTTATATACATATACTAAAATATATTATACTTTTATTTATATATTTTTAAACTATATATTGTATTTATAATAATCCACATATTAATTAAAAATATAATTAACAAACAATTAGACTTGTATCATATGGTGAGATAAATTGGAGAAATTTGAATTTAGCATATGAAAAGGGGGCAAAAATTAAAGACATAGGATTTTAGTAAATTAATAGAACGAATGGCTGCGAAAAATTGTTTGAAAAACAAATTTGTGATTGAGAAAGAATATAATATAATTATATAATGATTAAAGTAGATAAATACGTAATTTCTTATTAAATAATGGTTAATGGATATATAAAAATCTATGAAAAATGAATATTATTGTTTTACATACATAATAATTATCTTTAACTGAATAGATAAATATAAAAATCTTTGCATCCAATATGATTTTGCCTTTTCAAGTTGAACAAAACTTATCCTTTAACCACTTTCACCCGATGGATCTTTGAAGCTTCTTCCAATTGTCCCATTGAGGAAAAAAGGCACCAGTTGACATAAGAGACCATAATGTACAACGCAATGATTACGGAAAGGAAAAGAAAAGAAAATGGAAATATTGAGATAAAAAGGATCTCAAGTGTCAAATGATTGGTCTGAAATTGTGCACGCCAAATTAATGCCTCTAATATGGAAAATCGTTAATATTGGTGGGAGTAATTGGGTTGTTGGATTCACGGCACTAGTACAGAGCCCGTGCGATGCACGAGGTGCACAATGTTAAGACTATTTATCCAAGCTTATAATTATATACATGAATAAAGAAAAATGTACGGGATATATATAGTACGTGACCCGTGCGAAGTACGGGATATTTATTTGGAGAATATTATATTATACGATGCAATATTCAATAAGAGTTTATAATACGCAAAAAAATTGTACAATGTTCAATAAAAGTTTTATAATATTCAAGTGGAGTCTTAAAGTCTATTGTACATTAAGACTACTGACAAAATAATATTTTAATCAATGAGTTTTCTTTCCTTGTAGCCAAATTGTGATTGTGATTTGAGGAGCACAACAAATCGATATATAGTTGACTTGCTTTTTTCATTGTAGTTTTTTTTTCTTTTTTTTTTCTAATGAATTTAAAGATATTTTAAAATATAGCAAAAATTAATTTTTTTATTACAATTAAGAATTTTACTAAATATAGACTCTCAATCTATGGTGTTAATCAACGTTTAATTCTAAAAAACAATAGAGTTATTATAAGTTTTTTTCTACATCTTTTAAAACATTAAATATGAACATGTTAGGGTTAGCTTGTAAAATAATTAATATATATTTCACTAAAACATTTATACTAATAAAAATTAAATTTTAGCATATAAATTTATCCCTTGATATAAGAGAAAGTAACAGTTTTACTTATTGTTGTTCACTATATGATATTTAATTATTATTTTATTATATAATAAAAAAGAAATATTGTTAAATAGTGTAGTAAAATTGTTATAAAATTATATGATTTTTTTTTACAATATGGATTTAATATTTTTTTTTATGATTTGATAATATAAACAAATCTATATTTAACTTTAACAAATAAAACAAATAAATACTTTAGTAAGTATTTAATGTATATACTAAATACGAATATATTTGGTATAATCAAATACCAAATATAATCAAATAAGTCAAAGTGTACATTTTTATTTGGTATTTGATTTTTTTATTATTAAAATATTTTTATTATACTTACCTTTTTAAAATAAAATAAATAAGTAAATCAATTAAATAAATAAAATATTATAATACCAAAATAACAATGACATTTAATGCAATTGACTTTTCTGGATAGTAAATGTAGTAAATAGAATCTGTTTTTATATCTATACTTATATTAAAAGGTATACCATTTACCAAATTTAGTATAAAGAAAAGTCAACGACATTTATTGCATTACTATTTCCGTATTATAGAATCTATACTTATATAAAAGGAGATTCTATTTACTACATTTACTATCCAGAAAAGTCAACTGCATTAAATGTCATTACTATTTTGGTATTATAATATTTTATTTATTTAATTGATTTATTTATTTGTTTTATTTTAAAAAGGTAAGTATAATTTGATTATATTTGGTATTTGATTATACCAAATATATTCCTATTAGTATATACATTAAATACTTAATAAATTATTTATTTGTTTTATTTGTCAAAGTTAAGTATAGATTTATTTATATTATCAAATCATAAAAAAATATTAAATCTATATTGTAAAAAAAAATCATATAATTTTTTAACAATTCTACTACACTATTGAACAATATTTTTTTTATTATATAATAAAATAATAATTAAAAATTATATGGTGAACAACAATAAGTAAAACTGTTACTTTTTCTTATATCAAGGGATAAATTTATATGCTAAAATTAAATTTTTATTAGTATAAATGTTTTAGTGAGATAATATATTAATTATTTTACAAGCTAGCCCTAACATGCTCATATTTAATGTTTTAAAAGATGTAGAAAAAAAACTTATGATAACTCTATTATTTTTTAGACTTAAACGTTGATTAAAAGAGGTAAAAATTTCTAATTTTTTAGACTTAAACGTTGATTAACACCATAGATTGAGAGTTATATTTAGTAAAATTCCTAATTGTAATAAAAAAATTAATTTTTGCTATATTTTAGAATATCTTTAAATTCATTATAAAAAAAAAAAGAAAAAAAACTACAATGAAAAAAGCAAATCAGCTATATATCGGTTTGTTGTACTCCTCAAATCACATTTACAATTTGGCTACAAGGAAAGGAAACTCATTGATTAAAATATTATTTTGTCAGTAGTTTTAATGTACTAGAGACTTTAAGACTTTACTTGAATATTATAAAACTTTTATTGAACATTGTACAATTTTCTTGCGTATTATAAACTTTGCATCTTATAATATAATATTCTACAAATAAATATATCTCGTGCTTCGCACGGGTCATGTACTATATATATCCCGTACATTTTTCTTTATTCATGTATATAATTATAAGCCTGGATAAATAGCCTTAAAATTGTGCACCTCGTGCATCGCACGGGCTCTGTACTAGTAAGTATAGATATGATATTATATTATGTTGCTCAAAATAGTAATGCATTTATTGTATTGACTTTTCAACTTACTAAATTTCGTAAATGGTACACCTTATTATATAAGTATAGATTTCTCAATGGAAAATCATTAATATTGGTGGGAGTAATTGGGTTGTTGGATTCATGTCATTTCTCAATGGTTTTGTTATTATGGTTTTGCTTATAGACCCATCCATAGTTATCAACAAATAGTGTATTGACACGTGTCATGCAATAAATGCACATTGGACACGTGTCAATACATAAATTATGGATGGCTCCATAAGGGAACCATCCGATGGTTCCATAGCATTTCTGTTTTGTTATTTTTTTTTTTAATATTTAAATAGTTTACAAGTTGTAAAATATNGTATCTAGACATAAATATGTCTAGATACGTAGCAAAATGGATGAATCAAAAAAGTCAAAACGACATCTAATTTAAAAAGGAGGTAGTATGTATTATGGAGTCTTAATCATTAGGAAAATAATTACATAATATATATCTTACATGTACTTATTTACCATATATATCACTTGCATTAATGAGTGATTATATATCATAATTAGTATTCTCTCTATTGTAGGACAAGGAATGCGTGACAAGGATTATAAGAAGATGTGTTACGCATACATGAAGGATCTTGGACGTTTTGAAGAAGATCTAAGGAGGATTTGAAAAAATTCACCTCAAAATTTTTTATATTTGGAAGATCTCCTATTTTAGGAAAGTCGTCTTCCTGCACGATTTTGGAAATGCAATTATGAAGATTTTCAAATCACATATATGGATTTCAAGGAGAATTGCTCTAAAGGAAGGATGTTGAAGATCATGTCAACTTAAGGTGTCCTTGCCTAGTTAGGATTTGTCTTTTCTTTATATACATTAGATCATGAAATCCGGAGATAAGAGCTGAGTTTTATTATTCTCTACTAAGCATATTGAGTTAGTCTATTATATGAGAGTTCGTGAAATTGTTGATTATATTTTATAGCTTGTAAATTCAGGATTTTAGTTGTGTATTCTAACATCTCTGAAAGACTGAAGCACAAGACTTTTGTATTTTTAGGTATTGTTAGTTTGAAGGGATTCATGTAATAGTTGTTAGTCCACGTTGTGGCCATGAAAGTAATTGGTAAGATCTAGTATAATTGTGGTAGGCTTAGGAGGGAGTCCTTTACCTGTAATTCCAAAGTTATATACTGCAGGAGGCAACCGATTTGCTAATGAAAAAGCTCTGAGGGATAGTGGGATGCACCCGAAGACAAATTTATTAATTTTCGCTTCTGCCTCTATTTTTTGTTCTTACACACATTGCGCACTTTACTCTTCCGATCTTTTTTTTTTTCAAAACTGCATGCACAAATTACGAGGTGGCTTACCATACCAGCAACCACCACGCTGGTATTTACAGCGAGATCAAGCACGTAACGTTACCGCCACCACCAACCAACTGCAACCACAGCCGTCGCAGCGGCTAGCACGAACCAGTCTCGCCATCGCCACCATCACCACAAGACCTGTTGGTCCCACCACCTGACGCCCCCAGCCACACCTCCACAAAAAATTTACTTCTCAACCGATGTCCTCTCTCTCTCTCTCTCTCTCTCTCACCAGTATTTCTTACCCTCTCCCCTCATCTCGCGAGTCTCAGCAAAGACCCTGCACCAGCCCACTGACATGACATTCAACTGAATTGGCACTGACGTTGTCGACTCGCCCTCTAGAACATAATCAATATTCACAGTATCAAAAATTAATTTGGGGGGTATATAAACATTGGGGAGTTATCTACAATTTCATAAACTTTAATATATTGCATTTTAGTACTTGAGGTAAATATGTAATTTTATAAAGTTCAAGTCATGCACAATAATAATTCGTAAAATGCACAATATCGTGTAAGAACACACACTTTAAGAAAACCGTCATATTATTACGAAATTACATAATTGTTACCTCCTGCACATTTAGAAGTTATCAAAGGTCAACTAGAACCCGTCGAAGCACAAACTTGAGTAGTAGTTGTCTCATCGTCGTGTACAACTTGCCCTCGATTTCATCGGCAACCAAGATCTTTTGGGGCACGGTGGTCGTCAAGTGATGGTATAGAAACCGATGGATTACCACTCATTGATGCTACACATTTTTTCTTTTGTGGTCGTCCACCAGCCATTGTCGGACTCATCGCCTCATCTCTTCCATGACCATGAGAACTAGTCATTTTCGTAACTTAATTTATGAAATTGAGCTTTAAATATACTTAATATTTGATAACCAAAACTAGAAGGGATGCGAATAAGAGAATTGAAAAAGTGAGGAAAATATGTGTGCAAAAATATAAAGAGGAATCATAATATTTATAGGTAAAATAAAATAAAATAAAATAAGTCCGACAACTCGCTGGTTTCAGGTCGGCTCGGTGAGTCTGTAAGATCCAACTCCTGGTTTTGGGCTCGGCCCGGTGCAGTCCAGAATGTACACATAGTTCAAAATTTTTATTTAAATTTTGAATTTTGTAGCGCGGACCCACGGGCGGTGTATCAATGTTTTAAAAGTAGACCTATAAACTTGAGGTAGAGCTTTGCCGCCCTTGTGGTCCTACCCGGCTCGATTCCAGATTAGTCGGTCCCCTAGGGGATTCGGAAACCGGAAGGTTCATTGTACCAAAAAAAAAAAAAAAAAAAGTAGACCTATAATGGCCCCACACCACACAAAATACAGGTTCAATCCCGATACAGAGTAAAGCCCCGTGATTAATGAGCACCAGAATTCGTTTGCATTTTAATGAAAAAAATCTATGTTGGACTTTGAATTCTATGTGGTCTAATTTGTCGACTCCACACCACACCCCAGGGCTGCAACAAAAATACCAAATTGCCTCCCCAGTTAACTTTGGCTCTCAACTTGTCTTGCCTTTCCTTATCTCTTCTTTTACTGGTTTCAACCATTTTTACCTGTAAAACAAGCTTCTGGCTCGATAATGGTAGCTCAAGGAGGAGCTTCCTGCAGCTATCTCATCCTCAGGAGCGAAAACCAATCATGATACGGGCTAAAAACCCCATCCCTCTACTCCAAATCGCCGCCGTATTTTTCTATCTCTTGCTCCCTAGTTTCAGCTCGGCGCAGCGCAACCCGTGCGATTCGTACGGCGTGTGCGGCGCCTTCGGTATCTGCAACTCGCAGAGCTCCCCAATCTGCTCGTGCCTGCAAGGGTTCTACCCGCGGATCCGGTCGGAGTGGGATTCGGGTAATTGGACCAGCGGGTGCGTTAGACGGGTTCCGTTGAACTGTAACGGCACGGCCGACGGCGGCACGGTGGACGGGTTTCTGAGGATCCCGAGGATGAAGATGTCCGGCTACTCGGACCGGTGGTCGGGGACGGAGGACCAGTGCATGGGTCGGTGCTTGAGTAATTGCTCGTGTTTAGCGTTCGGGTTTGATGTTGGGATTAGGTGTATGTTCTGGAGAACCGGGACTTTGGTCGATATCCAGCAGTTCCCGAGCGGGTCGGCCGGATCGGATCTTCACATTCGCCTCGCAGATTCTGAATTAGGTGACATTTTTTGGTTATCTTTTGGAAGATCTCAGTACCTTTGATTTTATTTATGTTTGATTTCATTCTTGCATAACATGGTGAACTGTGAGCAATTGCAATCGGTAGTGATTTCGAAATGAGTGATGTGGTAAAAATATCAGTTTTTTTGGCTTGATCTTGGTGTAGAATTTTGACAGGATTAATATTTTGAGGGGATTATTTCTTTGTTGGAATGTCACTTGTGAGTTGTCCCACATTGATTTGATAGGGTAAATGAGCCTAGTTTATAAGCCTAGTGGGCTACTCCTCCCATCACCAATTGGTTTTGGAATGAAACTTCACTTGGGCTTCATTTTGGCTAACCCTCTTATGGTGCGCTTCACCTGTGTGGGACCGCACTTTTTTTGCTCCCGTTTGTCATGGTCCAAAATCCTCTTATGGTGCACTTCACCTGTGTGGGACCGCACTCGTTTTGCTCCCGTTTGTCATGGTATCAGAGCAAGCCTAATTTGGGACCTGCGATAAAAAAATAAATAAATAAATAAATAAATGAAAAAGGTACCTAGCCTGGTTGTAGGTGTGGGCTGAAAAACGTACCCGGCCTGGTTGAAGGCGTGGGCTTAAAAAATGTACCCGGTCTGGTTGGAGGCGTGGGCTGATGAAGGACTCACAAGTGAGGGGGCGTGTTGGAATGTCACTTGTGAGTTGTCTCACATTGATTTGATAGGGTAAATGAGCCCAGTTTATAAGCCTAATGGGCTACTCCTCCCATCATCAATTGGTTTTGGGATGGAACCTCACTTGAACTTCATTTGGGCTAACCCTCTTATGGTGTGCTTCACCTGTGTGGGACCACACTCGTTTTGCTCCCGTTTGTCATTCTTGTTCATTTGGTATCTGACTATAGTTCCTTTTGTTGCAGGTGGTAAAAAGGACAATAAGAAGACTGTAATAATAGTGGTTGTGGTTGTGATTGGCATTGTTGTGGTATCTGTATGCCTGTTTTTTACTTGGAAATGGAGAGCTAAACGTAGAGGTATTACATATATTTGTAAGATCAACATGAATGTTTACTAAATTCTGCTCCATCTTCTTTTTCACTTTGTGTATGTTTGGTTTGTGATTTTAGGCCAAAGAAGAGCAGGTGAACTTGCAGGGGCAGGTGAATCCGGTTCACTCGATTACACTCTCCAGGACGCGATGCACCAAGTCAATCTTGAAGAGTTACCGTTGTTCAAATTCGAAACACTCGCAATTGCAACCAATTACTTCTCAGAAGCTAACAAGCTGGGGAAAGGTGGTTTTGGCCACGTTTACAGAGTAATCCCTCGTGCTTGATTTTTCTCGTTTGATCTTAATCTTGTACTTTTGGCTTGTTGACTGAATAATACTGATAATGCCGGAAATTTTAGGGAGAACTGCCTAATGGCAGAGAAATTGCAGTTAAGCGGCTCTCGAAAGCATCCGGACAGGGGATTCAAGAATTCATGAACGAGATCGGGCTTATTTCCAAACTGCAGCATAGGAATCTTGTGAGGCTACTTGGGGGCTGCATCGAGAATAAAGAGACGATGCTGATATATGAGTACTTGCCTAACAGAAGCTTGGACATTTTCCTATTTGGTCAGTTTTATTTGCTTGTTTAAAATATATATATATATATATATACTCTTGCTCTGGTTTATTATTTCAGCCCATAGATACATGTACTCCATATTTTATTTCAAAATATAAGTTAATGATTTTCCGTGTGATTTGTTGTACAGACCCATCAAGAAATATCCTGGATTGGAGAATGCGATTCAACATTATCGAGGGTATTTGTCGGGGCCTTCTTTATCTTCACAGGGATTCCAGATTGAAGATAATCCATAGAGATCTCAAGCCTAGTAATATATTGTTAGATCATGATTTGAACCCAAAGATTTCAGATTTTGGCATGGCTAGAATATACGGAACCAAGCAAGATCACGTCAGCACTGTAAGAGTGGTTGGAACCTAGTAAGTGTACATATTTCATGGGACCATGTGTTTACAGTTTGCTTTCTTCAGGTAATTTATGATTTTTATTTTTTTTATTTTGTACTGGCAGTGGATACATGGCTCCTGAGTATGCAATGGAAGGAAGATTTTCAGAAAAATCAGATGTTTTCAGCTTAGGAGTTCTGATAATAGAGATTATCACTGGGAGACGAAATACGAGTCTCCTCAGTCAAGAGGGCTCTTTGAACCTTTTGGGACATGTGAGTCACCTTAAAAACCTCAACTCTCCGAATAAGCTGTAATAATTGAACCAAAAGCTAGAATCAGAAATTTCCCATTTTGACACAATATTGGAACTTTTTCAGGTGTGGAAATTGTGGAATGAAGACAATGTTGCAACTTTAGTAGATCGTAGAATATATAACACTAAGTACCATTCAGAGATTGTGAGATGCATTCACATAGGGCTATTGTGCACTCAAGAATCTTCTAAAGACAGGCCATCTGTTTCGGCAGTTCTCTCAATGCTAATCAGCGAGACTATGGAGCTTCCCGAGCCGAAGCACCCAGCTTTTAGCGTGAAGTCGAGCCGTACAGAATCGGGCGCTAGCTCTTCTCAACAGAGCCAACAGACGAGTAGCTCTGTGAATAATATTTCAGTAACCATGGTCGATGGCCGCTGATGAACAGAGAATAGTGTAAATGATGTGGGACATGTATTTGAACAGAAAATTGAGTTTCAGTTGAGTTTTGTCGATTTTGGATGTATATAGGCTTGATTTTTGTAATGTATCATGGCAATTGTGATATGATTTGCAGTCCATGGGGTTATATAGTTGACACATCTACTTCATTTTTACTGTTTGGTTTTCTTTTTATTTTTTGGGGTTATAGTTGCTCTCAACATCAGTTGCACACTTCAGACTTCTGTATTTCCATTCTGATGCAATTCTAATCCTCACTGTATGTTTATCTTAACAACACTTTACTTTCAAATATTGGCCAATGAAGTTTCACATTCTAGCTGATATTACTTTCCAAAATCGTTGAATTGCAAGTCCGCAACACATTCAACTAAAGCTTTTGACGAGCTCCAAAGCCTCCCGATCAATTGAAGATTTGATTTCTATATCAATGGGATTTTGAAGTCAAAATTTGATTTTTTTTTTTTTTTTCTTCATTATTTTGTACCCAGACTACCCCAAATCCGATTTTAGTTGGTAAATAACACTCATAGTTCACGACTGATTGTCGAAATTCAAACATGCCCAACTCCAACCCGGTGCAATTGCATGCCACTAAAGTCAATTCAAATATTGCATTTTGAAAAATGTAAACATCAAAACAAGAACTCAAAATCGCTTCAAA
>BKCP01001558.1:1004565-1050680 GCA_008636005.1 Striga asiatica
ATATATATATATATATATATATATAAGTTAAGTAACATGTAGGAAAAAAACTTCCAAAACTATATATATTATCTACAAATAAATTTTATCAATTTCAAACTATGATATATCATTAAAACAATGAGTATAATCATTTGTTTAAGTAAATAATTAAATTCATACATAATTATGCATTGGGACTTGCACATATTCATAGCTTTGAAATAATTTTGTTAAATCCTATGTGAATAACTCAAACAATAAAAATAAATAGTTGTACAAATGCTTAATTAAAAAATAATACAGTTATCAGTATAAATTAATTTATGTATAAATATATTATGATACTATTATAATCTAATATGGATTACAAATAATATACTTTAATAATAAAAAATATCAATGGTTTACCACATAATAAAAATAACTATGTTCATTATTGATGATATTTCTCAAATATATAAATTTCGATACAAGAGTTCATTAATCTGGTTAATGACAAATTGAAAACTTACAAAATAATATATTATATATTGTTATTTTATTTTCTACTAAATTTCTTTGAATAATAAAAAAAATACAAATATATATATATATATATATATATATATAGAGAGAGAGAGAGAGAGAGAGAAAATAAAATTATATTTGTCATAATAATATAATTTATTTAACTAAAAAGGATAATTTTTTTATTAATAAAATAGTATCATCTACGGGTACTGGGGATTAACTTGCATATGAATATGAAATATATCTCGAAAATAGTGAATAACCTTTACTTGGACAAAAAGAATTATCTGAATTTAGGTTCATTTTACCAATATCAACCAAGAATATGAAAAATAAAATAAAAGTAAAGAAAAAAAAAAGACAACATAGAATTCGAACATGACGTTAAAATTTGATTGTATTTATGGGTGAAAAATACATAGATATTTAACATATGATATTCTGAAAAATTGAAAAAAAAAAATTAGAAATATTAACGTACAAAAGAGAGAGTTACATGATTTCAAAGAGGTACAACTCATGTTTTTAATTGTGAAGACTGAAGATAAAATGTGTATTGGTTTTTGTGTGATTGGAGGTGATTCAAATATACAAAGTTTGTTTTATTTTGTTTATTTTTAGTTAGTATAATTTATTTTATTTTGTCAAAATCTTAAAGAGTTGGCTATCTAAACATATGTACATAAATTTTGCCATCCTTTTAGTTTATTTAGTAATCTTCAATTATGTAACTATAATTCCTGAAAATAAAAGTATAATTAATATATTAATTTATTGTTAAATTTTATATTCGTATATATATATATATATATATATATTGTTTTCATAAGAGTGATGAGAATATATCGTCTTTTATCAAAATATTGCGACAAGTAAAGTTTCGCACAATATACTACAAACGCAACAACTATTTTCTTTTTAATCGTATATCACAAGTTTTAGTTTTAGTTTTTATTGTTTTAGAGTTATATACTACAATTTAAATATTTTATTCTTATTATTTTACAAGAATTCTATCAACATGTATTTAATAAGTTAAATCATAATTCTCATAAATGTAATGCAAAATAAACGGTGGCTATTGATATAAGCATTGACGGTGATAATATTGATTGTTACCTTAATATAAGCTAAGATTATAAAGAAACAAAAATCTTGAAAGTATATAATAAAATAATAACTTGATTAATATACACGTTATATTTATATATTATTACATTTAGATGTACATTTACTTTCACAGTTTATATATAAAATAAAAATTAGATGATTTAGTGATTGAACATGGATCGAAATTTAGTTGCATTTACGGATTAAAAAATGACTAATATTGCAGAATAATATTGTGAAAGATAAAAAATTAAGAAATGATAACAAAAAGAGTGAGAAAGTTTCAACCATAAGAGAGAGAAAGAGTGACACTATGATTTTGACCATGAAGACTGAATAAGACAATACATATTTATCATCCAATTATTTAATTGAATTTTTGTTATATATGAGGTCTTTTATATTGGTTTTTGTCCTAATTGATTGAATAGTTTGAGCCCAAAATACATAGTTTGTTTAATTTATTTTATTTTTAGTTGATATCATTTGTTTCATATAGGCCTAAAGGTCATCATCTAAAAGTTTGTGACTGAAGTGACTGCACACATTTTTATTTTTTTATTGATCCACAAATAAAACTATATTTTTTTATGAATATAAATAACATATTTTGTTAATTATTGTTAATTTTTTGTTATTATAACACATGTTTCTTTTTCTTAAGAGAATGACAAGAATATATTACTGCTACGTACTAAGTTGTTGCAATAAAAAAATTTAATGCATCGGCTACTCTTTTCTTATCTTATATAATAAATATTCGTTTTATCAAAATAAATTTTACTCTTTTTATAATTTATATAATACAATTTATATGTATTTTTTTTATTAATATACATTTTTAAAAATTATAGGCATGTTTGTAACTTTACAAAAAGTGATTTATCTTGCACATCATTATGATCACCATAGGACTTATTTTGCAAACAAATGAATTATTGAATTTATTTTTTCAATTAGAACAAGTGGAAAAATATAGTAATCAAAATTTTATTTTTGTATTTTTTTCTTAAGTATATTTTTATAGTTTTAAATGACTCATATTTGTACATTTTTATTTGAATTATTCTATATCAGATTATCTATAGAATAGAAATAATGTCCTTATTTATTCAAAATGATAAAAATTATGTTATTATCGAAACATTTTTGGAAAAAAGTTTCAAAAACTGTCATTTATGTTACCTTTTTCTGTCAAATATCACTAATATTTTTTTAAGTAAAATTAATATAATTTGAATATTTTTTTTTTATATATATATATATGGTA
Organism: Striga asiatica; assembly: GCA_008636005.1. Lineage (NCBI taxonomy): Eukaryota > Viridiplantae > Streptophyta > Magnoliopsida > Lamiales > Orobanchaceae > Striga > Striga asiatica. The sequence goes on from BKCP01001558.1 coordinate 1,007,438, forward strand.
TTTTGTTGTCTCAATCAATTATATATATGTTGTTGTTTCTAGAATCACGAATCTCTGCTGTATAATGATTGTTATTGTTGATAATAATGTTGATAATGAATATAATTCATCCTCTACTAATATTATATTTAAGAAAACAATTCAAATTTTTTTATAATAAATAATATTTTCATCTACGTCATTTTTAGCATCAAACCGCGCAACGCGCGGGTGCCGTACTAGTAGTCCATTATTTATGTGCGTATTTATCCGAATACATTTTTGACTTCTAGAAAAGATGAAGTTGCCAAGGATAATGTTTGTCTACCTTTCCCAAGAAGTAACGGGAATGCTGAAGATTCCTGGAAGAACTCACGCCCGTTAAAAATGCTACTCCCTCCATTTTGAAATATAAGGCGTATAAAGATTTCTCAATTTTTTTGAAATATAAGGCGCGCTCAAAAATCAAGACAAATTTTTGCATTTTTTTCCAAATATACCCTCATTGTGTTGAAATTAAGGAAGTGTGGAGTGGTTGTGATTAGAGTAAATAAGGTTAATTTAGTCAATTTATTCATTAATTAATGTTTTCTTAATATTTGTGCAATAACCTTAAATGCCTTATATTTCAAAATGGAGGGAGTATATAACTTCAACAAATTTGACATTTTCGTTCAAGAGAATTAATGGACAAATTGGAATTACTGCTGGATATATACGAGTTAATGAAATTTTGAAGGTGCATATACTGACTGTTGAAAAAGAAACTTTGAAATCGGACTTTGTAACAAACACAAAACTAAATTAATGTTTCTTGAGGAACCATGTCAACTTCCTAGGAAGCATCCTGCCATTTTGGAGTTGCAAAACTTGAATAATAGCGAGGTTAATGAAACACAANAGATTAGAAACTGTGCATCATTTTATATTTTCTATTATATTTTTTTGACTTTTTTCGCATCACAAATCTATATTTTTTTATTTATTTTTGTTAGTGAAATCATTTATTTATTTACTAACGATTTCTTCATCGCCTGACACGTGGCACAAACAAAGTGACTTTCACCCAGCCTCAAAGGTTGAATAGTGGACCAGCCGATCAACTCGGTCTCGGATGGAACGATTCCTCTAAAGTGCTTGATTTCCAAGCCACAGGTCGACCTACATCCTTCGAATACCGACTTCTGACAACGCATTCACGACTGACAAGACACATGTCCATTCCTTTAATTGATGTACTAACCTCGTGGACAGTGCTCGTGGGTTTTGCACTATAAATATACCCTCATTTATCGTAATAAAGGACACTAATTTATTCTCTTTCTAAAAGTAGTTGATGACACAGTTTTGCTATGGAACCATCGGATGGCTCGGCTTATGGAACCATCCACACTTATTCACCAATAGTGTATTGACACGTGTCTTGCAATAAATATACTTTGGACATGTGTCAATACATTAAGTGGTGGATGGCTTCATAAGAAAACCATCTGATTGCTTTATAGAATTTTTGGTTGATGACATTTATACAACACCCGAGTTGATTTATTATATAAAGACAGTCATTCGACCTCATTTCAATTATTTATCTCGTTTTTACTTAGGAAAATTTTCCCAATAATTGACTCAGCTTTCATCAATAGATTAGTGCTAGAGGAATGACTCCATCATTTGTTTGGAGTAATCTCGACAAATAGCTTCATGAAAAAATGCTAGAAAAATGTCATCTTCAAGCCACAAAGATCAAGAACTTTATGGGGTCGAAAAAAACCATGAGGTGGCCCCAAAAATCGATTTCACATCGTTATTTTAAAATCTAGATTTCGTGAAGGGTTTATTCGAGCTCCTGGCACAAACCCAACAAACAACATCGGTTGTTCCAAAAACACCAACCAAAAGGGATGTAAAAACTTTCAGCGCAAAGGCAAGGAATCGGTTCAATCACATGGGACTTCACGATCTCAAAATCACCAAAGGATACGGAAGGCAATACTTCCGATCGGGCACATATTGAGGAGGCTGGGAAGAGCAAGTCAGAGCCTACATGGGGCACGAAGTCCACGTCCCCCTGAGTATTTCAGCGGTTGGAGAGGTTGAAGGCCAAACCCGACCTTAGAGAAATGTTCCTAAGGAGTAGATCGGCGAGGCATGATACCGCCGAAGTCACAACCCTGAAGAAGAAACTAGCAGAGCTTGAGGCTCGAAAAAAAGCGACCCATAGGAAGTCCTCACCGCCACCATTGGTTGTAAGCAGCTCGATGGTTGATGCGGCCTCACCGTTGGGGTCGAAAATCTTGTTGGCTTCCCCGAGAAGGTAAAAATCCCCTAGATCGGGTTGTATGACAGCAGCTCAGATTCGGACACTCACCTCAGCCACTAAATTTGTGGATAGGCTTACACGGGACCGGAAACGCCCTCATACGTCGTATGTTTTCACTCACATAGGCAAAGAAATGGTATCACTCACTCTTTCACCATTCCATTCGGAAGTGGTAGCAGTTGAGGTCGGCCTTCCGATCTCACTTTATTGGATCACAAATCAGCATGATCCTCAAAGAATCAATCAAAAACATCGTGCAAGGAGCTGAAGAGAGTCTAAAGGACTACATAGATCGGTTCAACGAGCGTGTGCAGAACATGGAACCTTGCCACCACCCACCAAGAGATGCTGTTGGTGTAGACTTTCTCAAGATTGACGCCGAACTCCATGTTTGAGTGGTCTATTTGCCAGAACAAACCTCTAACGTTCCAAGAATTCTTATCCCGTGCACAGCAGCATATAATCGTAGAAGAGTCCATGTCGATCCCACCTTTCGAGCTGTCGAATAGCTCTAACGTGAAAGGAAAAAAGACGAAATTAGGTCAAAGGAAAATCGAGCTGCCCAAGTCTGGACATCAAAAAAACAGCACCAAGAAGAGCTGAAAACCAATTATCGAAGTGTGTACTCGGCTGGCACAGCGATCGTATATGAGGAGCTGAAAAATAAAGGGATTATTCCCGAGCCAAAGCCAATCCGAACCAGCGAGGATCAACTCGATATGTCAAGATATTGCACATAATCAAATCACAAATCCATCGGGTATAACACCGACCAATGTTACAATCTGATTTATGCCGTTTTAAAATTGATTGGTGATATGCAAGTGAGGAAGTTTACAAAAAAACCCCGAGGGAATAAACAAAGACTTAGCAGATGACGGCTCGGGCGTTGAAGAAGAAAGAGATACAGAGGTCAACCCGAAAAGGTTGAGAAGGCCCCCACTAGAGATTTTGACCTTCAGTTGGGGTGGGTCAGTAAGAAGAAGTGAGCTCCTCTCGGGCTAGAAAACGTGCATGAGACTCGCCACCCCGAGTGGAACCCCAAGCAGACCGACCACAGTCCAAGAGGACCTCACAGGTTCGCCTCATGAATACTATCCAACGAGGGTCGACCGTTTATCGAAGACAGATGCAGGCCTATGCTACGAGAGTGTATAATGCTGGACGACAGATTAGGAGACAGGCCACCAATGGTCGAACGAACCCAGTCACCTTTTCCAATGAGGATGTCGAGTTGTTTGATCATCTCCACTCAGACGCGTTGGTTCTTATGACGTCGATCTGCCACATATAAGTGCACAAAATCTTGGTGGACCTGGTTCTAAAATACAATTTTTTTTTTTACCATAAATATTTTTCATTTATATCACTATTTTCACTATTAAAAAAAATAGCATTTATCATTACTAAACTCTTAATTTATTTTCTTTCATTATTTTATTTTTCCAATGAGAAACAAAAAACGCAACCTTTATTTTTCTAATGAGAAAGGATGAAACAAGACCTTTAATCATGACGATTTCATGTGTAAAATTTTAAAATACTGCAAAGGTTCGAATTGGGATATTTATGTAATTGGCTGATTTTAAATTTTGAGATTTATTGTAGAAAAGGTAATACAATAAATTGTTGTTGTCCATTTCCAAACATATTTGTATTTTTAAACAAATTTATTGATACACAAGTGTTTAAGAAAATATGACACATAAATTGTTTTAAAAAAATACGCAATATTTTGGCATACAATTTTGAAAATTAAAATGAATGATAAGAAGCAAAAAAGTAGGACAATATTTAACCATACAATTTTGAAAACAAATTTTCAGATAAAAAATCAATTTTAATTTCATTCAAAAAAAAATATTTATAAGTAAATCAAATTATTTACACAAAAAAGTCAATTTTTCATTTTTGAATTTAATATCCACCTTTCTCTATATATATAAATACCTCAAATCAAATATTTTTTAATAAAAATATACTATTTATTTCACCTCATATTTTTTCTCCAAAATTACACTAATATGAAAAAAAAGGAAAAAAATATTATTATTTATATTTTTCTAAAACAACTATTGATTAATTCACATCTTTTTAACTATTATCAATATACTAACTACTTAATTACACTAATTTTAATTATTATAATTCAATTTTTATCGCAATTTCAAATCTACCTATTCATCTAAAAAAACATTTTTTTTACTTTTTTTCGTCTTTATTTTTAAACTAAAAAAAACTAAAAAAATATATCGAATTACAACCTTACCCTCCAAAACCAAAACAGCATTTATTCCTTAAATTAAAGATATTAAGGATATTCAAATGTCCAAAATCCAAATCCCTGCATCATCATTATCAACACTCACTAAATATGCCTAACACCCACACTCCAAATTAAGACGCAGTAATTTACACAAAGACAAGTTTTTTCTCACTTTCCCCCAACACCAGATTTCCAATCCTCAAATTCTACACTTCCCCATTACTCATCTGAACACAACAAATCAAAAAGGAAAAGAGAAAACCAAAAATGTAATAAATCACCAGCATCTCCAAAAAATCCAACCCTCGTCAATGGCTGCCCTCCTCTGTTCACTGAAAATCATTCTTCTCCACCTCTCATCAACAAACATTGGCGCGAAAAGCTACGTTTTGTCAACCCCATATACTCTAAAAAACGGGCAGACCTTAATCTCCGACAACAACCGTTTTGAACTCGGATTCTTCAACCTGTCCTCGGGCCGGGCCCGGGGCACAAATCGGGCCTTGTGGTACCTCGGCATTTGGTACCAGCAAATTACACCGTTAACCGTGATTTGGGTCGCCAACCGGGAAAACCCGTTACGTGGGAATGACGTCATGCTCACCATGAACGCAAAAGGTGACCTTTCCCTTCGAGACAAACAGGGCACCCTTCTTCCCCTGTTCCAATCTGTCCGGCCAGTCCAAAACCCTAAGCTAACACTCCTAAATTCCGGCAATCTTGTTCTCGAGGACTCCCGATTAACCAGGTACGCCTGGCAAAGCTTCGATTTTCCGTCCGACACATTGCTGCCCGGAATGAAGCTCGGCCGGGCCAGAGTGCTGACGTCATGGAAGCATGCGAATGATCCTTCTCCCGGAGAATTCGTGCTCGGAATGGGCCCACCGGGCCTTCCCCAGCTTCTGCTTGAAGAAAACGGGCTGACCATGTCCAGGTGGGGCCCGTGGAACGGGAAGAGTTTCAGCGGGAGCTTTGTTCGGGATAATCCCGTTTTCCGGGTCGTTTACAGCCCGGACGGGCCGTCATTCTCGTACGAGGTAGCGGACGGCCGGATTCCGGTGAGGCTCGTCGTGGGCCCGTCCGGTTCGGTTCAGTTCTCAAAATGGAAAGTTAGTTCCGGCTCGTGGGTCCCGTTAGTCCCGGTGAACAAAGATGCTTGTGACGTGTACTCGTCGTGTGGGCCCTACGGGATTTGCAATCCCGACGAGCCGGGATTTTGTCGGTGTCTCGACGGGTTTGTGGAGAGCTCGCCGAACGAGTGGCGGAGTCTCGACTTTTCGGACGGGTGTAGAAGGAAAAACGGGTTGAATTGTAGCGGCGGCGGGAGTGGGAGTGACGGTTTCGTGAAGTACGTGGGATTGAAGCTTCCGGACAAATTTAGGGTTCGTGAAGGTTTGGGTTTGGGTTTGGAGGAGTGTGGAGAGTCTTGCCGCGAGGATTGCGCGTGCATGGCTTACGCGGGTGTCGATTTGTATGGAAACGGGACTCAGTGTGTGGTGTGGTTGGATCGATTGGTGGATCTTAGGGATGCGAAACGGGATGGGGACGAGATTTATATCCGCATGGCGAGAGTCGAATTAGGTACCGTTTTCTTGATCTCGATTCGCGCGTCGTTGGTTAATTATCGAGCAAATTTTTTTTTTCTCTTTTTGTTTTTTTTTTTTTGNTGTGGATAGAATGTTTTGAGCCCGACTACAAAAGGCGCGGAAATTGAATCGCATTTTTCTCTTTTACGACAATAGATGTGATTTCGTGATTCAGGTTGTTGATTGTATGATTACGACGAATCAATAATAATGATAATAAGTAATAAGAAGTTTTTGTGCCATTTTTGAGAGTAGACAAGGATGCATTTTGTGTATTAATTGCAGATGAAGAGCTTCAAGTATTTCATTGTTGTCTCCAGATGATATAAACAACCGGAAGAAGAAGAATAAAGTTACTCTAATTTCGAGCCTCCTTGTTGCAGCATATTTTGCAGCAGTAATCTGCTGTGCCTTGATCTCATGTGCATCCCCTTCCAAGAAGAAAAAGAAGTTAGGTACTTGTGAAAACTTTTATCCGATCGAGCAAGTTAAATTTGTTCAAATTTCGAACTAAACTATAAAAAGGAAGAAGAAGAATGAATACGGTTTATTTATAAAGTTCAATTTACGCGATTTCATTTGTAATAGGCAAAGTCCAAGATAAGAGTTCTGTTCCAGATCAAGATAAGTGTGAGGAGCAGTATATTCAATTATTCAACATGAGTGTTATTTCTGCTGCCACAAATGATTTCTCGCTTGCAAATAAAATCGGGCAAGGAGGCTACGGGCTCGTTTATCAGGTAACTGTATATATATTTTAAAGCCAAATTTTAAAAACTGGCTCGTTAATAAAACTGTCTGAATGAATGCAGGGGAGCTTACCGGACGAGCAAAACATAGCCATAAAAAGACTGTCAGAAAGCTCGAAACAAGGACTCCGCGAATTCAAGAACGAGATGAATCTGATTGCGCAATTACAACATCGAAATCTCGTTAAGCTTTTGGGCTGCTGTGTTGAAGGCGACGAACGAATGCTCGTCTATGAGTACATGGCGAACAAGAGCCTCGACCAATTCATATTCAGTAAGTACCTTTTTCTTTTGTCGAAAAGTATTATTATTGATTAGTAAATGATTGTTCATTACACTTAATAATAATCTGCAGGCTCAGCTAAGAAGGCCCTCTTGCTCTGGGAAAAGCGCTTTACCATTCTTAAAGGCGTTGCGAAAGGATTAGAATATCTTCACTTCGGCTCGAGATTGAGAGTCATTCACAGAGACTTGAAAGCAAGCAACATTTTGCTTGACGACGAGTTGAACCCAAAAATAGCCGACTTTGGTCTAGCTAGGAATTCCGAGAACGAAAAGGAAGAAACTACGAGAAGAGTGATCGGGACACAGTAATTTACTACCATTTGCCATAGTAGTTAGTATTTTTTTACCATTGTAATTAGCTAATTAACGTTCTCCGGAAAAATGCAGCGGTTATATGTCGCCGGAATATGTCATCAACGGCCACTACTCGATAAAATCAGATGTGTTCAGCTTCGGTGTTCTTGCACTGGAAATTATAAGCGGCAAACGAAACTGGGGATTTTGTCATCCAGATCATGACTTTAATCTTCTCGGACATGTAAGCAACACATGTGCATGTTTACGCTTAACCGAAAAAGAGAGAAAAAAAAAAAAAAAAAGATAATTTTTGCTTATGATTCTTTTTTTCCAGGCATGGAAATTATGGAGTGAAGGGAAAAATATGGAATTGATTGACCCGGTTATAGAGGACTCTTTACTTGAGTCACAAGTTATTAGGTGCATCCAAATCGGGCTTTTGTGCGTGCAGCATTGGCCGGAAGGTAGGCCGACAATGAGTCAAGTGGTGTGCATGTTAGAAAACGAGAATGTGATATTGTCCGAGCCTCAAGAGCCTGGATTCTTCGGCTGTAGATCATCATCAACAGCTGAATTCGCTCGATCGAACCAAGTAACCGTTAATGGGTTGACGGTCACTGATCTAACCGGAAGAACCTAGTCTGGGAAAACATAGAATAAGGATTTGAATGAAGAAATAGTCCAATATTAGATGACATATGGTCCTGAAAAGCTGAAACAAATAAATAGTTATAGATTTGAGGGATCGTCTGAAAAATTCATCCTTGTTTTTTTGTTGTTGTTTTCATGACTAACTGTAAAGCAATGTGTGTTTAAATTGCTGATAAAAGTTGCCATTATTTGAGATTTCTTTGTCTTAGTTTTGTTTAATGGGTTAAATTAAATTCGCGTGCCAAAATTTGCTCTCGACTTTATTTTTTGAAGACTAAAATCTAGCATGATTAAGGCTTTCGAGCTGGCTGGTCGCTTGTTCGAACGATTTCAGGGTCAGTTAAGGCATGTGTTCGATTTCGGGAGTTCAAAATCCAGCATGAATAAGACTTTCGAGTTGTTTGGTCACTTGTTTGAACAACAATCAAGATTTGTTTCGTAACCGCCTATTTGATGTAAGTCGAATGAAAAGAATGCTTGTCAATTCATGAGCCCATCAAAAATCCATTCATGAGCCATCACTTGCATATGGAATGAAACAAACGGGAATGACTAGAGTCTCGTTGACAGAATGGTTCCATCAGTGTTTGTTACCGTAGATTATCTACACAACACAATCTATGTGTGTATTTAATGGTAAAAAACACTGACGAACCATCTCGTAACGAGACTTTAGCATTTTCCAAAACAAATGCTACTATTGAATTGAAAATTTAAAAAATGAAATTTAAATTCTACTAGGAAGATTACGTATCCTAACTTCACCAAAATTTCCTCCATGATTCCCTTAGAATAGGACTGGGATTGATCCACCATTTGCATCATAATAGTCATGGACTCATGGGCCTAAACATCCCGTCTCCAACTTCTCGAAGTTCGACATGGCATCACTTTGATGATAGCCATCCTACACACTATCTTATATAGAATTGAGTATTAAAAGAACACGAGTATGTGGAGTTATCGTGGAAACATACTTCTGCTGCTCATATGAGGTGATGTGTTTGGTATGAGGTTATTCACAACATCAGCATACCTTGTGGTGATAGCTTATTGATGAAGACGAGACCGCCCTAGCCTTTCTCGACAAATTCGACCGTCTACGCATCTAGATTATTTTACATATTATATTTCCTATTATTATTTAGTAAGAGATATTTTATTTCCTTATGAGTGTTTTATTATTTAGGAATAAATAAGATAATTATCTTGTTGTACAAGATAATTAGGATTAGGATTCTCTTTCATAGGACTCTATATATTGTCCCTCTCTTATGAAGTTTGATGAATGAACGTTGAATGAAATTAAGAACTCTTGAGTTTTCTCTTATATTCCTTTCGTCTACCACGTTGCTGCATCTCAGAGTGTGAATGAAATTAAGAACTCTTGAGTTTTCTCTTATATTCCTTTCGTCTACCACGTTGCTGCATCACTTATGCTTACGTTTAAGAGTATTTCAATGAGAGCTACATGGGATGGGGGACTCTCTCTTTCCCACAACTGGACAATTTCGATAGATTGCATTAAGATGCACTAATCTTTCTTCCCACCACTTGAACCAATCTTTTTCCACAACTTGAGCCAGTTCAGTTGATTGATTTATGAATCAATCTTTTTCCGCAACTCAACTTGAACAATCTTCCAATTTTCTACCACAACTTAGATGGCATGAGGATGTATCGAAATTTAGAAGGCGGGATGGATTTGTAAGCATTTTGAATGTATTTCACGGTTGTGGATTTGTAAGCTGAAATCAGCATTTCGAATATATTTCATTGTGTGGATTTGTTGTAGGCTGCAAAAACCCTAGATTGTCCATTTATTGTTCGAGATTGAACAATAGCATTGGACATAAACTTACTTACCATTAAACCTACCATTGAACAAGAGCAGAGAATAAACGTGCAGCAAAGCCTGAACAGTTGCAAACAGGATCTCACAACTATAATCCATAAACAAGAACCAAATCCTCACACACATACATAGCGGCAACAACCAAACAGCAACACAACAAAATCATTTTAAAATATGAAAGTTTATTCAAGTGGAGATCCCAATTTTTCACAAATACTTGATAAAAAAACATAACAAGACACGGGACACAAACAAGCCATTAAACAATGGCCTGGCCAATCCCACAAACCACAACATTAACAAAGAAAACACAGCAACTTTCAAAGTTCAAGACTCAAACTTCAACTCAACAGACACATAAACGAAATTAGATTGATCCCCACAATAACACCACCGACCGGAACAGATCTGACCATTCAGAAACCACCACGAAGGCGAAGCACAAGGTGAAGGGTGGACTCCTTCTGGATGTTGTAGTCAGCAAGGGTCCTCCCATCTTCCAACTGCTTACCAGCAAAGATCAGCCTCTGCTGGTCAGGTGGAATACCTTCCTTATCCTGAATCTTGGCCTTCACATTGTCAATTGTGTCCGAGCTCTCAACTTCCAAAGTGATGGTCTTCCCAGTCAGAGTCTTCACAAAGATCTGCATACCACCCCTCAGCCTTAGCACCAAGTGCAGAGTAGACTCCTTCTGAATGTTGTAGTCGGCCAAAGTCCGGCCATCCTCCAGCTGCTTTCCGGCAAAGATGAGCCTTTGCTGATCCGGGGGAATGCCTTCCTTATCTTGGATCTTCGCCTTCACGTTGTCAATGGTGTCCGAGCTCTCAACTTCCAAAGTGATGGTCTTCCCAGTCAGAGTCTTGACAAAGATCTGCATACCACCCCTCAGCCTTAGCACCAAGTGCAGAGTAGACTCCTTCTGAATGTTGTAGTCAGCCAAGGTCCGGCCATCCTCAAGCTGCTTTCCAGCAAAGATGAGCCTCTGCTGATCCGGGGGAATGCCTTCCTTGTCTTGGATCTTCGCCTTCACGTTGTCAATGGTGTCAGAGCTCTCCACCTCCAAAGTGATGGTCTTTCCAGTGAGGGTCTTGACGAAGATCTGCATGCCACCACGCAGACGGAGGACCAAGTGGAGGGTGGATTCCTTCTGGATGTTGTAGTCGGCTAGGGTGCGGCCATCCTCGAGCTGCTTTCCGGCAAAGATGAGCCTCTGCTGGTCAGGCGGGATACCTTCCTTGTCTTGGATCTTCGCCTTGACATTGTCGATTGTATCAGAGCTCTCCACCTCGAGGGTGATGGTCTTGCCGGTGAGGGTCTTCACGAAAATCTGCATGCCACCACGAAGACGGAGCACCAAGTGGAGAGTGGATTCCTTTTGGATGTTGTAGTCAGCGAGGGTGCGGCCATCCTCGAGCTGCTTGCCGGCGAAGATCAGCCTCTGCTGGTCCGGGGGAATTCCTTCCTTGTCCTGGATCTTTGCTTTGACATTGTCGATTGTGTCGGAAGATTCGACCTCAAGGGTGATGGTCTTGCCGGTAAGGGTCTTCACGAAGATCTGCATCTGTAGTGTACAAAGGATGATTTGTCAGAAAATTAAATCAAACAAGAGTGGTTATATCGAAATTTTATAGAATTACACATCAGATCTAACAATTACACATCAGATCTAACAAATTCTAATAGCAAACGATTAAAAAAAGGTAAAATTCACCACCAGTAGGCCGAAATTGCAAATCAATCTTCAATTACAGGACAGATCTAACAAAAGCTAATACAGCAAACGATAAAAACATTAAGTAAAACTCACAAAACTATCTTCAATTAGAGGAGAGATCTAACAAAAAGTAACATAGAAAACGATAAAAAGTTAAGCAAAATTCACCACCAATAGGTCAAAACAAATTTTCCTTCGATTACAGAACAGATATATCAAATCAAATAGCAGACGATGAAAAAAGCTTGTTTTTACGAGTTAGTTCTATAGATAACACGATCTTCTTCACAAAATCGGTGGTGTAATTTTAACATAAACGATAAGCCTAACCAGATCTAGATCTATCTTCAGAAAAGACCAAAAAAAATTAAAATAAAGATGTTAATCAAAACCGTAAACATAGAAACAACGTTGAACAGAAAGGATTTCGGACCTTAGCGAAACAAGGGAAAGACTGGGAGGAAATTTGTTGAGATGCTTATCGTATTCCGAATCGGATGAGCTATGAATTCTGAGGCGAGGAACTTGTGTGATTAAATAGGCATGAGATGCCGACTTAAGCGAGGCTTCCGCCAATAAAAGGACGCCATCTGGGCGGATGACGTGTAGTGCACAAAATATGCGATACGGCATAGGCAAAGTTGTCCTTTTCTTTTGAGTGCGGTTTAACCACCGCCTATAATCATTAGAAAAATGGGTAGGAAATCGCGTAGAATTTACTTTTTTCCTTAAAAATGGAAAAAGGAAAAAAATAATAATATAATTGAAGCATCATCAATAATTGACAATATTTGACAAAATCTATTACTATATAATACGGAGAAAAAAAAATAAATGAACACTCCGAATAAAAAAAATTATTTTCCCGCTTGAATATAATGTTTTTCTCGCTTCTTCATTTCGTTTTTACTCTATTTGAATTTTTTTACATTATCCCGCCTATGCCACTTTTTCAATTTCAAAATATGATTCCAAAAAATCTCCCCAATCACTATATTACCAATATATGCGGCTGAAATTTTATTTTACTTTAAATAAAACGATCACATAGAAGATTATTTGTACACATTTCATATTATCTAATTTCCATACCATGTACTACGCACTGAAATAAAATTCAAAAGTCTTTCAAACCCGAAATCCAATATGGCCAAAAATTCACTCACTCCATTAAAATTCGCCTCGATTACACGAGCTCTCAATCAGCTTCAGAGTCGGGCTTCGATCGGGCCCGCTGTTTAAGTTTAGATACAGGCCGAACGAACCCTGCCGCCCGTTTGACATGTCCCTGAAAACCGGCACCGGGATATTCGATTCTGTGACGGTGAAATTTGGCTCTGTCGATGGTGGAAGCCCCAAGTTTCTGCTTCACTTCAAGTCAAAATATTGAGATTTTTTTGTTCGGAGGTCCATGGGATCGATGTATCTGGCGGTGGAGGCAGAGACTATGAGAAGAGAGACAGAGATGGCGACGACCGTTTTGTCTATTTGGTTTTCTCTTTCCCTTGAATCCCTTGATTGCCGATCTATGCTTCATGTCCCGTGAAGCTCATGCGCCAAAGAAAAAAAAAGTAAATCGAGATTAGAACTATCATTAGACTATGATTATATAATGATTTTTTTCAAAAAAAAAATTGAAACAGATTCAACAAAATTTGTTGGGATAAGGTCGAGTTTGTAGAAAAAATTGATAAAACTAGACAACATGATGTTTGTTCGCAGATTTTATAATTATTTAATTTGAAAAAAAAAATTCAGAAAAATGCTACAAACCTTCGCATGCACCAAATCCATGTCTATTCTTCACGATCTTCACACGAACGGGCTTCCATGTAGCAGGGATCGATTCAAGGGTAACTCGATAAAAACGGAAAGTTTGTGACAAATTACTAACAATATACATTGATTTCGGTCATTTTTTATGTTTAGCTTACAAAAATTGGAGAGTATAGTTAATTTTCTAAGTTTGGCGAAATTTTTGAAAATATATCGACCGAATATGGGGGAAGATTGTTGCGGCGTTCTGGAAAATGACCTAGGGCCTTCCTGAGAATTTATATGGATAACTCATTTTTCAGCTTTCGGATTTAATGGGTTAATTTGAGCGTTCGATCTGTAATTTTATAAATTGGGTCTGATTAATGTTACTATGATCGGGCTTCATACTAGGCCTACATTTTGGGCTAATAATTGACGTCTTAATGGACTTGATGGTTAAAAATTTTAGACCCATCTAGTTAGTTTACTCTTTAGGGTTGATCCATTTACATGTCATTGTAATGATAAATGCAATTTAGTTAAAATTGTCCGTTTAAAATATTTAATTAATTATAATATTTTGCATATAATTATTACTCAAATACAATTTATTTTATATTATATTTATTTTTTCAATATACATATTGAACTTATATATAATTTTTTTAGTTAAACGAACTACACTACTAAACTTGGCAATCTTTTTTGAAAATCTTCAAAAAAATCCTGCCATAAAGCTTTAATTTCGAATTTCAAAAATATTTTAATTCTATTTTAGGATAATTTTCATTTAATATGGAAATAAAATAAACTATTAATTTCAGTATAAATAAAGATTCTCCTTTACTATATATTACAGTTGTAGCATTTCATATCTATTGCAATTAATATCACTTGCCTGCAATATCCCATGCATGAAATTGATACAACTCAATATCTCTTACTATATAATACAGTTTAGAAAAATTAAGAGAAAAATCCGAAAGTGGAAAGTAATTTTTCCGCTTCTTTTTTCGATTTTTACCCTTTTCGGAATTTTTATTTTTAAATTTTTAATTAAATACCGCCCATGCAGATTTGTTGTGCGGATTAACTTTTTCAAAACTTTTGGATGCGATTTAAATGCACTACAGGTGAATCCTAAAATTATGGGCGAAATTCAAATTAAATAGGAATGTGTACATAAATTAAATAGGAATGTGTACATAAATCGTGTATATTAGCTGAATCCCAACAGTATAGGGGAAAGAGTCCAAACTAAATAGGAATGTGTACCATATTAAGATTTAATTTCTGTTTGTACACTTGCGTGTATGCTAAATAGAATGCCGAAAAAACAAATATAAATTATACTACTTTTCTGTTTACAAATAATAATAATCATTATATACGCATATATGGTTAATTTTTCTGTCTTGCTATTATATATATATTTTTTTATATAGTATCAAGTTTTTAGGGTAGATATATGGAAGTTATATATCGCCAGGCATGAGTCCTAAAGAATAAATATAAATATTGGTTTTTAATGAGTAACGTGTAGTAGGAAATATAATAAAAAAATATAATTGTCTATCAATTGCTAAACAAATTTGAACATTATGCCTTTTACTCTATTTGAAATTCAAAAGTAAATTTTTAAATATATTCTTTAACATTATTATTTATTTTTTTCTTATGTGATATATTCTAAATTTGATTATTAGATTTTTAAATTCAAACATTTGAAGGAAAAGACCACGAACAGATTTTTTGGTTATATTTCATTTTATCTTAACTTCCATATAATCACATTTCTAATAAATTAATAAGTATAATATTTTTTATCCAACATTTATATAATCGGATTTCTTAAAATATAATTAATATATATTTTTAACTAATTAATCATTTATATAACTTGATTTATCTCCATTAACAAACTTGTCAATTTATTTTTGAAATTAAAAAAATTTGGATGATTTTGATTTGTAAGAAAATAAAAAATAGCTTTACTTTAAAGTCTGGATTTTTTTCATTATTTTTTGTATATTAACAATCATATATTTGATAATTTATTTAAAAAAGAAAAATCAAAACCGTAAGGTTTAATAATATTTTTTAAATAAAAAATATTATATAAAGAGAAGTGTTTAATAATATATATTTTTCATTGTTTGTATTTATTTTATTTCCATAATAGATGAGATGAGAAAAATATAAAAAATTATATTTAAAATAAAGCCTAAAAAAAGGTTTAAAATATGAGCTCTTCAGTGCACCGCACGGGATATACACTAGTGTACGGTGATTCGAATGGGCAATTGATATAAAATTTGGCTTTTATTGGAAGGTGTGATTGATATAAAATATTTTGATTTTAATTGAATTTATAGGATGAAAAAAATTATTTTAAATAAAGTTGAATGAGGGAATTTTAAGTTTGTATTTGTATAATATTTAAAATGTAATAGCAAGTGATGGATAGTTAAAATATGTAAGTTGATAAATAGTAAAATAAATTGACGTGATATGTAAAAATGGTCGATTGATATTATTTATTTATATTGAAAAAATTGATAAAATTTAAGTTGAATAAATTTCAGTTAGACTTTGAGTTAGATTGTCATAAAATTATTCAAACCAAATAATTTATTTCATTTTCATTCTTATTAAGGAAGTGTATTCAATTGGGATTTCAAATGATATTTTGGGACTTTTTAAGATTTGAGATTTTATAAGATTTTCAAATTTTGGAGGTATTCTATGAAATTTTAAGTTTGGAGGTGAGATTTGAAGTACGATTTTGAATAATGTTTTTTTTTCTTTAGAAATCCCACCAAATCTTAAAAAGTCTTAACAAATCGTATTTCCAATAAGTTAAACTAGTAAGTACCCCGTGCTATGCACGGGACAGAGATATTAAATGAGTTATTTCAACAGGTTGTTTAAGTCTAAAAACAATAGGTTTAATCAGCTTGTGGATTTTGCCAGAATATTAAATATGAGCATGTTATAAACTTTGTTGTCATGTAATGTCATTATTTATAAAATTTATAGACATTGTACGTCTTCTTTTTCTTTACATTTTATGTAATGAAAAATATTTAATGCACGTTAGCATTATTTATTTATGTAATTAATTTAAAATATGTAAATAAATTTAAAATTAAATAGTGTATAAATTTTGCAAAATATACACACAAGTTTTTTTTCAGAATTTAATTGTGTATACTAATTAAACAACTTTGATTTAGCAAATGTCAATAACTAAATCCCTTCTATAATCAAGATTTTTTTATTTTTCATCAAGATTTTTTATTTAATTGTTATAAAAATATTTAATAAAATATGAAATTATATACTCCACAACATTCTATTCAGTAATAATATGACATTTATTTATTTACTTTTATTGTTAATTCCTATTTATATATATATATAAATATATATATATATATATATATTTGTATATTTTGACTATTCAATATATAAATTTTATTATTTATAAGAAAAAATATATATTTTAAAAAATTAAAATACTTCTAAGGTGAAATTTATAATTCTGAATTGCACCCGACCATCAACTTATATTTTTATTAGTATATTATTTAAATTTTCAATAGTATTATCACTGCATTTGATACATTCAATCGTGATGTACCTTTTTATAGTTATTTATTAAGTTAGTATGATTTAATCATAGTTTTTCTGACTATTTTATTAATTATTTTAAGTACTTCTGAATAGTGAATATAATTAATTAAATTAATACCTACAACCATTGATGATAATATATTTAATCAAATCAATTTTCATAATTATTTTTTGAATTGTGTCAATAAATTACTATTAAATTAATATAAGATCTTATTGAAAATATATCTAATAAATCTACAGTCAAAATTTCAATTTAAGCCAATTTATAGTAATGAGTAATAGTCATTGAGTGTACAAATTAATTATGTTTTTCATGCATAAGATTTGCTAATAAATAAATATTAATTAAATGTTGAATATAGAAAATAAATTTTCTGCCCAAAATCATGTCAATTATGACAATAAGGATTGGTCCTTTATATAGATATAAAGATAAATATAAATATAGAGGCATTGTTTTTTACTTTTTTGATAATGCATTTACACTTTGGTTGTAACTCAAGTTGTCATCTAAGTGGGCTAAATGANAGTTTTACAAAATATACACACAAGTTTTTCTTAGAATTTAATTGTGTATACTAATTAAACAACTTTGATTTAGCAAATGTCAAAAACTAAATCCCTTCTATAATCAAGATTTTTTATTTAACTATTATAAAATTATTTAATAAAATATAAAATCATATTCTCCACAATATTCAATTCAATAATAATATGACATTTATTTATTTACTTTTATTGTTAATTTCTATATATATATATATATATCAATAAACTAACTTATTATGATTCTTCAACAGATTCCTTAGTGAATTTTATGTTCGATTTATAAGGTTTTTAGGAATCGTCAACAAAATACTTCGATTTGGAGTTTTTTGAGTTTAGGATCTTCGTTTTGATTCGAAGGTTTTTTTTTTTTCAAAAGACCATAGTACGATTGGAAATGAGATTTTCATTCTCAATTATCCAGTTTTAATTAATTGTTTTGAGAATTTTTTTAAGAATTGTATGCACGTTCGATTTTTGGATTTTATGTTCAATTTAGAATGTAATTATATATGTTAGTTTTTGTAAGGTTTTTTGGAATTGTAAAAAAAAAAATAGTCCATTAATGCTAACAGATATGTAGGATCTAATGTTCATTAGCTTTTTTCAATTATTGAATGATTCTTCATATGCAGATTTCAATTATAAAAAAGATGATTTTGACCAGATATTTTGTTAACAAAATTTAGAAATTTCCAACCAATTTACACACTTGACCGGATTTGAACAAATCTACATTATTTATTTTGAGATTGAATCAAATACACATTCAATTAAATAAGGAAATTAGTTTCCAGATTTTTTGGAAGTTCAAATCAATTGGATTCTTGAAACTAACATTCAAATTGAATGGGTGGGACATGTTAATTATATTCAAAAAAAATTTACGAAATATGTAAGCGGGAAAATGACTTATGAAGCTGGAAAATGAATTAATTTTTTTCGGAATTGTTTGAATAGTTTTTCTTAACTGTATTATATAGTAATAGATACCTAAGGATTTTGTAAGACTTTTTAAAATCTCAATTGAATACCCCAATACTTTAAAGTCTTAACAAATCTAAGAGCATCTCCAATGCAACTTTTGACATTATAAAAAATCATCCATATCATCAACTTTTGAAAGTGTGTCTCTATTTTTTTCTCCAATGTATCTTGTCATAAACTCTTTCATGATGAGATGGATGTCATTTAATGTTGACAATGTTGAGCATACTTTCTAGTATCTAACACCATGTTAAACATGATGACTCATCAATTTACTTTATATTTGTTTTAATTTTTTTTTTTTTTATATCAATGAATTATTTAATTGGTCCACCTATACAAACAACTTTTTATCAAATTGATGCATTGGAGATACTAGTTTCATTGAAATTTCTAGTCTTTTAACATTATTTCAATGTGGATTAACATTACAATCACTAATTGACATGTGTTAAAAATAATGGTCTTTCACGCTTATAGCATTGGAGATGCTTAAATTGAACAAAACAGGATTTCTAAAGTCTTAGGAGGGTGTATTCAATTGGGATTTAAAGTGACATAAGACTTTTTAAGAGTTGAAATTTGTTAAGATTTCTAGATTTTGGAGAAATTCCGTGAAATCTTAAGTCTGGAGGTGGGATTTGAAGTAAGATTTCGTATAAGGTTTTTTGTTTAGAAATCCCACCAAATCTTAAAAAGTTTTCATAAATCCTAGTGTCAAATAAATTAAATACCTCAGAATTTTGTAAGACTTTTTAAAATCCCAATTGAATACTCCAGGATTTTTAAAAGTCTCAATAAATCTAAATTGAATACACCAGGATTTCTAAAGTCTTAAAAAGTCCTAAGAAATCCTAATTGAATACACCCCTCTTAAGTGTGGGATTGGATATGGATTTGATTGATATACTTGATTTTTTTGTTAATCATATTTAATTTTGAAAGAAAAAAAATGTATGGTTAGCTGTTAGACTATCCTTATTCGTGAACCAAGAGTTGGGTCACAAGAAAAAAAAAAGACAAAAAAGAAAAGAAAAAAGAAAAGAGGAGGTCATGTATGCTGCGACCCAGGTCACAATGTGACCTTGGGTCGCGACCAGGCTGTGTTTTGAGAATGTGACACTTGTCCCGTTCTTAATTATTGGATAAGTGCATTGTTTTTTGTGTTAAAAAAATAATAAAAGTAGCAAAATTCGTATTTTTCATTATCTATTAATATAAACCACATTTGATAGTGATATGGGATATTATATAGCTGAGGAATAGACCAGTTTACCACATTGGCAGGGCAAGCTCGAGGTAGAGAAAACGGTATTGGTCGAGGGATAATCGACCAAAAGGGAAGAGATCGAGCAGAATAACAGAACTGGTCGAGGATCGACCTAGCGATGAGGGACTCGGTTAGATCGAGCACTCAACAGGTGAAGAGCAGTCGAGAGCGTGGCTTGAACGCGAGAAAGCGCGTGGGTGGCGTTAGAAGATCCCAACGGGATGCACAGAGAATAATGTCCCTCTGCTCAGAGGGACACGTGATAACCACCTTTGACGCTTCTGACACACACAGACTGTGTGTGTACTGACGGGCAGTACGGACAGGACAGCTCATCAGATCCGGGCAACTCCTAGGGCAGATATCTCACTCCTATATATATAGGAATGAGTCTTTTCTTGAGACTTACGATTTATCCATTCTTTACTTTGGAAAATTGAACAAACATATACTGACTTAAGCATCAGAGGCTCTTCACCGGAAAACCCCTCCGGTGTGAGAGTTCTGTGCAGGTGCGCGACGTTCTACCGGCGAGGAAGAGGAAGACGAACCGATTTCAGGCTGGTCGGAGTGTTTTGCGTTACCAGATAGGTTTTTGAATAATTATAATTTCTAAATAAATAAAAATAAAATAAATATTTTAGGTTGTGTTGGGTTGGGTTGTAGATAAAGATAATTTGAGTTGAAATGTTAGGTTGTGTAAGTAATGGAGGAGATAAATAATTTTTAGTTATTAGGTTGAGTTGGGTTGTTGATAAATGTAGTCTTAGTGAGAATTTTAAGTTTAAATTAAAATAATATTTAAAATAAAATAATTTAAATTTATTTGATGTGAAGTATGAGAAAAATGATTGAACGTGACAGTTAGTTAAAATTATGTGAGTAGATAAATAATAAATTAAGTTGATGTGATATGTAAAAATGATTAGTTGATATTATTTAATTATATTGAAGATAGTGGTGCTTAGTTAAATTTGAGTTTTAATCACACTCTAAAAAGTTTTTACAAATCTCAATTGAATACACCACTCTTAACTTATTTGAGACTATGATTTATTAAGAATTTTTAAGATTTGATGGGATTTTAAAGGAAAAAAACCTTATATGAAATCCCGCTTCAGATCTCACCTCCAGATTTAAGATTTCATAATATTCCTACAAAATTTAAAAATCTTAAAAAAAATCTCAAATCTTACAAAGTTTCAAAATGTCACTCGAAATCCAAAACAAATACAACAAGTTAAATACCTCAGAATTTTGTAATACATAATTTAGATAAAGTACTTGAATATTGATTATTATTCTGAGTCTGAGAGAGCAAGTAACTTAATGAAGCAAGACTTTGAAGAAAAGGAGGCCCAAAAGGAGGCCCAGGATTCTCCTTCCTCAAAAAATGAATTGGGCAAGGCGTACCCTTCTTTTTGTTCTTATCTAATTATATATATTATAGCCGAATCTTTGAAAAAGGCTTTCCTTCCTAAGAAAGAAAAGACTGACTATCTTTGGGATTTCAATATGCTCGACTTTGCCAGGTTAAACATTCCATTAGGGTATCCACATCCCTTAACATTCATTCAATCACAATGTATACTTTCTCTCATCCACATCATCTCCACATCATCTTTCCACTAAATATATCCATCTAAAAACACACCCACATTCAATCATTTAGTTAAATACAAACATATGAGACCCATTACTCACTCATTTAATACTATTTCTATATTCTATTCTTAAAAAAACTGAATAAATAATTAATATAAAACAAAAAAAAAAGAAATCAGAATAAAAAAAGGCACCCAAGGTGCATTAAAAATAAATGAAAAAAAAAAGCGCACAAATGTTCTGTTCAATGGACGAACGGATATATGGTGGCCCACCCCTTAATGAACAACAACAACGCAATGAATGGTAATTGGCCATTTAAACGGGGCAAATTAATGCCCCGTTGTGGATACCCTTAGGAAGCCTGGTCTTGACTCTTCTGTGTGGTATTTATTCTCGTTCGATTCTTGGAATCACATCTAGCAGTGGTTGGAACAGCTCGCAAAATCCAACCACTTCACCTACTTCATTGCCCCCAACCCTTAATACTTTTTAAATTCTCATCTATATATAATTCTCAAATGTGCTGAGCTTTTGACAGACTAGTATGCTCAGGATCCTATGTGACAATCTTTTACGCTTTGTCATTTGGCTTGGTTGAATTTTAATTTACTCCCCATCTTTTTTTTCCTCATATTTCTTTTAAAATTATGAAAAGATTAACTAACTTAAATTATAAGTATATTTAAAAGTTAATATTTTTTTATTTATTATGAATTTTTTATACATAATATATCAAATTAATCATGTATTGATTAGTTTCAATTTTACATCTATATTGTACATTAAAAGAAATAAATAATTTAAAAATTAAAATAATTTTTTTATTATTATTTTTAATTTTAAATATAAATTCTTTAACAAACATACGTGTAATAAACGAGTACTATACTAGTCCCAAATAAATACACCAAAATTTATAAAGTAGTATTAAAAAATTATAAATCTCAAATAAATACACCCACTCACCTTGGAAATCAACCCCAAAAAAAATCAACAAATTCACCACCTAAAATCAAATATTCGAGACGGAAAAAAAAATAATAATAATTAGAAAAAATAAAGTAAAATTCCACTTGAGTTGAAACCATATTTTCCGGATCTGGGGCTCTGCGGTGAGTGTTTAAACAACAAACATATGCTGTGCAATATTAGCTGTTGGATACTTTAAAAATAAATTTAACGGTCAAGAACTTTATTTCTAATTTATTAGCTGTTGGATACATTAAAAATAAATCTAACGGTCAAGAACTTTATTTCTTATAAAATTAGAGNAAAAATATATTGACACAAAAACAACAAACCAAAGTTTTCATGACTCTTCCAATGCTTGTTTACAAATTAATTCATTTTCAATCCAATTTATAATCAAAATCTAACTCAACTTTAACTCAACCCCATTATCTTTAATATTATTCATTTAATTAAATAATACAAATCAATCATCCTTACACATCACATCAACTTTAATTCACTATTCATCCACTCACATATTTTTAACTACCTATCATTTCTAATCATTTCCAATCATTTATCTCCTACTTTTACATCAAATTAATTTTAATCATTTTATTTTAAATATTATTTTAATACATTCTTAAAATCCCGCTAACAACTAACCATATTATCTTTTTCAAAATTAACTCTAGTTAACCAAAATAACTCATTTTGAATGAAATATTTCATAAACAAGCGGCCCCTAATTTTTTCTAATAGATAAAAATGTTCCTGCCACGGTTTTTTTGCCATTTTTTTTTATCACCATTATCACTTATCACCAAGAAACTAAATTAAAGAAAAAGTAAAATCCCACTGATAAAACACTCAGAACAACTTAAAAGTTCAAAAGAATGTGAAATTACCAAGAAATAAAGAAATTGACCATACGAATTAAATTACACGTAAAAGATATAATATTGAAAACAGATACAAAATCAAATAACAATGTCTTTGAAAAAAAAAAAAAAATCAAATTCATTCATGAAAATATTTTTCCGCTAAGATGACTATTGACATTTTTATTTTTTTTTTTCTCTTGCAGCCGAGTGGAGCAATTGGATTTTAGAGATATAAATTAAGATCGAGAGATTAGCTTAGCCTTCTTTGCTGTTCTTTTCCTGCGAAGGACCTGGAGAAAAGGGATCGAGATTTTGATCTATCGGTAAGTTTGTTTTGCAGATTTTTTGAGGGGTGTTCTTACTTTTTTCACATGTAAATTTTATTTTGCCCAAAATTTGTGGCCATTGGATCTTTTAATATCTAGCGGTAGATATTGCACAGCAGATACTGCTGTTTAAGTGAACACCGCAGAGCCCGCAGATCCATATTTTCCACCTTATCATCTTCTCACTCGCTACCACTCTCACCAGCCATGGCCACTCTAAACCTCTCAATCCTCCCCAAAACCCTAACCCCCAATTCGAAAACCCTAACTCCTCTCTTATCATTCTCTTCATCTTCCTCCCTATCATTCGTCCACCGCGCTCCTGCGCATCCAGCCAAAACGAGACTCGCCAATTTCCGAGAGGTGAAAGTGGTGGCTGATGGGGAATACTCCGCGAAAAGGGGCGGCGGCGGTGAGGAAAGGGAGACGATAATGTTGCCCGGCTGTGATTACAATCACTGGCTCATCGTCATGGAGTTTCCGAAAGACCCAGCTCCAACCAGGGAGCAAATGATCGACACCTATCTCAACACACTAGCGACGGTTCTTGGGAGGTTTTTTTTTCTCTTTTTATTTACCTTTTATTGATTTGTTTATTCAGTTATTAAGTCAGAGGAGCTGTAAATATTGTTAGGGTTGCAAATGATGGTTTAGTAAAAGCCCTCGTTAAAAGATTTGGCCCAAAGATAGCATTTCTCCTAGGAGATGTGCAGTAATTCCTTGGCCTTTTCAGTTCGTTCCTTCAATTATTTAGGCAAAGGAGCTTTAAATGTTGTTAAGGTTGCAAATTATGGTTTAGCAATAACCCTGGTTAAATAATTTGGCCCAAAGATTGCATTTTCTTTTTTTCCTTGTCTAGTATAGGTGTAGTAGTTGTTTCTAGGAAAATACAGTCTATATATGCTGCTCTGTAGGTACTCATTTGAGTGTTTAGTTTGATATACTTTATATCAAGCACTACGATATTGTATCACTGAAAAATTTAGGCAATTCAAACCTCAGCTAATTGGTGGTTATAAATACTGTTTGGAAGCATATGAAAATGGTATCACAATGGGGTTAAAGTTCAGAGGTTATATGTGGCGACAGAGCCGGTCCTGAACATTAGTAGGCCCTGGGCGAAATACAAAAAATAGTGCCCCAAGTACTTTGTTTTGATTAAGTGTAGTCATAGCAAAAACAATCTTACATAGACATAGACAGGAAAAATCAATATTATAAGATATACAGCATGTATCATGTATGACATGCACATGATCATTTTAATCTTCCATGAGGTATTATATTTGTTTTGAGAGGTATCATATTTGTTTTGAGAGGTTTTGAGAGGTTTGAACAGTCTTGGATGAGGTATCGTATTTGTTTTGAGAGGTTTGAACAATCAAGTAATGAGCTCCTTACCAATAAGGAGCAAACTTGAGATCATATCAAGACTACTGCTATCTGCTAAGAAGTTAATAAATATCCAAGTATAAAGAGACTGGAAAGTTTGAAAGAAAATCAATTGAGCTCCACACTTAAGATAAAGTAATTAAACCTAATCATTCAGCAAGCCAAACCATAGAACCGAGCCCAAAGCACTCAATGACTCACACACAAAAAGATCACACCTTTTTAAGCAAAGGCAACCACACAATATATATATACCAAATGTTACCAGATCCCATCACTTAATGTAATCTCCAAAACATTTCACCAACTGTCAACTCTACCATTTGCCAATAATTTCAAAACAATCACAACCAGCCAAATAAACATGTAGAATTCAATATATGTATAAATTAATCCTTGTGAGAAGTTTTGAAAAAATCAGTATTTGTAGAAGTCCAAAATAATAATTATAATAATAATAATAATAAAAAACAAACAAAATTGAGGTAAGACTGATCTCCAAAATCGTGAGCTTCTATTAAAAAACTTAAAAATAGTTTTCATTGGCAAATTCAGTAGAATCGACCTCAATAGAATTCGATTCATAGTTAAGTGAAAAATCCAAGCAATTCCAACAGAACGCAGAAGCCAAAAGAAACTAGGGTTGGCAGGACAAAGAATATGAAAACTTGGATTGGAATTCTAGTTTGCCTGGCAGATGGGAAATAGAAGAACACAAATCAACAAAGCTTCCTCCTCTGAGATCCGTCAGTAAATCACCATGTCTTCATCGATTCTCTCGCTCTCTCTCTCTCCACATTTTTCCCTCTATATGTGTCGTAACATATTTTTATTTTTTGTTAAAACTAATAAATGTTAGTATTATATGAGCTAATGGGTGCCCCTCCTTCAACTTGGGCCCTGGGCGGCCCTGTGTGGCGACATAACACTAGTGAGCTTTTTAACTTGGATATACTGATACCTTATGTTCAATCTATTTGGATGATGTAAACCACCTCACATCTGTTTACGAATTCTGTATGTTAGCATGGAAGAAGCAAAGAAGAACATGTACGCGTTTAGTACAACTACGTACACTGGGTTCCAATGTACTGTATCTGAAGAAACATCCGAGAAGTTCAAAGGTATACATTTCACAATTGAAGTTGTGTTAATTTTTTTAAGAAAAATCCTTGATTGAGTTTCCAATTTCAGAATTGACTTTTTTCTGGTTGCACTTCTTCATTTTTTAGGTCTACCTGGTGTTTTATGGGTCTTGCCCGATTCTTATTTGGATGTCAAGAACAAGGATTATGGAGGTTTGTCATTTTTTCTTAGAATACTAGTTTTTTTTATAACATTGATAATTTGATATTTAAATACCGGATGGCTACTACTTTCTTACAGTTTACAGTTCTGCTTCCTTATTTTCTTTTAACTATTTTTTTCCTCTTCATTTTTATGGTTGTAGGAGACAAGTACGTTAATGGAGAGATAATCCCTTGCCAGTACCCGACTTATCAGCCAAAGCAGAACAGAAGTTCAAAACCGAAGAGCAAAGCATACGTAAGGCAGCGAGATGGCCCTCTTTCTGAAAGTAGAGGACCAAGTCAAAAAACATCTCCAAAATCTGCTTCTTAATGGGCTTTGACAGGTTCAATTCTCTTCCTGTGATTTTGTAATTCAGTTTTAGAAGTATTTAGTTATTTGATTCTTTCTGGTTTTTGTAGGTCGTTGTTGGAACAGTAGATGCGGATAGAATCACTGTTAATGTGCATCATTGGTGGCTTTTTTTTTGGTTCTGAAGCTCGGAGGAGGTTGATTGAGTTTAGCAACACTTGTTCTATGGTTTTTGTTGTTTGTTTGCAGTCTTTATGATGACCGTGATGTATTACGAAGAACTCTTATCAGGGCTAGCTGTGTGACTATGTAAAACATGTTTCTTGTTGCTCAATGACAAAATAGCTTGCATGATTTGAGTATTTAGCTTTATTTTGTTTTTGGATATAGTGTTGTTTTCATTGTCTAAAAGGCATCTAGCCACTATTCAATGAATTATGATTTATGCATGCCTGACCTGCGGCCTATACAACTTGTGACGTGCTAGGCATGTTATGCCACCTAGTTCGTTGCAATGTTTTTTAAGCAAAGTGCCCAATTGGTAAGTTCTAAACGAGTGGGGTTCATTGACAAAAGAATTGGGCATGCAACTTTTCTTCTTCTTCAATGATTGTTGGTTGATGCCTAATCGTGTATTGTGAGATGGTGCATTTGCAAGCCATTGCATTTAAGTATGTAGATTGTGTTCCTGAAAGAAGAGATGTAAGCTTATATTTGGTGTTTTTATTGTTAGGAACTGATTAATGCAATCTATATGCATTGACTACTTTCAGGTCACGACATTGCATTATGTTCGTTGGTATCATCTTGTACCATAGAACTAATATTCATTAACTGTAAGGGACACACTTTATTGGATGTCAAATGACTCGTGTTCTAAATAGTGTTAGCCGCTAGACAGACATTATGTTTGGTCCCAACACTTTGGTGAGGCTAGAACGGGCTATAAGATAGATTAGATGGGGGTTAATCTGGAAAATTGTGATAAACATAAGAAGCCAAGGGGAGCTAAAACCGAGTTGAACTCAAAAGATTGTAAAACGAGCAAGGCCCTACGAAGGTTATGGTCCATAATAACATTGCTTCAGGTTATAAAATCATGGAAAGATGAAAGCAAAGATTGATGCCATCCTTATGTCTATGTATGGATTAATGAACTAAGAACAAATGCCAAGAATTTGAAGAAGTCCTCAAATATCTCTTCTCATTAGTAAAAATCTTTTTCATGTTGTCTTTGAACAGATGACTCACTTTCCATCTTGTTAAGAAAATAATCGTTCACAACACAGTGACATTAGAATAATCATAATCAGTTGAATCATCCTGCTCTGCCTCTAACCGAATAAGAATTGACTGACTGATATCAAACCCAAGTCTCTACTTCAAATATAACATGAACTTGCACCAAATTTACTTTGCTCCCTTTACATGTAGAGAGTAAGGCAACATATGTTGCCCTTCAAAAGTTGAACAACCAACAGACCACGAGCGTAAAACCAAAAGCCTACGACAGGCGGGCATACAATGCCAAAGAGCAAGTTCCGAATGCCAACTGCAAATCAACCCAATTTGTCAAAACAAATCCGATCACTTTTTTCGATGAGGGAGGGATGCCATTCGATCACCTTCATTTGGACGCTCCTGTCCTCACTGACGTCGATCTTCTACATTTTGGTGCACATAATTTTGGTAGATATCGGACCTATGCAAGCGTTTTATACTTGAGTACTTTCAGGAATATGAGAATTGATCCCAAGGAGAACCGACCATGCAATGACTGAATTCAAGGATTCAATGGTCGGACCCAATTCCCAAGGGAGAAATAACTTTACCCATCTAGTTCGGAGGACACAGACCAACTGGGAAGACGATTCTGGAAACTATCAAGATGGTAAATCATGAGACCGAGTACAACGCCATCTTGGGGAGGACGACTTTATAAAAACTCCGAGCAGCTGTAGCTGTTTTTCACTACTCTCTCAAGTTCCTGACCTCTAAAGGATTGAGAATTCACTGCGGAGACCAACGAGAAGCTCGGGAATGCATTATGGTTGTCCCTTCATTTGAAATACAAGTAGCTGAAAATGTCGAGGTCATTAAGCTAACTAGAGGAAGGGAAAAAATCGAGTTGGTGTCGGTAGACTTTGTCGGAATCCTGATGACCGACCCCAATTAAGCGGGTCAAGCAGTTTTAAGTCCGCTAACATATGAAAGTGTCTGTCCAGATGAAATGAACAATTATGAGGTCGAGTAACCCAAGATCGATGAAGAAGACTCGACAAAGAACCCATGAAAGAAGAGTATGAACTCGACCCACGTGATCAATTTAAAATAGAAGAGAGGTGGAGAATGTGTCGAGCCGATGGAGGATGTGGATCTAATTTACATTGACGGACGGACCTGCCAAAAACAACTCTGCATTGGCAAGAATTTGGCAGAACCCTTCCGATCAAACTCATCAAATTCCTCAAATAGAATACAGATGTGTTCGCGTGGGTGCATGAAAATATGATCAGGATCGACCCAAAGGTGGCCTGCCATAAGCTGGAGATCGACAAGATGGTCAAATCGATCGAAGAAGAAGTGATAAAGTTAGTCGACAACCAGTTTATTCGGGAGGTGCATTGTCCGACCTGAGTATCAAATCTAGTCTTGGTAATCAAAAGCAACGGTTCGTGGAGGCTGTGCATCGATTTCTCTGACTTAAACAAGGCGTGTCCGAAAGACAACTATCTCTTACCTCACATTGACTACATGGTCGACGCAACTTCTGGCCACGAGCTAATTAGCTTTATGGACGCGTATTCGGATTACAACCAAATTTTGATGGACCTGGATGACCAAGAGCACACTTCAAGATAAATCATTCAATGATGGTTGCACAATGGTTTCATGACTTGACTGTTGATCTTTTGGCCCGAGTTTGAACCATGAGAGCAACTATCATTAATTTTTCCTCTAAAGAAAGGAAGGAGCAAAAAAGTAAATTTTTATTTTAAAATAAGGAAATAAGACAAAAATGAATAATTATTGCAGATTTTTAATAATTTTTGTTTTCGTGACCACCAGAAAAATAAATAGATGATATAAACACTAACTTATGCGATGGTGGAGAAGATGAGAACCGCTTNAATTGTTAGAGAACACATTAATTCTAGGACAAGTGATGCCCACCAAAGAGGATAAACAAAAGCAAGCAGGAGACAATAAAAGCTAAAAGGAGAAAGTTTGAGGAAGCAAAAGAAAGAAGTACCAACTAAACCAAGAACAAACATTAATTAGAAGGAAATGAGAAATTTCATACTAATGGGAGGAACTCGAGAGATAATTTTTTATTCAACAAGTGGAACTTGAAAATATAATAATAAAGTATGGCTAAACATTTGAGAAAAAATAATAATAATTAAAAAAATCCACTTGAATAGAAACTGTAGTTTTTTAACCTCGACTGTCTCGACTCAGAGCAGAGAGCGGTCTGGGTGGTGATTCGAACCGAGTGTCAATAGAGCCGTCAATCCAGCCTTGACCCCGTGGATCGGGCGTCAACATGGACGGGTAAACTCAGTTTGATCCAGTCATTATACATTTTTTTTTTTTAGATACATTTTTTACTTTAAAAATAAGAACTATGTGTATATATTTATATGTATATATTTATTATTGGATACAATATTATTAAACAAAGTTAATATAAAAAACATTTATTTTATTTTATTTTTATACGTATTAATATAATTAACGATTGTGTCACATGGCTCTCCCCTCTCCTGAAAATTTGGTTCGAAGATCAATTAATTCGAAAACAAAATGTGCCAGATGTGGTGGGTTGGAATCAAATATCCACATTTTCTTCGATTGCGAATGGGTTAAACGATTGTGGAAAATGGCGGGATGGTGGGATTTTCTGGTCAAATTACAAGGTGAAAGCTTCATCTCGAACCTTTTTGAAATACTGGATGGGGATCGGGATATTGAAATTCTGGGCTCTGTAACTTTTTTTTGGATTATTTGGAATGAGAGGAACCGTATTCAACATGGCAAGCTGGCGAGGAGTGTGGGTCAAATTTGGGCGCTCGGTAATGCTTGGTTGGAAGAGACAAACACTGTGTCTCCATGCTCCTCCAGTATTGGGCAAACACTCAGTCCGACCCCGATCATTTCTTGGCCTGGTCCAGGTACATGTTTAAATGGTTTCTCCATTTTTTGTGATGCGGCGGTAAACGATACTTCAATTGGAGTTGGTGGGTGGATTTGTAATTCGAATGGTCTGTGTTGGGCTGCCTTCGCTTCTCATCAGGCAGGATCTTTTTCCCCGGAATCAGCGCAAGCATTTGCTCTCAGATTTGGATTACAATTTGCTTTGGATGCAGGCTTTATGATTCAAACCGCAAAAATCGACGCCATTTCTACTATTTCTGGCATTTTGAACAATCATCCTGTCGACCCTTTGCACAATATTTTTGCTGATATTGTTGGTCCTTTGTCATCGCTGAATTGTGGATTATGCTGTCACGTTAGTCGTGAGCACAATGTTATAACTCATAATATAGTTAAATGGGCTATTAGATCGACGGGATCCTCCTTGTGGAAAGAGTCTCTCGGGCCGTCTCCAGAAATATGGGGGCCCCAGACAAATTTTTTGTTTTTGAATTTTTAATTTTGCTTTGCGTGGTAATTAGGGTTATTTTCAGATAGAATCATATCAGAAAAAAAAAACTTAATTAAATAAGATTATTAAATAAATAAATAATTGAGATTTTTTTTTTCTTGTTTTTCTATATCTTGAAACTGATAAATTGCCTTTGGGTTACAAAGATCTTTAATAAATTATATTTAAGCAGTCATGAGGACACAAGGAGAATATTTATTTTCGCACAACTTATTCTGACCGAACATCTATATCTATATCTATATATATATAAAGAGGTTGTTGGAAAAATACATTAATAGAAAGTTTGACTAAATAAATATAATGTTTGACTTACTATTAATAGAAAGTTTAAAAAACACATGTGAATCTTTAGTAACAAAATCTAAATCCTGTTTTTTTTTTGTAACAAATTTGGAGATTCTTATGGCAAAATTTGAATCCCATATTTTTCGTATCATATTTTATTTTTTTACCAAAATTTAAATCATATCTTTTTTGGTAACAAATTTGGAGATTTTTATGCAAAAAATGTGTCAATTATTTATGAAAAAAATTCTAAATACAAATTAATTTAAAAACCGTGAAAATTGGATACAAATTTAGGAAGCAAATAGTTGTATAATTCTTATCCAATTCTTCCGATCTTATTGAATAATTTTTTCTTTCAAAAAATTATGTAAATTGGATAAAGCCACATGCAATTTTTATTTTAAAATAAAACTGATATTTGGATGGGATGTACATTCAAAATTGTGTCCACATTTTTTGGTAACAAAAGCGGTTCATCATTGATATTTAAAGTCACCTTATCCAATTATTTAGGAAAAATTATGTGCATCTTTTCAAAATTTAAATGCATCGATTTTTTTGAATTCTTATGTTTTTTCTTAACCATGTTTTACCGAGATTTTGGTAAGTTCATATCATTTTATTTTTTGGTTAAGTTCATATCATTTTCTGTATGAAAGAGACAGTTGCATAAACATTAACAATTTATTGCAATTTTTTATTAGAATTATTTTCAATTCAATTTGTTTGGTACAAAAATTGGTTCAATGTTAGGAAAATTTGGTTGCATTTTTAGGAAAAATTGATGATTTTTTTTATTTGGTTTAAAAAAATCGGATCAATTTGTTTGATAAAAAAAATCGGTTTCATTTCCGGGACTAACTAATGATTCTTTTCAATTTTTCTTAATTGAAATTTAGAATTAGATTTAAAATAAATAATGGGTGAAAATCTCTAAAAAAATTTACTTTTTTTTCTACTTTAATTTTGTTCCTTTAATTTTTTTAAAATTTCTGAACTAATAACTAATAATATGCAATTTTGGATAAATTTGAACACCTATGTAGTACTTTACGTGACAAAGAATCAAATCAATAATGTTGTACATAAGGAAGTGTTTAATAACATATAAATTTTATTTTTATAAAACTTTTAATGGCATGAGACAATTTAAGTACAAAAATATCTTTTAAAAAATATATATATAATAAATGCTCTCGTGCATCGCACGGGCACCGTACTAGTTATAAGAAAACAAATGATATATTTTGGACCTCAAATTCCCACACAAAATACATATTTTATCATTAGTTCTTTCATTTATGTAATGAGTCAAGTTCATATTTAGTCATTAACTACTTTGTTTGTTTAAATAGGCAAAGTTCAACACAAATACATAACACTAAAAAGAAAAAAAATTAAGGCCCTAGACATGGACCTAGCGTGTCTCCCCAAAGAGCCGGCTATCTCTCTCCCTTCATTTCTATATTCTTTCTTTCGTTATGTAGTGTGTACTATCATATGCTTAATTGAATAAAGTTAGTTTGTTTTTTCCCCAAAATATATATACATATATATATTAAAATTATTATAATTATTATATAAAATTAATTATCATTCAGTAACTTGGAGGCGTGCCCGGCCATGGTTTAAAAACTATGGTTGAATAATTTTCCACCTTATCACCTGGCTCACTCGCAGCCACTCTCACCAGCCATGGCCACTCTAAACCTCTCGATCCTCCCCAAAACCCTTACCCTCAATTCGAAAACCCTAACTCCTCTCCTCTCATTCCCTTCAATTTCCTCCCTATCATTCATCCACTGCGCTCCTACGCATCAGACCAAAACAAGAATCACCAATTTCCCGGCGGTGAAAGCTGTGGTTGATGGGGAATACTCCGCGAAAAGGGGCGGCGGCGGCGGTGAGGAAAGGGAGACGATAAGGCTACCCGGATGTGATTACAGTCACTGGCTCATCGTCATGGAGTTTCCCAAAGACCCAGCTCCTACCAGGGAGCAAATGATCGACACCTATCTCAACACACTAGCGACCGTTCTCGGAAGGTTTTTTCTCCTTTTTCCTGACCCTTTTCGATTTGTTTCTTCAGTTGATAAGTAGAAGGAGCTGTAAATGTTGTTAAGCTGCAAATTATGGTTTAGCAGAAGCCCTCGCTAAAAGATTTGGCCCAAAGGTAGCATTTTTTCTATTGATTTCTTCAAGTATTTAGTGAAGTGAGCTATAGATGTTGTGAAGGTTGCAAATTATGGTTTAGCAAAAGCTCTCGTTAAAAGATTTGGCCCAAAGATAGCATTTTTTTGTCAAGGAGATGTGTAGTAATTTTTTCCAGGAAAATACAGTATATATGCTACTCTGTAGCTACTTCATTTGAGTGTTTAGTTTGATATACTTTATATCAAGCACTGTAATATCATATGACTGAAAAATTTAAGCAGTTAAAACCTCAGCTAATTGGTGGTTATAATTTTTTGTTCGGAAGCATATGGAAATGGCATTACAATGGGGTTAATGATAAGAGGTTAACAATAATGAAGGTTTTAACTTGGATATACTCACACCTTAACACCTCACATGTGTTTGCGAATTCCATATGTTAGCATTGAAGAAGCAAAGAAGAATATGTACGCGTTTAGTACAACTACGTACACTGGCTTCCAATGTACTGTATCTGAAGAAACATCCGAGAAGTTCAAAGGTACACGCCTTTCGCAATTGAAGATTTGATTATGTTATTTTCCAAGAAAAGTCCATGATTTTGAGTTTCCAATTTCAGAATCGACATTTTTTCCTTCTGATTGCACTTCTTCATTTTTAGGTCTACCTGGTGTTTTGTGGGTCTTGCCAGATTCTTATATCGATGTCAAGAACCAGGATTATGGAGGTTTGTCATTTTTTCTCTTAAGACTGTTATTATTTTTATGATATGATATCTAAATGCAGGATGGCTGCTCTACTATATTACATTTTAAGCTTCTCTTGCCTCTTTATTTGCTTTTAACCGTCTTTCTCCTCTTCGTTTTTATGGTTGTAGGAGATAAGTACATCAATGGAGAGATAATCCCTTGCCAGTACCCGACTTATCAGCCAAAGCAGAACAGAAGTTCAAAACCGAAGAGCAAAGCATACATAAGACAGCGAGATGGCCCTCCTGCTGAAAGTAGAGGACCAAGTCAAAAAATATCTCCAAAATCTGCTTCTTAATTGGCTATGGCAGGTTCAATTCTACTTTGTTATTCACTTTTAGAAATATTGAATTATTTGGGGTTTTTTTTTTTGGTTTTTATTTATAGGTCACTGGTATAATAGAACGGGTCCCGAATGGAATCACTGTTAATGGATGTTCATCATTTGTGGCTTTATTTGGTTCTGAAGCTAGGTTGAGATTGGTTAAATTTAGCAATTGACGTGCAATTGCTGATACATATTGGCCATTCAAAATGAGAGCCGTAGTTAATGCTGTAGTTGTTCAATTTGAATATAATGTGTTGTTATTATTCAACTGTTTGGATCTTTTGGTGGGCGGCAAAATGATGCTATAATAGTCTATCTTGTTTGTTTTTACTTTTCTCCTTCATTCATTTTTTCTTGTGTTGACATTAAAGCTTTACATTACACTTCATCACTGATATCACGTCAAATATATCTTTTAGCAATGTTAAAGTCCACTGACTCTGTAAACAATGATACAATAATTTAGCGGTCATCAAATATAATACAAAAACTTGTAAAAATAACCAAATCAAGGCAATTTAGATAATTAATTTACCAATTTTGATTATCTTTCTTTGTATACTAATTGTTAAATGGATCACTTTCTGATGATTTNTTTGATAAGCGCTTTTAAGAAGTCAACTTACTGAAAAAAAAAAAATGGAACTTTCTCATATATTGGTGCCTGGTGGGCAGAGTATGGGTTGGTTATTTTATATCTACGGCTATTTTGAAATAAAAAAACTTAATATAAATATTTCTTAATATTTAATTTATAAAATTAATTTAAATATTAATGTAATATTTATTTTATAAAAGTATTTTTAAAATTTCTTTCCTTCATTATAACCATAATAAAATTGATTTTAATATTGTTCTTTCTTGCATCATACAAGTGTGTACTAGTTATTACCTAGATTTATGTGAGAGGATTTCAAATTATAAATAAAACATTCTCAAATATAAACAAAGTCAAATCAGAAACTACTAATAAGAAAAAGAAAAAAGGAGCATCTATATATTCTATTTACACGTTTGAGACAATTAGGCCTTTATATATCTAGTATATAATTGCTAGCTAAGCAATACATTTTACTTAATAAATATAACCTAATAAATTTTACTTGTGGCAAATCATTAATAAAACCTAATAAATAGAACCTAATAAATTTTATTTATGTGGCATTAATACACCTAATCTCATTAATAAGAAAATATTTCATTACATTTTTTGGATTAATTAAGACAAAAATCATTATATTTTATGTTAATTGATTAATAATTATATTTTTTATTGAATAATATAATAGTTAATATTAAAATTAGTAATTATATTTTATACTAAATAATATATGAAAGTTACATAAAATTATATTTTACACTAAAATCAATATTTTTAATTATATTTACACTAAAATCAATATTTTTTTATATGATGAAGATGTTGTTATTAATAAATTAATTTTTTTTTATGTCATAGTAAAATTTCTTAAAATCACATAAGCAATTGTTATAATAAATGTAATATTTTTCAGCTAATTAATTGGTCATGATCACTCAAAATTATAAAAAGTATATATTTATTGCATTTTATGCAATCAATATAGTGATTCGTATACAATCAAATCGTGTGTACTATTTATTTTAACCAATGATCAAATTTTAAAATATAATACTATTATATAATTTATAATTTTAATATTATATACATAAATGTAACTTAAATACTATATGTTTGATAATACAATTATATAACTTATATTTTTTATATTATATATATAAATATAATTTATAATATTTAATTTTATTTACATCTGTGCAAATGCACAAGGTCGAATACTAGTTGAAAAGAAAAAGAACTATGGCGTGAGATCAATCTATTTAATAAGGAGAAAAAGTATTTATTTTCAGAAATACTAATACTTGTATAAGGCATCCCAAGTATTTATTTGAGATGTGCACAAAATGTCAAAGGAGTAGTTACATTTTAGAACTATTATTATTCCTGGATTTGTGATGCTTAATTTGTTATTAGATTCATTAAATGAGGCTGAAATGGCGAAATGTCAATTAGGGTAGGTTATTGGATACCTTAGCTTAGTCAAATGACAATTATTTCCTTTATATTATATTTTCCTTAAAAGCTGGAAAATGCCCCTCACAAGACCATTTTTCATTTATATAGTGCTGTTAAATTAAATGAGTCTTGCTCGACTTGGTTCGTTAAGGCTCGAGTTCGAGGCTTTAACGAGTTGGGTTCGAGCTCACTTATAGCTCGTTTTGTTAATGAGCCGAGCTCGAGTCGGCTCGATAAGGCTTGAAAAGAGAATTTTTATATATTTTTTTATAGTTCGGCTCGTTAACGTTCGGGATCGGCTCGTTAAGGCCTCCAACTCGAGCCTTAACGAGCCGACCTAGAGCTCGATTTTTAACTCGTTTATTTAATGAGCCGAGAAGAGCTCGAGCTCGAGCACCTTAAGCTCGAACTCGGCTCGGCTCGTTTACAGCCCGATAAATATATTAATAACTCAAAAATAGTACATCCCAGATGTCAAAGGACACCATAATAACCAAAACAAAGTCTGAATCAATACTCCATTGCAATTACGCAGGCACCCAATGGGTTATTATCACCCGGGAAACAAAAACTCCAAACCGAAGACTATACCAAACTCTAAAAAAGAGACTACGAAGCTCCCTGGAGAGACTAACAAACCCAAAAAGAAAATACAACACACACCTACAAACAATAGAATACAGTTTTTCATAAATCTCGCGGTGACAGCGTTAGGGTCACTCGAACTGGCACACGAACCAAACCTCACAGCACAAAATTTCAAGAGAGCTGCAAATCTAAAACCCCATAGCCAAAAACTGCAACCTTACTCAAGCGCCTAATCAAATCTGACGATGGGAGAAATTTCAGTACAGATTAACTCTAATGGTCTTTAAAGCCAGAAGGGAGAACAACCATCACCGGCCCGCTATGGCCGGGAAAAGGGGCTCATGATGTAACATGTTTTTATCTATCAAAATCCTAAGGCTCTCTGACTATGCAATATTTGCAGTAATTTAGATCTGAAGATTATAACTTTATGAAAAATTGAAAATTATAAGAAATGGTGAAATTGGATATCCATTATATTTATATTTTATCTATTAATCAGTTTGGTTCCATGCTATGTTGATTTGCACTGAAATATCACCTTTTGTTAACTTCAAATCAACATGCACCGTGTGTATTTGCTTTTGATCCGAGATTCAAAACCCGAAGTGGGGTTTAGTTTTCCTATACAAATCCAATTAGATCCTAAAACCATTATAAGAAAACAATAAATAAACCAAGAATGAATGAACAGTGAAGTCAACTTGAGAATGGGCATACATTGCATTTACTAATAAAAATAAAGTTAGAACATGTCATTATATTAACCTAAAAAGTCATAAAGCATAAAGCAAGAGTTGTGTGAACTATGATTATCAATCATATGTTCAGATCAATTTTTTTTTTTTTTCTTTTTTCTTTTTCCCAAAATAACATAAGCACACACATACATATTGTTTTACGTTATATGTTGAAAATAGTGATTACCCCTTTATTTTAGTTACTGTCAAAATTGTCTGGCAAGATGCCCATGTAAATTAGTTAGGCCATTTTATTAATAATTTAAAATCGTGGGGTACTTACTCATCAATAGATTATAAAACAAAGATTCTTATCATTTACTGTTTATATTGGGTGAAAAAAATGCAAAGTTTTGTTCTATTTTATGTGAAAAAAAATGATATTTTCTCGTTCACGTGATTCATTAAACCAAGCTCTGGTCTTATAAAGCCAATTATTTTTCTTGGTATATATATTTTTATTATAATTGAAGCTCCTATTTATAAGAAACATTTGATGTCACAACTTGTAATAATACAAATACATCAAAGGGAAAAATAGTCATTCACTTGTATAGATTATAATTGTGTGGTTCATAACAAAATATAGCCTTTCTGAGTAAATAAACATATGATTCACATATTTCAAAGATCTATTGTTTTCGAATATAAGTAAATTTCAAAGATCTATTGTTTTCGAATATAAGTAAATGAGGGTGTCCCATCAAATTATGTTGTGAATTATTTATGATATCTAAAATCCCCATTAGAGTTTTGAGATTATGAGATTATGATTGTTGAATCTTGAGTCACAACATTGGATATGTTTGGAAATTGTTAAGTACATATAAGACAATGTACAAATACTAGAATATTGTTACCAATTCAAACTTGTTGTTTTCTTGAATTCTAATGAATATGTTGTTTTCTTGTCTTATCTTTTATACCGATAACAAATTTTGATGGAAAGGATCCGTGGATCCATTTTGGTATTCATAAGGTTTAAGAGAAGAAAAATTTTAAATTCCAAAGGCTGACATTTTTTTTTAATTTCACAGCTCTATGAAACAATGTGATTTTCTAATATAAATTAATATTTTTAATTTTGGAAATAATATTAAATAGCATTTATATATAAAGATGTGAGGTAAGATGTGATTTTCTAATATAAATTAATATTTTTAATTTTGGAAATAATATTAAATAGTATTTATATATAAAGATGTGAGGTAAGATTTACGGTAGATAAATTAATTTGATAGAGTACTAAAATGTTATACATGTAACTTGATAAAGTACTAAAATCATGTTATGTATGTATCTAAAATGTTGTTTATTTTTAAAACAATGAAATCCTAATTGTTCTATGATAATTTACAAAATAAAGTGATTTTCTCTTTAATAATTAATATAAAAATTTAAATTTTTATATATAAAAATGAATATATAAAGACTATAAATATTTATATAAAAAGAAATTAGCCATTAACGTTGATTAATTTAAAGTTGACTAGAATTGTTTACGGTATTATTAGCATGATGACAAATTTGATATTTATGAAATTATTGTATAAATAACTTAATAAAAAAAATAAGATTTTAGATCATGTATAATATATTTATTAATCTCTTAATTAAAATTAATCAATAATTTAATTATTTAGGGAAAAAAGCTGCAGTTGAAAATGGAAATATATGGTTTGTTGAAGAGTCTAGGATGACAACGGTAATATTTGATTGGCTAGAAAATGCCGTTTTAAATGACGGTATGTTTTCCTATTTTTGCTAATAGATCTACTTAAGAATTCATCCGGGGATAACAAAACAACTCTTTCCACAATTGCTAATAGATCTACTTAAGAATTCATCCAGGTGATAACAAAACAACTCTTACCACAACCAGTTCCTATGAAAGATCCCATCCACACCGCTGAAGTGTCCCTGTCCACACCCACTGTTCTAAAAATCGGCTTAGGCGCTAAACGATGTCTGGACACCTTTGATTTGTATAAATCGACAAAAAAAATCGGTCAGGCAGCTAGACAGCGCAGGCGGGCCTAGACGGCCCTAGGCGTTCCTAGGCGGGCTTGGCGGGCTCGGCGGCCAGGCGGTTAGGCGGCGTCTAGGCGGACCTAGGCGCTCCTATACGGACTCGGCGGCAATTTTTCAGTTTTTTTTTTTATTTTTATTTTTTAAAATACTAATTACATTGTTTTGTTGTCATGTTTTCTTTAATATATATTAATATTATTATTTGGACTTTGGTGTGTGAATTTATTATAAGTTGAAATAGTTTTATTTTATAGGTAGTTAAAATAAATAAAAAAAAAGATATTTAATATTAATTTTTGGGCCCCGATTAGGCGCTCGCTGGTCGGGCGCCTAGCGGGCGCCTAGCGACTTTTAGAACATTGTCCACACCACCAATTATGTATTTTATGTGAAAAAAAAAATGATATTTTCTCGTTCACATGATTCATTAAACCAAGCTCTGGGCTTATAAAGCCAATTATTTTACTTGCGTTTGGTGTACTTTATATATTTTACGTTTCTACCCTTCAATGGGCCTTATTTATAGACTTGTAATTATAATGATTGGTTGTTACAATTATATTAGGGTTTGTGTATTGGTTACTAATACAGAATTATATAGGCGACATTTCACATTATTTATTTATTTGTTTATTCTGACCTGTTGACAAATATGGACAAGTCTGGATGAACTTTTGGATTTACTTTGTCAATAATTATCATGCAACAAGCTGCCTTAAAAAAGGGGATATAGTTAACAACTTATATCTTGGAGCTGGACATAACAGATGGGGATTTAATATTCTTTTGTTAGTAAAATGTATGGTGGACCTACATCTATTATATTATCTAATTCAAAAAATAAATATTCTTATTATTTATATTTGTTCATATTATCTTTTAAAGTAGGATATTTTAATATTTTATTCTATTTTGGTCAATAAAAATAAATATCTATATTATAAAATTTCTTATTTTGTTCATATTATTTTTTAATATATGATATTTAATATGAAGTACTATATTGAATAAAGTATGGGTTACTTGATCGATAAGTCTAAGTACTAAAGCTATTACACTAGAGCTATTACACAAAACAAGTCGTTCGTAAGCTCAGCTCATTAAGAGTTAAAAATTACTTTTGTATATAATTCTTTACGACTCGATTTAAGACACAAATTGAACTCGTTGAGGCTGAGCTCAACTCTATAATTTTGATAAAATGAGCTGAGCTACTAAAACCTTGAACTTGAGCTCGAAATTGACTCGACTAATTTACACACTAGTATGAGTAACCCAAGAATTCAGGCTACAATAATTTATTCCCTAATTTTATGCCAAAGAGTGAGCTGAATCAGCATCAACTAGAAAATTTATCAAATAAATGAGTAAACAAAATAAAGAAAAGGAAATCATGAATGGTAGTACAATAATACCTCCAATAATTATTAGCTTCATACCATATTCTTCTTGTCATTAGGGCCACCTCAAGTCACAGCACATGTATT
Source organism: Striga asiatica (assembly GCA_008636005.1). Classification (NCBI taxonomy): domain Eukaryota; kingdom Viridiplantae; phylum Streptophyta; class Magnoliopsida; order Lamiales; family Orobanchaceae; genus Striga; species Striga asiatica. The sequence goes on from BKCP01001558.1 coordinate 1,049,194, forward strand.
ATTAATTTTCAAAAACATAAACATTTGTAATATTACACCCAACAACTAGACGCNTATATATAATTGAAACTAGTTTTTGTCCCGTGCATTTGCAAGAAAAACTATATAATTGAAACTAGTTTTTGTCCCGTGCATTTGCACGGAAAACTATATGATACAGAAAAAAATAATAAAAATTATAAGCAATAGTAAAAATCATAACAAAATCATTGAAAAAAAATTAAGAAAAAAAAATATAAATATTCTTAAACACTTCTTTATAAAACAACGTCGTGGTTTTTCTATCGTCAGAATCTCCATCAGCACAAATCAAAATCTTCAAACCCCACTGACTCGTAACTGTAAAAAGCGCCACGTATAATTGCTCATGACTAAATGCAGAGCTCTTCAGTAGTAAGCCGACGTGCGACAGAGACTGTCTTTGACTCTTATTGATCATATCAGGAAACACTTCTTTATATTGTTTGTCCTTGACTCTTATTGATTAATAGAGATTGTCCTTGCTTCTTAATAAAAAATACCATCTAAATATAAATGAGAAAATATATTATTAATTTTATATATAAACAAAAAATTTAAAGTAATTTATAATGAGTATAAAATTACCCTTGCGGATATTGTTAACTAATGTTCTCAGGGGCGCATTTTCATGGTTGTCCATTGTAAAATAAATCAAACGTACTTAACCGCTCGAAGAATCATTTATGATGTGACTTATGGAACTATTCTGAGACGAACCTTGAGAATTTGCGAATGGAATGCCTAAAATAAAAAATTAATTCATAATCAACAAAATATATACAATAATAACAATCTTTTTTATAATGAGATAAACATTTAATAATGATACAAAATGTACAACAATAAACAAAGTATATACCATATTCTTGGATAATATAATACGAATTTTAAGCGACAACCGATCTTTAGAAAGAAGGTGTTGCAGTAGGCATATCATATAACGTACTCACAATAATTAAATTAACAGAGTTAAATTATAAGCTGCAATGTATTTTTTAAAGTTTTAGACACACCATATAAATTATTTATATTATAAGATTTATTATATAAAATATTGTGGAAATAATAAAATGAAGCAATCATATTTTCATGAAAGCTTGTAATATAAAAATCAATATTATATGTTTTAAAATCATTTATGTAATGGTTTTAATTTGAGGTCAATTTTGTTTCACAAATTAATTCTTTTGTACTATATATTGTATCAATCTATTTTGGGTCATGTATTTATAAAATATGAGCCCAAATTTTGAAAGAGAATAACAATTGGGCTATTTTTAGAAATTAGGTTTTATTTTACATTAGGCCATTCCTAAAAATTCAGCTTGGGCCAGTATTTTAACAATGGGGCACTATTTAACATATGGCCGCTGAAATCAAACAGCCCAATAGGAAGAATGGAGCAGCAATACGACTTTGAATAAGGGCAAAAAGATCATTTCTTACTTCATGCAAAATCAAGAATC